>VTGD01000030.1:240524-496489 GCA_013406985.1 Calonectria crousiana | reverse complement strand
GGGGGGGGGCGACGAGGCATGACACGGCTCGACAAAGAGCATGAGCGAGCATGAGCACGCGCATGGCCCTGGCAAAAGCAGAAGGCTGGGCAAGGGGATCCAAGAACAACGCTCCCGCGTACTTGTACCTGGTACCTGGACCGCGGCGTCATGGCCGCTGGGCTGCGTCCTCGAGATACCGCACAATTGGCGGTGTCGGGTTGCCGGGTTAAAAGTCGCCGGCTCACCTGGGGCGCAGAACCGCAGTGGTGGGAGGAGGTCTCGGGTACTTGTGACGGAGGAGATTGCCCCTCCCCTCCCTGCTGGCCTTGCTGCTGGCCTGCTCCCCTCTCTCTGCGTGTGTAATCCCCGCTGCCCACCTCGCCTGGGCTGAGGATGAAGCCTTTGATGTTCGGCTACGCGCGCCAGAGGGAATCAAGTGTGTGTGTGTGCTGGCTAGGCTGTTACCGTTGGGCTAGATGCCTGCTATGACCACCGGCTGACCCTCGGCCATGGACCACTGTGGGTTCCTGATTACCTGATGCTCTTTTGTTAGGT
This sequence comes from Calonectria crousiana, assembly GCA_013406985.1. Lineage (NCBI taxonomy): Eukaryota > Fungi > Ascomycota > Sordariomycetes > Hypocreales > Nectriaceae > Calonectria > Calonectria crousiana. The sequence continues at coordinate 495,952 of VTGD01000030.1, read as the reverse complement.
AGTTGTTTGTTCCCTACGCTGCTGTTCGCGAGGCGGGGCGGGTTCTCGCCCACTAAACTCGGCCATGTTCAGTGGCCCAAGGCCGCTGAGCGACCACCCCACTATCCACTATAGCACCCATTGCCAACTACGCCGCTATACAGTAGTTCAGCCTGAGGGGCTTTGCCTTGGCAAGGTTATCTCTCCGGCTCTCCATCCAAACCTCTCCATCTCTTCTCACCTCACCACTTCACCGACGTCGACCTTTCTTCTCTCTCCTCCTCCTCTTCTCTCTCTCTCCCCCCGTCGCGTGTTCCCCGTACCTCTCGAGTTTTACACGGCCGCGCTTGCGCATCCCCTTCTCCCCCCCTCTTCCTCGCTCTTTTCGCTTGTGCGCCGCTCGACCCCTCGGCCGTGTGTCTTGTTTCTTTTCCCTGCTTGGCTGGGGCTCTTTTGCTACCATCTCCCCCGCCTTGCCCGCCACCACCACAACTGCCGCCCGCATTCTCCCAGAGCCGCTCCCTCCGTGCGCCCGCCGTCCAGCATGGCTATCTCTATCGACGAGCTGGACAATTTGGTCCGCTCCTTCTACGAAGGTCGCGGCGAGCAGGTATGTCTGCCGTGCTGCCGGCATGCCCGTTTCTTTTTTCACCTCTGGGCAAAAGGGCCCCGCGCGCCAGCCTCGCAAATCAAAGACATGGAAGAGCTGACCACCGATGCCTCCGTATAGCAAAAAGCCGCCCAAGCTGCCCTCAACCAGGTATGGAAAACTCTTCAGCTCCCCGCCTCCAGGCCCAGGCCATTCGCTGACTCTGTGCGCAGTTCAAGGAAGACCCCGATGCCTGGCTCATGGTTGACAAGATCCTCTCCGACGCGCAATACCCCCAGACCAAGTGTGCGTTTTCCCCCGCCTGCTCCCGCCTCAGCCGTTAGCTGCTAGCTTCCAACCGCAACCGCAACACCACAAGCGTGCTCGAATATCTACATGGATTTGGCTGACTTTTTTTTGCTCTCTCAGATTTGGGCCTCCAGGTTTTGGACAATGTCATCATGACGAGGTGGAAGGTCCTCCCTCGGGAGCAGTGCCAAGGTCCGTATTTCTCTGCGCTCGCACGCCGTGTGGCTCGATGCTGACTCTGCTGCCCCTAGGAATTCGAAACTTCATTGTTCAGTTCATTATCCAGTGCTCAAGCACAGAGGAGTCGCTGCGCACACAGAAAACTCTGCTCAACAAGCTAAATCTCGTCCTCGTTTCCGTCCTCAAGCAGGAGTGGCCGCACAACTGGCCTACCTTCATCAACGAGATCATCTCCTCCTGCCACTCTAACCTATCCATCTGCGAGAATAACATGATCATCCTGCGCCTGCTTTCCGAAGAGGTCTTTGACTACTCCGCCGAGCAGATGACTTCTACCAAGACCCGCAACCTCAAGCAGACCATGTGTGCCGAGTTTTCACAAATCTTCAACCTCTGCCAGGAGGTCCTCAACACTGCTAACCAGCCGAGTCTGGTCAAGGCCACTCTTGAGACTCTTCTCCGATTCTGCAACTGGATCCCTCTCGGCTACATTTTCGAGACGCCGCTTATTGAGACCCTCCGAACCCGGTTCCTCTCCACCCCCGAGTTCCGAAACATCACCCTGCAGTGCTTGACCGAAATTGGTGGCCTTCAAACCGGTGGACCTGGACAGCCCAACTCTTATGATGAGCAGCTGGTCAAGATGTTTACCGAGGTTCTCACCACTATCGCCAACATCATTCCCGTTACGCTGGATCTCAAGTCAACGTACCCCACCAGCAACTCAAGAGACCAGGAGTTTATCCAGAACCTGGCTCTTTTCCTCTGCAACTTTTTCGGAATGCACCTCAACGTAGGTTTTGTTCATGTAAACGGAGTTGAAGCAGCTTTGGATGACTAATAATGCGAAATAGCTTATTGAGAACCTTCCTAACCGGGACTATCTCATTCACGGCCACTACTATCTCATCCGAATTTCGCAGATTGATGACCGTGAAATTTTCAAGATTTGCCTTGACTACTGGCTGAAATTGGTTCAAGAGCTCTACGAGGAGATGCAGCAGCTCCCCATCACCGATGTCAACCCCCTCATGGCTGTTGGTGGAGGCATGTCGGGCAGCGGCGCTCCCAACCCGTCGCTTCTCATGAACTACCCCCTGAGGAAACACAAGTACAACGAGGTCCTTTCGAACTTGCGAGTTGTCATGATTGAGAAGATGGTCCGTCCTGAAGAAGTGTTGATTGTTGAAAACGACGAGGGTGAAATCGTGCGAGAGTTCGTCAAGGAGAGTGACACAGTACAGCTATACAAAACGATCCGAGAGTGCTTGGTCTACCTCACCCACCTGGATGTGGTTGATACCGAGAACATCATGACCGAGAAGCTTGCTCGACAGGTTGACGGAACTGAGTGGTCATGGCACAACTGCAACGTCCTTTGCTGGGCTATTGGTTCCATCTCCTTAGCCATGAACGAAGAGACGGAAAAGAGATTCCTCGTCACCGTCATCAAGGACCTCCTCGGACTGACCGAAATGAAGCGCGGCAAGGATAACAAGGCCGTCGTCGCCAGTAACATCATGTACATTGTCGGCCAGTACCCTCGTTTCCTCAAGGCTCACTGGAAGTTCCTCAAGACCGTGGTGAACAAGCTGTTCGAGTTCATGCACGAGTCTCACGAAGGTGTTCAGGACATGGCCTGCGACACTTTTATCAAGATTGCCCGACAGTGCCGTCGTCACTTTGTTGCGCTTCAGCCCAGCGAGCAGGAGCCCTTCATTGAGGAGATTGTTAGGAACATGGGTAAGATTACATGCGACTTGACTCCTCAGCAGGTCCACACCTTTTACGAGGCTTGCGGTTACATGGTTGCGGCGCAGGGCAACAAGCACCAGCAGGAGAGGCTTCTTGCTGACCTGATGGCGATCCCCAACGCTGCTTGGGATGAGATCATCAAGCAGGCCACCATGAACCCCTCTATCCTCCAGGACTCCGAGACCATCAAAGTCATCGGAAACATCATGAAGACCAACGTGTCCGCCTGCTCCTCCGTCGGATCTTACTTCTACCCCCAGATTGGCCGCATCTACCACGACATGTTGCAAATGTACAACGCCACCAGCAGCTTGATTTCCGAGGCTGTTTCTCGTGAGGGCGAGCTGGCCACCAAGATGCCCAAGGTCCGAGGTCTGCGGACCATTAAAAAGGAGATCCTCAAGCTCATTGAGGTCTATGTTGACAAGGCCGAGGATCTCCAGGCTGTTCGCGCCCAGATGGTTCCTCCTCTGCTCGACTCTGTGCTTGTTGACTACAACCGCAACGTCGCTGGAGCTCGAGACGCCGAGGTACTGAAGGCCTGCTCCACCATCATCACGAAGCTCTCTGTAAGCATTCTCCCTGCGATTACTTTGGCGACTCCTTGCTAATTCTCGAGCAGGCCCTTATGGAGGACCAAGTTCCCACCATTATGCAGAACGTGTTTGAGTGCACCCTTGACATGATCAACAAGGACTTCTCGGAGTTTCCGGAGCACCGAGTCGAATTCTTCAACTTGCTCCGTGCCATCAACTTGCACTGTTTCCCTGGTACGTCCCGCTCCATCCATGCCTCCCTGTGCCTGCACTTGCTGATACCATAGTAGCCCTTCTCAAGCTGGATAACAACCAATTCAAGTTTGTTATTGACTCATGCTCATGGGCGTTCAAGCACGACAACCGCGATGTTGAAGCTGCTGGTCTTAACATGTGCTTGGAGCTTGTTAACAACATTGCCGAGAAGACTGATGTGCAGACCGCCAACGCATTCTTCCAACGATTCTTTGTTACCATCCTGCAGGACGTGTTCTTTGTTGTGACTGACAACGATCACAAGGCTGGCTTCAAGACACAGTCGATGCTCTTGATGAAGCTTTGCTACTTTGTCCACCCTGCCGATGGTACCCAGCCCAAGATCCAGGGCCCCATCTACTCCCCTGAACAGGCGCAAGCTGGCACCAACAACAGGGAATTCTTGGCTAACTTCGTGGCTAACCTCCTCCAGAATGCCTTCCCTAACTTACAGGCGTATGTTTGCATCCGTTTGACGTTGCTCCGAAACACGGGCTAACATGTTCCAGGGCCCAAATCACCTCCTTTGTTGAGGGACTCTTCACTCTTAACACTCAGTATGACAAGTTCCGCCTGAACCTGCGCGACTTCCTCATCTCCCTCAAGGAGTTTGCCGGTGACAATGCTGAGTTGTTCGTCGTCGAGAAGGAACAACAAGAGCGGGATGCCAAGGCAGCCGACATGGAGCGACGACAAAAGGTCGGCGGTCTTCTGAAGCCCTCGGAACTTGACGACGAGGAGCTGTGACTAAACGAAGAGCTCCGGACCGAATTCGCGCCTCGACAGGACACCAACAGCTCATCGGCTGCCGGTCCCGACGAAGCGGCCAAGGACTCAGTCGGGGACGGCTGGGAGTTTTACGGTCTTTGAGCATTCGATTTCCCACGAGTGGCCCCATGTTCGCCCAAACATTGGACATCTCTGCCTCTGGATTTTCGCCTTCGCTCGATTTCCTTCCTGTAGTGATACCAAACCCCATAGACGAGTTCCTACCGCTCATCCAGGGGGTGCGTCTCTTTTTGTCCCTTGTTAATAACCGGTCTCCCCCAGCCTCAGCTCCCGCCGCCCGGCCCCTTGTGCCAATTTCCCGCCGTGTCCGCCTTTCTGCCGCGTTTTCTCACTTTAACTCCAGTCTGTGAGTTGGCCCGGGCCGATCCAGCCGGCCCCTTCGACGAAAGGAGGAAGACAAATATCGATTTCGATTGATGGATCATTTCCTTTTTTTTATGAATAAACCAAAGAAAGAGAACGAAATACATGTTTTACTTTTTATTTACAAAAAGGTGCAATAGGGGGCTTGAGACCCCAAGGGGATGATGTTGATGATTAGCTGTGGGCGGATAGTTGGTGACTGGATGAATGGATGATGGATGGATGAGTGAAATGAGTAGGCTAGAGATTTTTCTGCAGACGTCTCGGAATAAAAGAGACTGTGAGCCAAGCACAGCTCTGGACTGGCTGGATGTGAAGAATTTCGTGTGAACTGCCTTGAGTGAAATGGGTACAAGTACAAGGTCGTGACAAAGATTCAGCAATATTCTGCCATGTGCATTTGACTTTGACCAGGAGACTTCGTTTGCATTGCTCTGCTACGCCTGACGTCCCATCTCCTTCACTTTGTTTCATCTTTGAGCCGATGACAGTAAACACGTATTTTTTCTTGTAAAATCACCTTGAAACCTTTTCAGTCTTGTTTTTGGTCAAGATGTGACTTAGCCTATTCGATATTGTTACACCTTCTGTGTCTTCTCATTTTAAACAACGGGGTTCCAGTCACAAATTACAACAGGCAGGCAGTAAATGATATTTGAACTGTTTTTTTTATTTATTCTTGTTACAATTTTCTCTAAATTATTTGAACTTCCTTTCGCGGAAAGACCGTGCATGTGCGCGAGCAGCTCATCAAATATATAGGTCCATCATGGACAGATTTTGTGCACAGATGCTAAAATATCTATGTATATGCGGACACGCAACAAAATAGTTTCAGTTACCCAGCGTGTGCCAAACACCCCCTATCTGTTGCCCTTGCAACCATTGTGCCGGGCTTGCTACTCTGTGACGGTTTCGCACGCTGTCGCAGCACGATGCTGTATAGTCGCGGCGTAAACCCTTCATCCTTGCGGGATAGAGCTTATGATTGAGGGTGTCGGGAGCTGGGCGTGATGTCACTCGTCTAACCCCTGAAAGCAACTTGCTTTTGGGTTACGAGTTCAGCGCTCTTTGAATAGCTCATTGACTATCTTGAACCGCCCTGGAATGGTGCGGTGGTAGTCGAAACGGGCGTGTAGAATTCTGCGGTGTAAGGTGGGCGAGACGAGTTTAAACTCGCCGCTCGTGTGGCCCAGTGGTTTGCATCATCGTCAATATGCCGACAATATATCCTCGCCTCCGCTCAACCCTGTTCATTGTTGAGCACCTCGAGAGGCCAGCGCATAGGTTCGTGCCAGAAGCTGCCCAGGTAATCGGCAATGAGATGAATCAAGAACGCGCCGGAGTCTCCGATAATCCAGGACTTGCGGCACCGGTGAAGGAGGACCCCATAGTATGCGAGAACGAGCAGGGCCTCGGGTCGATTCTTTCGCAAGGCTTCCACGTACTCCGCGCTAAGCAGCACTGGGAAGGCGGTTGCTGCGTGAATGTTGTCTTCAACAGGAAGAGTAGAGTGGATGTTGAATGCCCACTGAAGTGTCTGGCAGGCGCTCTTGCAGGCAGTCACCGTCGCAGGCGCAAGATCCGAGGATTCAATAAGGCGTTCGAGATCAGCACATTCGGTACCGACATAGTCTGTCTCGGAGGCTTCGCGAATGCTAATTAGGAACGGGCGCATAGAAGACTCGAGGATGAGGTTGTAGGAGGCCCGGATAACTGTGCGGACACCGCGGTGTAGGTGAGTAGATTCGATGAAACGGTCAATAAAAGCGTGATAGCTCGAGCGGTGGTAATTCAGTGTCTCAAAGAGCATGTGGATGCTAAGGAGAGACGCAAAGACGAAGCGCGGAACACAGATGGCATCGTTTGGCTGGCTAGGGTTCTCTTGGGTGTCGCGGTTAAACCACATGAGGGCACGAGTCTGAAGCTCAGTAGCGGTTCGTCTGTGGCTGGCAGCGTGCTCCGGGGAGTGGAGAGCCAGATGGTCGGCGGAAAAGGCGAGAAGTTGATCCATGGTGTAGGGGCACTCTTGCGCCCAGTCCATTGCCACGTTGATCAGGGAAGGCATGAAGCTGGTGGTGAAGGGCATGGCCATTTCCGCATGATGTAAGAGGACGAGATGCTTTGCTGTGAAGACGGGAGGCTGGAGGGAGTCGCTAGAGACGGGGGATCGAGCAAAGAATTCGTTGAAGGAGGGCAAAGTAGGCGGAGATGCATCGTCAGACATAAACCCACGCTGACCAAAGGCAGATGGAGGAAGCTGCGGTTGCGGGCAGATGTTTGAACTAGCATTGCTTTCGGCGGGGCTCCGGGCAGGGCTGATGATCCCAGAGGCGGACGTAGGCGGGGGCTGAGGCGAAACTCTCATGAAGGTGTTCGAGGTTGGTTTGACGTGAGGGTTAGGGATGGCATTGTGCGGAAAGGAGCACTGGCGCTCACTGACAACACAGTTGCTGCATGCTGGACGACCCTCGTCGCACTTGATGTGGCGACGCTTACACTCCCAGCAACCGTTTCGCGATTTGCGATGGGCACGACGAAGCTTTGTGGCGGCACTGCTGGATCCGGTGGCTGTCTTGGGGGGCGTGGTGACAGTTGTCGCCGTGTTTGCGGTGCTGCTGGCGATAGAGTCGGGGCCGGTGCTGTGGCCGGAGCCGGGGCGATCGGGAGTCATGGCGGAACCCGAGGAAAGCGGGTGGTGTGGCAGGGGTGCAAGGTCAGAATGACGGAATTTTAGTAGCAGTAGCGGAATGCAATGTGGGCTCCTATGCAAACGGAGGGGGATCTAGCGCTCGGTCTCAAGGGCGCAGAGCCAGGGAAAAGGTGACAGTTAAATCTGCGAAGTGATGAAGCGATGGCGGCGGGTGACCATGATCCTGCAGGAGTCCAACGAGCGCGAGAGTGATGCAGGTCATCCGTGGTGCAAACAAGAATAGGCGACAGCGAGCAGAAGTTGTATTTAGCTGAAACCAGAAATGGAGTCCAAGTAGTCGGTATTAGGAGAATCCGATGGGGAGGCGAAGTGAGACGGGGTTCGATTTCATAGACGAGGCGCCGCACAAATCGAGCCGGGGGAGAAGAGAAGATTAGAAAAAGAAAGAAAAAGAAGAGATCGCAGTGGATATGAAAGCGGCAGCAGAAGGGAAGAAGAAGAAGGCTAGTGAAGGATTTCTGAAGCAGATGAGTGAGGCTTAGTTTTTGAGGGCCGGTACCTGCCTGTGCACAATGTATAGCGATAGGTTGGCGCGTACCGCAGGCCGTTCAAAGTTCGTGTTGGGGCCTGGGCAATTAACCTAAGCGGGAAAATAGGCACAGGGTGACAGGGTGCGGACGTACAGCACGACCCAGAGGTGCCTTCCTCCCGTGGGCGCTGCCCTGATTGGCCGCACCGTAAAGCTTGTTGCTTTCGGGTCTGATGTCTGTGGCTCGGCAAGACACGACCGGGAAGGTGGGGCACGATATGTGGATAAGACCCCACTTAGGCCCTTGTTGCGTGCTGTTGCTGTCGCCTCTGTTGTTTGTTCGCTGCTGTCTGGCCTTACGGGCTGGCTCGTTCTCATCGCTGGCAGCCTCTCTCTGAACCGAGAACCGAGTTCAGACCTCCCAGGTCTCGTTGATGCGCATCCCCCAGCTTATCATGCGCTGCAGCGAGCACACCGCTGTCACTCCCACCAGCCCATACGGCACTTGCATACTTTCTCACTCCCGCGCATACACGCATTGGCCGTCGGCTGCCATCCTAACGCCCACGGTGCCAGCTCTTGCTCCAGCTGCTGCTTCCTGGCACAAAACACAGCCCACTTCACCGTCGCCCTGTCAAGATCAATAGGCAGATGAATTGTCCGTGGACAAACTCACCACCCCCTGGCCACCTCCAAGTCTCCATCCTGCCCTACCGCCACAGGCCAGCCTGAGTTCCCATTATGAGCCCCATCAGATCAGCCCCTCGCCCTGATACCAACTCGGAACACGGCTTTGCGGCTTCACGGAACGCGGCACTGGCCACTACGGCAGCGGTACTCCGAGACTGACCGCAACCATCTCGTAGTCCCAATTTGCACAAGATGAGAAAGGGAAAAGAAGAGGCCCAGGCCATGACCCAGACACACAAGACCCTTTCCCCCTTTGGTCCCCGCCCCGACACACAGCTGAAGCTAGCCCATCTTGATACCCCAGCTTCAAATCTTCAGGGAGCGAAAAATCGAAGCGTCTGGAACGGCTCAAATCCAACGCCCATATCGTATTTGCTTCCGTGTAATGTCCCGTCGTGCGCGCTGGGACCTTCTCGTTTCTCGCTAGCGGCCCTCGCATCACCACACTCTCTATCCACTCATGGCCATCCTTATTCCCACGCCGAAACGAATAAACAAAAGTATAAAGGAAATTCTGCGCCCTGTCGGTTGACCGATTCTGCCTCGCAGGATGTTTTGGGCAGGCCATCTCCCAGGACCCGGACAAAACAACCACCACATTCCGAACATGCTAGTCCGGCACACCATGTTGCAAATTTACCTCCCCCCCCTCAGAGGCGGCGCATGGAGGGATGAGGTCCAGATCTTGGCCTTCAAGCCTAATTGACTGTCGGTTTTTTTAACCTGCCCGTCACAGCCTTGATTGGCAGTAGCCCGGCGGCCACGCGTTTTTTTCAAACTGCTGCGCCTCCATGGTTTACACGGTGATGCCAGACAGCGATGACTAGCCTTTGAACGACAATTGGCTCTTTCGCATCCGCGGCAAGCGATCGTTGCATGCAGTTCCGGCGACGGGCCGGACGGCCCAGTCTGTCGTATTTGAACGTGAAACAAGCTTTTTGGTGCCGTGAGAAAATGGGACCAGCACGACCCTGGTCCTCAGCGAGCGTGCTGAGCCAGCCCCAGGCTCATCAAGTTTAGGCTTTTTGCGTCTGTTAGACCATGGTCGTCGATCGCTTGGCCCCCTTGCCTGACCTAATTCCGTCGAATCTCTGCAGAATGGGGCGGTTTTTGGTCAGTGTTCCGAGTCCGCCAATAGGGGGTCAACTCTATGACGCTCTCCTGCTCGAGACACACCATCATCGTAAAAAAGTGTTTTTCGAACAACCATTACGCGAGCACTTGGATCTTCGCATTCTCGGTACGAGTGGGTTTGCATAAATGTTGCTGCCTGGGGGTGTGGGTTGGCAGCCCATCTCATTGAGATCTGCTCTCTAAAGGGTGGGATGCAGATAAAAGAGAGGCACCGATCATCACTGTCATGGGTTCGCTTCTTGGCGGTGCGGGATTTGGTCAACCAGGCACTCCTTTCCATTCCGGTCTGGAAATGTCCGAACCACCTTCGGATGGGAAATTTCCTCTTACAAATGATGATTTTTTTTCACAGTAAGGGGCAAACTCTGTGCGGAGTGTGCTCGCTCCTTTTTTGACCGGGTAGTCGGCAAGAGAAAGGTCAGGCGGTCGTTGGCCATGCGCTGGTCGAGTCAGATTGTGTGTAATTACATTGTGAGTTTCAACATTGCTTCCTGCTTCCTTCTTTCATCCTTTATATCCATCTCGTTTTCGTTCCGAAGCGGATACGTGTACCTCGTAGCTCTCGGGTACAGATACGTGGATAGCCATGCCGAATGCTTAAAAAAAAAAAAACGGCTAGGGCTTGGTGTAGATACGCGCGAGGACGCAGAAAAGAGAAAAAGTCGGCGACCATCCAAGTCTTGGCATTATTAAGCGCACCCTTTTGTTTCAAGGTCCGAGACTCCGCAGAGCTACATGTCAGCACCATCGGCACCGCTTCCGGCAGCCGCCGCCGAGTACGCGTTTGACAGATCGGCCCAATTTTTTTTCGTATGACCATTTTCGGAAAGAAGCCATCTTTCTTGCTGGCACCTCCTCTGGGAAGTTGTACGCGTATAACCGAAATCACCTGACCTGAACGTCGCACCATTCCGCTTCGGCGACTTCGAGTTTTGGGATTCGAGCCCGCGACGTTGATTAGCTGTTCCGTACCGTTCGGCGTCCCGCTCCGCGTATGTGTCGTAGTCAAAGATGCCGCGCTATGCAGGGTTTCTTGGCAACCTTGGCTCCACGTAGATTAACATGCAGGCCGCGTCGTTCGGTTGAGGCTGTGAAGAAAGGTCCAGGCCAGCGAAGCTGGTGACTGAATGGTCTCTTCGTACTCTTTGGTTGGTCTTGTTTCCTCTTTGTCGCATCTGGGGCAAGTCTGAAACAAGGTTTACGGTTCGTCGAATCGAAACCTGTGAAACCAGATCAGACCTCCCGGAGCGCCGGAAAAAGAAAAAAGAAAAGGTCCATAAACACGTAAACAATACCCTGGTTCACCAAGGTAGCTTTTGTTATTTTTTATACCCTCCCAAGATTCGCACCCGTTTTGCTGGGATTCCTCACGCTCGTCAACTTCTGAGGCGGCCTGTGAGACCATGAGGCTGGTGACTCGGGGAATACAAGAATAGCCACGTCCCCACTTTGCGCAACATGGGTACATTTTCGACTACAGCCCGTAAGCTAAAAAGGGCATTAAAAAAAACGGAGGTGGCAGTGTTTTTTTTTTATTACGAATAGTGTTTTTTTATGAAAGGTTGATCTGCACTACGGAAAACAAGCCATCCATGCGCATAACCGGGAAACTCGTGCTTTAAATGGGCTGTATACGAGAGGCGCGCCTAGATAGGTCTAAACTATATGAACTGGCCAATCATGTCGATCAAACGGCTTTTGGAAGCCGCGGAAACCCGCTCCTCGACTATTAAAACCAAAAACCAAAACTCTAATAAGCAATACGGCCTTTATTTTTAAAGATATCCGGAGATTTCTCGCGAGCGCGGTATGCATTTTGAGGTTGGCCATAACGCCGTCGGCTCAGCGGATCGAATCCAACTCGGAGTCAGCACCGAAAGCAATGTGCCCCACCTGGGAAGAAAAAAAAAATGTGGCGAAGGATTGCTTGTCAATTAGAACCGGTCCACTCGCCGTAGGATTTTCTTATCCAAGGATGGGCTATTTAGACGGATTCATTTCCACGGCCGGGGCTGGACGAGTTGATCTCATCTAGCGGTGTGCTCGGGGCTGGACCTTGGCTGTCTAGCTGGGTAACCCCAAAAGAACAACGACAAGTCCATCCGGAGAAGGGACTATGCAATCTTTCTATTGCCGCGCATTGTTCATTACTATGGAGATTTAAATGAAAATGACAATACCATCTCATTTACTACTTTGACGACGTCCCACGGATTGTTTTTTTCTTTCTTGGTGGAGACATCGCCCTTTACACAAGAAAAACGGATGAATAAAACATCCGACATCATATGTTGTCCAAGGCCATGGGTCAAGTTACTTCCATATTCGATCTAGATCGGCACACGGCAATTTTCCCGGCGACTTCCGTGATGTCTTTGCGATCTCGCATCATAAGCACCATCACTTTTGCTCCCTGCTGCACTACCCTGGAGGTTATGTCAGCGGCAAATGTGTAACAGGCTCTGTGAGGCACAGTTGCAGCTGGGCGTAGTGGATTCAGCAAATGCAGCTGCTTCATTGGTTGTTTGATGTTTTTTCTCAGTCGCTTGCTGGTCTTTGTGCTCAATTAAAAAGTCCTCTGAGAGTCTTGGCTAAATAATCGATGTTGATTGTCTTACCAATTACGAAGGCGTGAGTTTATTATACAAGTAAAGTGCAGCCGAAACATATCTTCGACGGGTAAATTTTCTAGCTGAGTTTGACTTGGCAATAGGAGGTTCCTAGGAAATGAGTGTTGGGATGAATACCCAGGGCGCGAGCTGGGCTACCTGCGTTGCAGCCATAGTAAAGATGTTGCTGGGTCTTGAACTTCAGTGCAATAAATTTAACTAGATTTGCTACTATGCTATGGAGATTTCGGGATATTGGATTACAAGTATTTTTTATTATATAGGCCTGAACCCCTGTATAGTTTAGGAAATGGTGATGTTGTGTGTGATTTCAGGCTCATGGTACCCCGTTGCAATTTTGAAAAACACATACCTCACGACGAGATCAAAGGTATAGGGTAGCTTTTTATGTGAACGCGAGATGAATGTCATTTTCATCAGCTATGAACTGCAATTCAAAATTATGTGGGTATATTCGGTCTCTAATCGTCGAATCCCTCAAACTCGTCCTCTTCCTTGGAACGCTCCGCTTCTCTCTCCGCCTCCAGCTTGGCCTTGGTTTGTTTCCGCACTTCTAGAAGCATCTCGTTAAGCTCCATCTGCTTGACCTTCTCGTCGTCTGTCATTAGAGACATTTTCTCCGCCTCGCGCTTCTTGCGTCGCTTTTCCCTACGTTCAACCCTTTCATCCTCCTTTTCGTGCTTGTTGCTCCAAGCGTCATTGTTCTTTCGTTTGCGCTTGGACTCCTCTGCCTTGGCAGCAGTCTCTCCTGATTTTTGGGCTTCAAGCGCCGCCTTTCTGGCCTGCTCTCGAGCCTTTTCCTTGTATTCGAACGTGTCCCAATCCATCTCCTGTCCCAGACTCTTGTCACCAGTCCAGATTTTCAACTCGGGCATTCTGGGCATCCGCAAAAGACCCCATGCGTTACCAAGGTCAGCCCAATCCAAGTCAGCAGCTCTGAAGATGGATGCTGCCTGATGTGCGCCGTAGCTTCGGGCCCAGCTCACAAATGCCTTTTGAGCCTTGTCAAACAAAGCCCGGTCTTGTCGAACCACCTCACGAATCTTTTGCGTTGCTGCAGCTGCATCCTCGTCAGACGTTTCCACGACTGGCTTTTGCAAGGGAATGATTGGAGTTTTCCGAATTTCCAAAAATTTCACATAGTCCTCCTCACGTCCTGGGTGTAGCATCACAACCGCCAGACCCTTTCGACCAGCACGTCCAGCTCGCCCGCTGCGATGGATAAAAACTTTTGGATCGGACGGGACATCAATCTGAACAACTAGATCGACCTGGGGGATATCAAGACCACGTGCAGCGAGGTCGGTTGTCAGAAGAATAGTCGGAGAAACGGATGTGAGAAATCTGTTGAAATTCTTCTCTCGCACCTTGGCGGGGTGCTTGCCATGCAAAGGCACCAATGAAAACGCATCGGGCAAGAGTTGTGGCAGAATGTGTTGGAAGTAATCCACAGCAGCGCATGTCGAAAGAAAGACGATACTCCTCTGGGGCTTGACTGGTAGTCGGTCCAGGAGTTGAGCAAGCGCGGGGAGTTTATGACTCGCAGGCTTAAGCATGTATGCCATCTGAAGACTGGCAGGGGTTCGTCTGTCCTCGAGGATACCACCATCCTTCATCTTGACCTTGACTTCAATCTTGACGGGGTTCCTTAGACCAACTCGGATAATCTCGCCGACCGCTTCGCTGACACTTGCACTGAATAGTCCGGTACGACGCTGTTTAGGCAGATGAGATAGAATCTTTTGCAAATCTGGCTTGAAACCAAGGTCGAGTAGGCGATCAGCTTCATCAAGAACAAGAACCTCGAACGAAGATTGCGGACAATGGACATGAGGCGAAGAAAGAAGCTCCACGAGTCGTCCCGGAGATGAAATGAGGACATTTGGGCTGTGTCTGAGGAAGAAGCTGAGGTCCTGGGCAGTTGTCGTGGTGCCACCAACCAACAATTGAGGAACAATGGCAGGTTCAATCGTTGACGGGCGTTTCTCATCTTCTTTGAGATGTGGTAGGATCTCGGCCGACGGCGGGTGAAATTGTAGAAGGGAGAGTAGAACGGTGTGGATCTGGGCGGCGAGTTCTCGGGTGGGAGAGACGATGATGGCGGCCACATGGTGTCGTTTGGTGGGTTCGCTGAATCGCAAAAGTTTTTGGACCAGAGGGATGAGGAATGTCAGCGTCTTGCCGCTGCCTGTGACAGCCTGAAAGGCGATATGGTTAGAAAAATGGCATAAGGTTGGTTGCAATTGAACATACTTCAACCACCACATCTTTGTTTCCCATAAAATGGGGCATAGTAGCAGCCTGAACGGGAGTCATCTGGGCGAAGCCCATGGTCGAGACTGCGTCGAGGACCCATTCTGAGAGCGGAGGAGTGAGCGCATCCCAGGCACGGGGACTGCGCTTCTTTTCGACCTTTCCAGGAGCCATTAGGAGAGTCACAGGGAGCGGGTTTGCAGCTCTATCCTGTCTTTGCGCCTCTGCCGAATTCTCATGGAGGGGCCTCGATCAAGGCGATGTTCTCGCGAAACATTTCTCGAATTTTTATCTTATCAGCTAGCACGTGTAGATGTGGCGTAGCTTATGTGGCTGGTGAGTGGTGGGGCTGGCGTAGCTAGCACCCCGCAATGCACCTTCAGTAATATTGAACAAATCATAGTTCTAGAGAAACATATTAGATAATGTAGCATAACTTAAAACAAGATAAAATAAAGAGATAAAACGCTTTGATGCCATTTTCACCTATTTATTTTAATTCTTTATATTTATATCTGCACTTTGCATAAATCCTTCCAGTGCCTTGAACAGAAGGAGGTCCTATGGGTGCCATGTACCCCACATAATCTTGCCTAAATAGGCTAAAGGGTACTGGTGACTCCCGCATGTGTACTCAATAAATCGTCCCTATGGGTGACTTGGTTTGGCCGTGGGTTGATGGATGCAACGTGCAAGGTACGTACTGCCAGCTTGAGGTTAACTAGACGGCACAGCAGAAGATTGGCTGATGGACGGAGATGGACCCCTGGAAATGACGACTTGGATGTGATGTGACGTGATGGATGGCCGTCCGGCACTGGGTTGACGGGTCGAGTCAGGAGACAACCAAACAGACTTGGCCTGCGAGTTGAAGGCGTGAAAAATTGAACCAGTAGGTCCGACAAGAGAGGGTGACATGGGCGGGAAGCTTGTTTGGGTCATGATGCCTGTCTCGCATGTCAATGTTTCAGACCGGCAGATAGAAACCGCCAAGACAGGGTGCAACTCGACAACCTCAAGGCGTCTGCCTCGGTTGGCTCACTGAATGATTGATATCCATGTGTTTGGCTCTCCGCTCTCCCATATGACGACGGGTACCGTCACATGCTAACAAATAGCGGTGACCCACAGCGCGCACGAGTCTGGTGCTGGTCGCTCCAGGGCTTGCAGTGGATCTTAGTGCATAAAAAATCCGCTGTTGCAAGTTGAAGGCCGAATGACACTCGACTTGTCTGCTGTCCGGCTTCTCCCCGGGCCCTAGCAATGGAAGAAAAAAAAATTGGGCTAGCACATTTCGTTGAGAAAGCCACTCCCATGACGGGAAACAGAGAGAAAAAAAAAATTGCCCAAAACGTTCGAGTGTCACACGACTCTGACTTTTCGTCCGCCAACAGCTCCATTCAGTGCTGGCTGCCTCTTGTCCTGCTTACGCCCCTCGCTGCCCTGCGCTGAAGTACACACCATCTACCTCCCAATCAGCGCAAACGCTGCGCCCATCCCGGTACCTCAGCTAGTCCTGTCAAGTACCACTACCCAGGCTCCCAATTTTACATTGGCCTCCCCCTTCCCGCGTCCCCCTTCCCGCGTCTCCATCGTCACGAATCGTCACAAGGCCGCACCATACTGTTACCGTATGTTGTCGTGTGCCCGCTGGAGCGTCATTGCCTGCCGCCCCTGTCACGATTCATCTCCCTACTATAACCCGACTTTCCCATCATGCGGCGGGGGATCAGACCTCCGTTGCATCCTTGTCGACCTTCAATCTGGATCCGATAAACGCCCTCGTCCGTCATCCTTCTCCGAACGCTCCGGAACCACGTAGCCCGTTGGACTCGGCCGCTGCCGCTCCCACCACCTCGTCTACATCCCCCACAAACCGGGGTCCTCATATCTCCCATCACCTCCCACCGCAATCAAATAAGCTTCAACCGCACGATCAATCCGACGTTGGTTCGTCTGTCGCAGGTTTGCCCTCGGAGCATAGCCACCTTGAGACCCTGCGCCGCCACACCCAAAGCCACCGCCGCAGCGACGAATCCGACGACAGCGACGACGACGATCATCGGGATCAGGAAAGTCCACCACACCGTCATCGCTCCCACTGCGACCAACGTTCTTGGAGCCTGTTTTCCCTCTTCCTCGCCGATTCCTCCTTCTTAAGCACTCACAACCCCGCGGTGCGCTGCTCGCGCCGTGATAAGCATCTCCACTCCACACCAACAACAAGCTTTCCATTCTGGCCCACGGGCTTCCACTTTCTGCGGCGCATCGTTGTCGGAGCAGTCCACTGTCCCGTCCTCCCTCCCTTTTCCGTCGCCATGTCTCTTCACTCTCAGAACGTCCCTGGGACTCCTCGCGTCATCTCCCCGAGCCCGACCCCCTCCGAGATCGATGCCCAGGAGTACTCTGGTCCTGTAACCCGCTCCGCTGCTCGCAGGCGAACCCCGACCCCTCAGACGCTCGAGGAGCGATCTGACGAAGACGAGAATAGCCCCGAACTCCGACGAGCCCGAACTCGCAGCCGATCGCCCATGGACTCACGAACTGTGGCCCGAATGACGAGACGCACCAGCACCGCCGCTAAGGCTAGCAAGATAACCAAGTCAGTCATCGTGGAGGAACCGCCTGTCGCAAACGGCAAGACACCGGCCACTAACGGCCACCTCGCGCCGCCGCAACCATCTACGCCCCTTGGCTGGTCATGGCGCGACTTTAGCCGCAGCCCAAGCCCTCTCGGTCTAATTCCTATTCATCGACACTGGAGGACGTTTGTTCACAAGCATGAGGTGCCGCGAAAGGTCCTCCATGTGTCTATTGGCTTTTTTGTGATCTGGCTCTATGTCAACGGCACCCAGCCCACGGCCGTGACGCCTTGGCTTATGGCGGGCTTGGTCCCGATCACCACGGTTGACTGGCTGCGACACAGATACGCGTCCTTTAACCGCGTGTACGTCAAGTTCCTCGGAGCACTGATGCGCGAGAGCGAGTATTCGGGTTGGAATGGTGTCATTTTCTACCTTCTTGGTGCCTGGATCGTTCTGTATGGACTTCCCAAGGATGTTGGCATCATGAGTGTCCTGCTCCTGAGCTGGTGTGATACCGCTGCCAGCACCTTCGGTCGTCTCTGGGGTCGGTACACCCCCCGCCTGCGTCGTGGCAAGTCTCTCGCTGGCTCTACGGCGGCCTTCCTTGTGGGCGTGGCCACTTCTTACTTCTTCTATGGCTGGTTGGTCCCCACCACTGGCCCTTTCCCTGGCGATGAGACGTTCCTTTTCAAGGGCGCGCTTTCCCTCCCCAAGGCGATTACTGAAGCGGTTGGTCTGTCGGAGGATAGCGCCACCATCACCGGCGGTCTCGCCCTTGGCGTCATGAGCCTGTGGTCTGGCTTTGTGGCCTCGGCCAGTGAGGTCGTTGACATTTTTGGCTGGGATGATAACCTGACGATTCCCGTTCTTAGCGGTATTGGCATGTGGGGCTTCCTGAAGGTCTTTTCCTAGATGGAATATGGAATGAACATAAGAACATGTCAAACGATTGCATTATTTGGGACGCAAACACCTCGCAGCCTTTGATTGGACCTACTTGAGTATCTTGCCTTGCAGTTTGCATGACTTAATGGAATAGTCGTTACAAGACAATTCTCACCCCTCCCCCTCCCCCTCCCCCTCCCCTATTTCATCATATTTCTTCTCTCCCCTCTTCTTGAGCTCTTTACACGCTGGAGAGGAATTAAGATATGGGCTATGGTCTAAAAGATTTCATATCACCATCATCTCCCATGACTTCTTTAGTTTATTTTTCTTTTGTATTTTAAGCACGGATTACTACTTTTCATTACGAAACAGACGGGATGGGATGGATTAGGGGGGGATAACACACGACCGGGCGCGACATGCGCAGTTCATGTGCGCCGATATAATTCTTTCGGGTACCTTGCTGGGAACCTAATGTATGTAGTATCACGTCGGAAAGGGCGGGCGAAAGACGCCTGCGAGGTTGAATAGAAGCAGGGCTACGGCATGAGAAACAGGCGTGTAGACGGACGGATTTACGGTCGGTCGGGTCGGTTAGGTCGGTCGGTTGGTAGAAAATAGCGAAATGCTCTCCTCGATTTAATCTTTATTTAGTTCTGCTCCATGCCTGCTTGGTAAGTTGCGACTTTCCGGTGACTGCCGTGTAGCTTACTCGTGTGCTCGCACAACTCCTTATCGGCATGCACATGGGATGAAAATGATGACGTCTCGGCCAGCACTTATGGATAGGGAACCACGGTCATGAGACTCGTATCAGCCCTCGCGGTGCAAGACTCGTCGGTTGTGGTGCCGTGGGGATTGCATCACCGGCGCGCACAGCAAGGCAGCAGAAGCTGAGCGAGGACATGTCTGCATTGCAACAACAACAACAACAACAACAACAACAACTACCTTTTCCCCGTCACCTGCCGCCTTTTGTCACCACCGCCTGGTTGGGAGGGGGGCACAAAGGAACGGGAGCGAGGAAGGAAGGGAGGGAGGGAGAGTTGGGCGAGGCCATTGCGAGTGGCACGTTACGGCGGGCTGAGGAAATCTCCGACTTCGAGGACTTGAACGACGTCAAGAGCCGTGGCTGGGCATCAGACGACGACGAGCATTATTGGCGGCGCCGCCCCCTCCCCGGCGGGTTTGCCTGGTGTCGCACAAGCTGCACCGGCTTTTGACACGGTTCGGGTTCCCCACGCAGGTCTCGGCTCGTGTATGTCAAGTTCACGAGAGGCAAAAGGAAGCGCCAAACACTACATGGCAGTCTCCCCGGTTGTTGATGTTGCCACTTGGTTTCGCTTTCTTCTTCTTCTTCTTCTTCTTTTTCTTCTTCTTTATTCAATGATTCTCTTTCATCATGCGGCCGTCGGACATGAAGGACGGTTGTTGCTGCGCGGTCGGAAGTAAGTAGCAAGCACTGCACTCGCAGCTTTTTCAAAGACTGATGAGTAGCAAAGTTCAATTTTGTTCTTGTTTGCTGCTGGGGAGGGGGGGTTGTGATAGGACTTTGAAGTGTTTCGGGGGTGAAAAAAAGGCAGAGGGGGAGGGGAGTTTTCTGAAATCTGACCAGACGGTAATACAGCCAAGGAGGGCGCGGATCACAAAGTAAACAGGGTGGAGAGAGAAAGGGAGGCGGGTGATAGTCAGCGGGCTTCTTGGTTACGCTGTGTCATGGGGCGATTGACGGGTGATGGCATGAAAGAGAAAGAAAGAAAAACAGAGGCATGCTGCTGGGACACAGTTGCACGACGTTGGATGCGTGTAGACGGGCAAACAGATGCGGGCAAGGGGTAAACGGTTTGACAGGCCGCAGACATGTGAAATGTTACTATCGGATTTCCGGGATAGCTGTGTTGGGCTACGTCACGACGGTATGACTCTTGTTTTTTTGAGTTGAAAGATTGTCAAGTGAGCGGGAGAGGGAGAGAGTGTGTGAAAGAGGGAGAGACTGAGGGAGGGAAATTGCATAGTGTTGCAATCGCCTCTCAGCATCCCTCACGGGCACGGCCAGGTCACCGATGATACCGTCCATGTCTATCCCGTTGCAATTGCACTTTTCTGATGCAAAAAATCCAGTTCATCAACAACTCCGACTACGTGGTGAACAGGCACAGGGCCTCTCACCCACGCCCGTCCAATCGCCAGCGTCCACACACGTGCGCACACCCTCCATGACAGCCAGACGTCTCCCTGGACGCCCCTCGCCCAATCCCCCTCCCCCCCTCCCTCCGCTTTCTGCAGAAAAAGCGTTTGCATCTGCCGCAGTTTGCATGTTTTAAAATTTCTTCCCTTTTTCTGCTGGTCCCGAAGTCCTCGCCGCACACGCACACCCCTTGGGGCCCGGCCATTCTGCCCTATGAGACGGTGCCCCATCAGCAAATGCAAGAGGCGTTGCCCCTCCCCACCCCTCCCCCTCCCCCCCTCCCAAGCACTGGGCGGCGGCCAGCGGAGCGGGCGTGCTTTGCTTTGCCTTTGCTCTGGGCAGGCCGTCTGAGGGAGGGAGGGATGGGTGGTGGATGATGGATAGAAATGACATGCAAACACCCCCCTCGCCGCTGAGTTGTCCGTGCGTTGTGGAGGAGGCGTGCACGTTTCCTGCTGCGCTGTGCCCTTGGCGGCGCGAATATGTAGGTAGTAGTCGAAATGGATAGACGAAGAGGCGAAATAGTAATAATGCTAAAAAAAATCAAACCATTATGCCCTGCGTGCTATCTAGTTCGCCTACGTGCGCATCCGATCAACACTTACATCAACATGGCTCGCAAAGCTGACTGCGACTGTCAAAATGCAAGGGGGCGTGCGTTGTGCGCTGTAAATCAACGTGGGCATGCCGTATGCCACGTCCATGCCATGTCTTGCTGCTCATAGCTGCAATGCGACCCCAGGCTGAAAAGTGAGCGAGCAACAGTGCCATGTGCTGTGTATATTGCACAGTGTAGAGACATAGGACGTTGATGATAGCAGCAAGGCAGGGAGAATTGATTGACAAGAACGAAGCTGTTCCATGGCGCCATATCGGCTCACTCAGCCCCCGCCGTCATGTCCTTCTCGAGGCTGTCATAGGCCCGGCTCTGGTAGCACGCGAATCTGACAATCTCGCGTTCATCTAGACAAAATCTAACAGCGTCGTTGCTTTTTCCATTTCGACCTGCACGATTCTCACTCGTCGGAAGAGCCTCCTTGGTTGTCAGCCTAGAACGGAGCTATTATCTGCGCATTCGCTAGCTTCCCACATGCGCAGCATCAATTGCAGCCGTTGCAAGTCATGCCACCTGGGAACGAGATATGACCCTGTTTTGCGTTGACCGAATCCCACTTGCCGTTACATGGAGGAAATGCAGATAGCCATCGCGGTCCCCTCGTGGAGAGCCACCTGCTACTCGCCCAGCAGCAAACTCGGGAACACATTTACCCCGTGTCATATGCGAGCCTCTTCCCCTGGCCCATGGAAATCGACTCCGCTAATCGATCGCCGTCGAGGACAGGCTCTCGAGATGATCGCGACGAAATGGGGTCACGGCTGCCTGGATGATCCCGACATTGACAAGGACACATCCCTGTTTCTCCATCTCCCGAGGGCAACACTCTTCAGCGCGCAAAAGGGGAGGGATTCACAAGCCGTCACCGAAAAAAAAAGAATGTGTAGCAGTTGGCCAAAGCTTGCTGGTAAAGAGGGTCCCGAGCAGAGCCTCTTGGTTGCCACTAGCCGTATCGTCGTGATGTACAATGTCCCCCCAAAAATCCCAGCTGGAAGTGATGGATCATGCTCAGTCAGCACACTTCGCGCCGGACGTCACAGCCATGTCTAGCCGTGTACAGAGCAGTCAAGGAGCTCCTTCGTAGGCGGATGGCTGCAGGCCGCAGGGGAGTAGCATGTACAGCAGAGTGTCACGGTGGGTTCGCGGAGAAGGCGGGCGGGCAGGCGCAGATTTGCAGTGCAGATGCTTGCCATCAGACAGGACGGCCAATATCCCGCGTCCCTTTCATCCATTGACCAGACCCATGGGCCGCAGGCGGTGCACACATGGATTCCATGGGGGAGAGGGTGAAGCAATGCAGACAGCCCATGCACCACGCACGCCGCAGGCTGCACGGGGACGGGGAACTGCCAGCACGTATCTGGTACAAATGTTCAAAGGCCGGGCCGGTCAATGGGATATGGGCTTGTCAGCTAGTAGCAAGGGGTTTTTTGTCTGATGATGGAATGATTACGAGGCATGGAGAGACCCGAGAATACACAGGATGGACAATGTTCGACATGAATCTTGCCTTGGATGCCTCCTCTCTCTCTCCTCTCGCCTCTTTTCCCCTCTCCCTGCAAAAAGCGGTAGGTTGTGCCTTGTTGGTTGGCTCCTTTAGAGCTAAGAGGCCCCAATTAGCATCTCGAAGACATAGCAGACCAAGACCCAACGCTGGTGATGAATTATTTAACTTTCCCCTTCCCTTTCCTAGTGGGGAAGTGGTGGTGGAGCAGTCGGTCTGACGTTGTCTGTTTTTTGTCGGGGGATTTTGATGAGGGGTGGCCGAATTTCGGTGTGAAGAGGCCATCGGATTGGATCTGCGACGTGGGACTAGGTGATGACCATGTGTGATGATGTGTTGTATCAGAGATGTCTCAAAAATGATAGACGACAAAGTCAAATAATGGAACGACGTCTCGGTCTCTTGGTGGTTTCAAACTTTTGTGCGCGAGGCCATAACCCGTCATTGATGAATAAGAAGTGGTCATGTACCCCAAGGCATATCTGGTCGATTAACACCAAGTGGAGATGGAGCTATATCAAGCCTCTCTCGTCTGCCCTTGTTCCCTGTTGGTCTTGCTGCCATCGAGAGAGTCATGACGCCCTGGACCCTGCCGCTAGGAGGTTCTGCCCCAGGGCTTGGTGCAGTACTGCACAGTAGTGGAAGTGGTGGGAGTGGTAAGTGGTGGCCCGGTGGATCTGGCATCAGAGAGATGGGCGGTTGGCAGTGGCTCAGGCAGTGGCAGGGCGGGGGAGGGGCAGAGAACCTCGAGTGATGCAAGGACTTTCCAGCAAATGGTTGCACCACGACTGACCGATTTTTGTCCAATCAAGTTGGCAAAAAATACCGCCCAGGGTCTCTTCGCTATCACAACCAATGGGGAGAGAATCCATGGAGGGGCCGGCTGTTGGAGGGATGGGATGGGATGGGATGGGCGGGCAGGCGAAGCAACACAACCCCAGCACCAACCCCAAGGAGATTTATGGTGCTGTCGTGTGTCTGCCTGTGCCACTGCGTAGACCTTCTTGGTGTGTGTGGGCGTGTGAAGTCGTACAGAGGGTGCAAATGGCTCTCTTGGCTCCCTCGCCTCGGACGACGTCGTGGTGGATGGATGCGTGAACTTACAACTACTAGACTGCTAACGTCAATAGCCCGGACACTACCGAGGGGGGAATGACCACATGGCTGCGAGAGCTAGAGAATAGTCGGCGCAACTAGAGACGCTGTCTCGACAGGAGACAAACATGGGGTCACCGTATACCTTACCCACCGAGAGTACTATCATGAGTAAGTACCCTTGCGGGTTGCTGAGTCGAAGGGGGGGCAGTTTTGATTTGCAATGACATGCATTGAGATGGGGAAATGCGATTACACGTTTCGCATGCAAATGCCGAAGAGAGACAGTCAAAGAAACAGCGTAGAAGAAGACAAAGAAAAAAAATCCTGCAGCTTGGAACCAGAGGGATCCCAGCTCAGACCCTTCAAGCAAAAAGAAACGAAACCAGAAATTTTGCCAATCCGAGATCGATCACATTGTCGTCAACCGATACGCTACCTGTTTCTTGTCGCCCCTTGGCCCCAGTTCATCCCCCACCATCCACCAGCGATAGCGGCAAGCAGCGCACACTACACACGCCCCCCTGTCCCGGTTGAGCTACTTGCTCAACCACCGTCCCTGCCTTGATGATCGGAACCAGCCCCGGGGCGGGTGCGCTTTGTTCTAAGTCTTTAGGTGCTTATAGCAGGCATTTTTTCGCCCGCCATTTGCGCCAGCAGCCAGAAACCTGCTTCTTCCCTGCTGCGGCATGCGTGCAGGCCTATGTTGATTCCAGATCTCGTCGTCCGGTTGCTTGGCCTCAATTGCTCCAGCTCTTTAGCCGCCAGTTTGTCACGGGAACGTGCGCAGTTTATTCACCTCTCTTTCCCATCCAACCATTCGACTCTGGTGTTGCCTGTTTCTGTTGTGAGGCTGCTACCACCTTTGTGTGTTGGCAGCTACATACCTTGCCCTTTTGCCTTACCAACCTGGGTAGGTACGTTACGACGTCAGACCTTCCACGCCTTCCACGACCTCACGCCCTGCCGCACGCTTGCCCATCCACGCCCTCCCCTCGCACCTGCCTTCCAGGGGCGCCTGTCCTTTGCCTCGTTTGGGCTGATGTTCCCTCGGAACATCCATTTCCCTTCCCACCCAACTCCCATTGTGTGGTGAATATGTTGACAACGCATCACCACATCGCAGACCGACAGCACCAGCAGCAGAGAGATGAGAAAAAATTGCCCGACTTGCTGCAGCTTGGCCTGATCCACTGTCTTGCTTCTATTGTTCCACCCCCCCGAAATGTGCACAAGCCCCAATTTCACTTTGCGACTGCCTGGCGTCCCTATCCGTTTTCTTGTTGAAAGAGGATGTCGCCGAAAAAGTAACCAAAGATTGGGCGTCAACCGCTTGCAGGGGTGGGTGGGTGTGTGAAATTCTGACTCTCGGGGATACAAGGACAAATCGAAAATCCAGTGCTGCTTTTTGCTCCCAGCATTAGCTGGTGTCGTTTTTTTTTTCTCCGGCCGTCTGCTCTGCGCAACCTGGCCCTTTTGGCTTTGCTTAGCGTCAGCGCGCTTGTTGCAAGCCTGGCTATCTGGATCCTCCAAGTTGCAGCGCAAGATGCAGATGGCGGCGGATCATGGCGACCGAGATCCAGCGCCCCAATTTCGGCTTGCTTGACGTCTCCTGACCTTGTCCCTGTCGACTGAGCACTGGCCCCAAAGGGCTGGACTGCCTCTTTGTGGGCTCTCAAGATTGACCCTGGAGAGCCCCCATTGACGTACTAAAAGATGATCCACTGGGTAGAGCTCCAGTCTGTCGCGGTATATTCGGTATCCTCAAGTTTTTTTTCTTCTGCAGCCGACGACGTCGGAATACGGCCGATGTCGAGCTGCGTGCGTGTGTGCACGGGAATGGGTGTGCGTGTGGTAGTGTCCTGGATCCATCAAACCCCAACCGCCGCTCAGCCAGTCACGGCTCGCCCGTTGGTTCGTTTGGTCGATTCACACTTTCTAATCGCCCAAAGTACAGCAAGGGATCCCACCCCGGCCAGCCCAAACCGTCTTGCTATGGCCTTGTCCCTCACGTCACCATCTAAGCCAAACCCGAGCTTAGTTTGGCCTCACACCTTCTTCGTGTGTCTTGTCTTGCCTTACCTCTACCCTTTCTCCGCCGCACTACGACGTACGAATGAACGAATACACTAAATTTTTTTATGCCACATCTGCCCGCAGCTTCCGGCCTAGACCTAGGCCGACGGCAGTGCCGTGGGCAAACGCCGTTCCCTTCGCCCCCTTCTGCAGGTTTCTGTCTTTTTTTTTTTTTTTTTTTTTTCGTTCTCCAACCCAGGGTGTCGTTTGGGGGACCCTTGTCCGTGAAAGTGACCTGGTCCCAACAGCTAGTGCAGCCACCCTGTGACGGTCGATGGGCCCGGATATGCATGGCATCTCACCAGCAGCTCTGTCGCTCTCAGGTCGGGGTTTGTCAGTCCTACTTGCTTGTATCTTATGCTGTGCTCCGCTTCCCGGGGCTCTGTCTGCCTGGTGTTCCAGATTCCACCTTGACTCCCCGGGCTCCGGCTTCTACTCCCAGCCGACTTACAATGTGCACACACAGATCCCTTTCCGTTTCCAGCCTTAACCCCCCATCTCCCTAACCCATGCAACCTGCACCCTTGCCTTGAGATTTGCACCGACCCAAACCAAAAACTTACCAGCGGACCATCCGTCGGGGGCCGTACAGTAACCCGTTGCTCTGGTCCGTGGTCTGAGGCCTGTCTCTCGGCATATGCGCAGATGCTGGCTAAAAACTGCTCGGCGTGCTCATTCAATGTCCACCTTGCACCCCCAATTAACTCTGACACCCACAGGCCGGACAAAAGACTTGAACAACCAGAGGCTGAAGCTGAACCAACTTCCACAGCCACATGCTCCGGCTCCATGTCCACTTGGTTCAAACGGTTTTCTTTACCTCCACCCTCCCCCTTACCCTTCCTTTCCCTTGCCCCCGTAGCCCGTACTCTGTACCATGTATCCAATACTTGTTTCTCGTTGGTCCGGCTCGCAAGGTCCCTCTAGGATATGTACATGTCGTTTGTACGTACTTTTTTTTTCCTATCATTTCACAACGGATACGTTTGCCGCCCTTGTATGGTACCGCTCCTAACCTCCTAGTCCTCGTTGCCCTCCATGTCGTCCACGATGGCCCACACCTTTGCATCCCGCCATGATCATCTTCGTCTAGCCGCTGCCTCTCTCCTCCGCCATGTCATCATCTTGTCCTATCCTTTGCCATCCCACACTCCCGCGAGCGGGGTCAATGCCCTCTGGTCTGGCGAATGGTGTTGAGATGTGTTATCCTTCTTGTCTTCCAGTATGACCATGGAGGGTCTCTGAAAACTATAAAAGGGTGGATCATGATCAGTTTGAATTCATTTTCTTCTTCTTCCTTTCTCATCACTCTTCAGAGAGCTTTCTGACTTGAACTCCTGACCTTGACCAGCCTTCATACAAACCTTCCTGACCTAGCATCACCATTCACAACTTGCCAGCTCGACTTGACTCAACCTGATCCAAGTCAACCCACAACACGCCCAAACACAATTACAGCCTTTGACCAACGAATCCCAAACTTCTTCAAACCCCTTTTCCTTCCCAGATACCCACTGTTCTTCCTCAATTGGCCATCATGCCTGCCCACTACTCCTCCGTCAACTACTCCATGCCCATGCCCGTCCCGGCCAAGGGCGCCCAATACCCCACCTACAGCCAGTACTCGGTCTCACCTCCAGAGTGCGATGACTCTGTCAGCTCCACCTCTGGAATTCCTTCCTACGGCAACAGCGGATACTCTGCTACTTCCAATGGTTACATTGGCGGTTATGGCGACTACGACAGCACCAACTCTGCCAGCGGCGTTGACTTCCAGGAGTACATGCAAGACCGCTTTGCCAACTCCTTTGATCCAATCCCCCTTGACCGCAGCATGGCTATGCAAGCCCAGACGTGAGTATTTCTTCCCCCTCCACTTCGCCCCAAAACGCCACCAGGCGGTGACAGGGATTGGGTTGTCATTCATTCCTGTGCGCGCCGCGGTGTGCCGCTCCCCAATTTTCCCTGCCTGGTTGGCAGGGTTTTCCGATTGACTTTTCCATTCCGTGCCAATTAGAGGCTAATTGCCTAGAATAGATCTGGCAAGCTGAACGCCAAGCACCGCGAGCTCCTCGAGCTGCAGAAGAAGGCGCAGGCCCGCCTCGCTAAGACGCGAGAGCGCTTCCAGGAGGGCATGCGCGATGCTCACGAGGTCCGAAATGACCTTGAGTGGACGCAAAAGAAAGTCGGGTGAGTTTCCCCCTGAACCTGCATGGCAAAAGAAACGAAATCTACAAGCGAACGCAGCCGCAGTTGCGACAGCATCGTGATTGGGCGATTTTCACTTGGAAATTGTCGTGGATCGCGACCGAGAGTCGCTGAAACCTCATTTCTAGAATTGCATCTTTCAAAAACACCATTTACGAACATTCTGCTGACTAGAATTTAACTACAGTTCCCTCAAGAGCAAGGCTTCTCGCAAGCACGCCAAGGAGTACAGCAAGGCTCGTGCGCGATACCCGTCTCCCGAGAACTAAGGGAGTCCGGGGTCCATTTTGAGCCGCATCGGACCATTTGACATCATGACACACAAAACTCACTTCTAGCGCGCTTTTGTTTTTTACCCCTTGCCCACTCTAAAAAAAAACGGGCACACACACGTGGTTCTGCTGCAGGAACCAAAAGTTGATCGGATACCAGGATTGTAATGGCTCTTTTTTTCTGGGGAGTTTCTTTTCGTCATTTGAATTTCCTTGATGTTTTCACACCCCCTCCCTCAGCGAGTATGCACCAGCATGGGAGTTCATGCGGGCGAGGGTGAGGTGACGTTGAAGACGGGGCACTAGAAGCGGCAGTCTGCGGGCCGCGGTGGGCGGACATCTCTTGCTGCTTTTACCAGCGTCCGGTCGGTGGGCGTGCAGATGGCTCCCGCTCTGACACGCCAGACCGTGTAGCCGCTGACGAACGTGGTGGGGAGAGAGCGCCAAGCGAAAGGGAGGGGGGGAGGATAGGGCGCCTGTTTCACGACTTTATGGCTTATGATTGGACGACTTGGAATCATCTAGGGGCATCTGTTAAAAGTACACCACCACCCTGGCGTCCTGCGGGGGGGCCAGGGAACGGCATGGCGGAAGGCATGGGTCGCGAGGGTGTGTCGACGCCGGTCTGCAGGAACAAACCTGTGGGAGGAGGCGTGAGGCCGGGAGCATCCGAGAGAGGGGGGCAGTCAGTTCATCTTGCTCGTGGAGGCGGGGTGAGAGGAGACGAGGGGTGTGAGGAGAAGAATATGAGGCGACCCTTGGGACCACTGGACCAGCAGAGGACGAGAATGAAGAAACAGGATCTTGCTGGGAAAGCATGTACTTGAAGGCGCTTGTCCTATTCGGGGGAGGTATCCATGTTGATATTGCTCGTTCGGGTTAACAGGCGGCGATAAATTGCTAGAAATACTAGTCTCCTTGGAAGGATTTCATGTTCGGGGAGGCCCAGGAGGTTTAGGCTGGGCCCGGGAGTTAATGGTTCCGTAACAATCAAGCATCGTTTCCCACTCTTTGTGAAGACATGCCCAGGTCCCGTAGACTGCCCCGGCGATGTGATAACCCCCAATGCCGTGTCCGTAGCATCGCCCACCCCCCTGCAGGCCAAGGGCAGGCCAGCGCTGGCGTGTCTCATCATGTGATGTAGAGTAAGGTTGTTGTCGAGCGAGGGTAGTTTGTGATGTAGTATCCAGGACGTTGGTTCACCCTTGATAGACATCACGTGCACGAACACGTGAAATGATTGTTTGGGGGTGCAAGACCATAGGTTGGGTCTCGTGACGGAGGAATCCAATCCAATGAAAGCCGGTTCCTAGTCTTTAATTCGACGCCTGGAAGACTGAAAAGCCTCGGGTGGCAAAATCATCCAAGCCGTGTTGTTGCTCAATAAACTGAAACCCGGCATCAGGCTACGGGACTAGCTGCCGGCGGGCCACCGCCACCAACTCCTCGCAAAAGCCAAGGGCCCGCCGATGATATGCCGCGGGCTTTTTCAAGTCTTCCCCAAGGGTTTTCGTTGGAAGACGGGTCGTAGTAGCCCTCGTACCAGTTCCCTCGCTGCGGGCGGTCTTGGCCACGTCGAGGTTCATAGCCGGTCACAAAGCCTCCAGACGGCGCAGCAGGACGCTGAGGTAGGCTTGCCGGACGCACTTGCGTCGATGTTGTGGCAGCTTCTTCGTCGTCATCAAGGGAGATTTCTTCGGCATTGGAGCCAGTTGTCGGGCCAGCGCCGAGAGCGGTAGAATTGGCGCCTGTGGCGGAGGGCTTCGGAGGGAGGGAGACGCCCGTTGCGTCTGCGCGAGGGTTATAACGACGCTTCTTGTTTGGATGCTGAGCACCGAAAGAAGCGAAGCCCATTGCTTGGGCCATCAGGGCTTGTTCATCTTGGTTGTCGGCGTGGGCGCCGCCCGTCGAGGAGGAATCGGGATCCATGGCTGAGGGTTCGGAGTGCAGGGCGTGCTGCGAAATCAGGCGGGGGCAAAAAAAGGCTCAGGAAGATATTGAGGAGCTGGACACGTGCGTGAATGAGGGCGCGGGTTTGCGAGGGGGTTGAGGTCCTGAGGGAGCGAACGTTTATGCAAACAGCGCAGCAAGGCAAAATGTGGATGGGCGAGAAAAGAACAGGAAATGCGCAATTCGCGAAAATCCGGGGTCGAACGAGGCTTGGCGGGCCGAAGCTGTGGCGCGGTCCCAGTGGTCAAGTGAGGAAACCCAGGTCTCGTGGGTGATGGTGTGGCTTAAGTGTGTGGCTGCTGTAACGTTGGAAACACTTCAGGCAGGTGTGATTGGGTACGGCAAAGACTTATGACGAATCGAAAAGAGAAAGAGGGACTTTCCGGCTTTGGCATGTGATCTTCTGTTTTCGGTCGAAGCCTCCCTAATCGGGGTTGTGACATGGGTAGAAGCTGTTGGTGGGAAAACTAGTTGGGATGCCTCACAAACAAAATTGGTGGTAGAACCAACTGCATGCTGACTGGACCAGTTCAGGGAAGAAGAGAAGTAGTTTGGTGGCCTAGTAACTAAAATGGAATGGAAAGGAAAGACGAAGCTTATGTACAAGCCAACAAGAAAACAAGCAAACAAGAAGGACTGAAAACTAACAGCCAATTCAAGCCGAAGTGCTAGCGATTAGCTGCTCGCCTTTCAAAGTGATGGAAACACTTCATCCGTCACCAATTGTTAAGATAGAAAGAATCTACTTGAGATCCGAAATATCAGGGGCGCATCGAATTTCGATACATATAACTGTCTGATCTGCATGAATATGTGGCGCCAAGCTATCTCAATACTGCTTTTTGTCTCATACCCTAGCACTTTGGAGCTAGCCAACGCTTGCCGTCACTACATCTCACCTGAACCTTTGCAACTCCCCATCTCGCCTTTTTGCCCCAGCGCTTCCTTCAAAATGGCCTCCAGGTCAAATCAAATTACCCTCAGCCTCCCTACGAAATACTCTTCTTCTACACCCTCCGTGACCTCGGCCCCGTCCCTGGAATGGCTCACAGCGACATGGTGCGTCACACACTCGACTCTCGCCATGTGGCGGTCGGCGCGCAACGTCCGCATCACATATAACCGGATGCCCGCCAACGGCAACGGGCTCGCGCGGCTGGACGACCTCGTGGAGTACGAGCCGTCCGACAAGGAGGGCGTGCTCAAGTCGGTCGCGGGGGTCGACACGCAGGCGCCCGGCGGGAGCGCCTCCAGCTGGGACTGGCGCGGCAAGGGCATGCTGCTGCTCATCACGAGCCACTGGGAGATCCTGGGTACCGGGGAAGCGACGACGGCTTCGGACGAGCGCGAGCGGTGGGCGGTGACGTGGTTCGCGCCAACGCTGTTCACGGCCGAGGGCCTGGATGTTTACTGCGATCGCAAGGAGGGCTTGAGTCCCGAGACGTATCAGGCCATTCGGCAGGCACTGGAGGCGTTAGATGTTCCCAAGGTGGTAGATATGGTGAAGAGGGACATGAAGCCGGTTGAGATTCGGTTGCCGTGGGTTGAGAAATAGTTGGTTGGTGACGAAAGGGGCGGAGGCATTCATTGTTGGTTGGTAGTGTGGGCAAACAAACCAAGGGTACGAATGAAGGTCCTGAATCCGGTTACTAGATAATTAACCTATTAAACTACTAATAACAAGTCTTGATATGCAAATTGGGGTATCTCGTAAACTAAATAGTCATCGTGGCTCTCTGTGCCTATCTCTTTCATCTCGTCGTCTCGGTGAGTGTGAATCGCGAGTGTGGTGGCGTTCACCATCCCTGCCTCTCCTATCCCTCCGTCCTTCGCGTGATTCATCCCGCCTGTGGTGGCTCCGTCGATGGTCTTTGGAACCATCTGTGTCAGGTTTTCTCCTTTCACCTCTGGACCCTTCACGATCATCCTCGTCATGTCTTCTCTCTATAGAGCGATGCCGACGCTCCGACCTTCCAGGTGATCGATCCCTCTCTCTATCCCTGCCTCTTTCTTCATATCTTCGTTGCCGTCTTTCTCGATGACGCTCCTCTCGACGAAGTTGTTTCAACTGTTCAGTCTGCTCCTGTTGGAACTGCTTACGCTCCTTCTTCAGTTCGCGGACTTTGGAAGCACCCTGTTTCATCATCGCTAGAGGATCACTAGAAACTATACGCCGAGTGTCGCGATCCTTTCGAGATGGGTCATCGTTTCCCCAAACGTCCTTCATCACCGCCACCTGTTTACCGCCATCCTCACCCTGAGAGTACCAGGGCTTGACAATGCCATCCTTTCCGGCTGCGTTAGAGAAGCGCATCGTATATTGGTCTTCGAAACTCTGCTTCTTCTTTTTCGCCTCCTTTTCGGCCTCTTCGTTTTTTTCAGCATGCGCTCTGAACTTTTCGTCGCCAAACAGGTCAATATGCCCAGCATGGTCGACGATTGGCGCCGAGCTCGTTGATTTGCGTTCGGTGGCGAGAGGAGCTACACTGAACTCGTTCTTTTCTCTGGCAATCCGGAGTTCGAAATCGGTGTCATCTTCGCCCTGTCGCTTTCGCTTCCGTCGCATGCTTCCTGAGTGTGCGTCGTGGCGAGTGCCCGCGGCTGGTTCGATCTTCATGGTCTCTTCGGCATCTTCGATAGGTGGCGGGGCTTCGCCGCGTAGAATGGCTATACGACGCTCTGCATCGACTTCCTGCATGCGCTGCTCCTCGGCTTCCTCGGCGGCCTTGGCGGCGGCCTCGTCACGACGAACGCGCGCGATGTTGTCTGCATTGTAGACGTTCCACGACTTTTTGCCAAGCAAGTGGCTTGAGTTGGGTTAGCTTCAAGCATGGGAAAAGACAATAGGCCACGGTATCTCACAGAGGCATGGTTTCCAGTCTCCTTAAAACTGGGTATGCAGCTTCAGACTAACAAGAACAGAAAGGTTCGGATGTCATGAGGATGGATTCATGATGGATTCTGCACTAAGGGTCTGTTTGCTTGGCCCAACTCGATCACACTTCAGGAATGCGGGGTGCCCACTAAAAAAAAGCTATGACATAGAGGCTAAACCTAATCTGGCGACAAAATTAACTGAGACTCCGCTGAGACCATTTGCGACGCACCAGTCTCGTGTTGGGCTACGTTGTTCACTACCTGATTGCGCTGGAAGGCTCCAGTCAGCATGAGGCTTTGCAACCAGGCTAGGGCGGGAAGGCACCGGGTGGGCGGGCACTGTGGCGGTCACCCCTCCAAGCAGGCGTCAGCGTTTGTGAAGCTCCAGCATGTCAACTCTCCTCCTACCACGATTTGAACACGTCGAACACTGAAGCCACCTTTCGTCTTCCTACTGGCCACTTTTTTTCGTTTCAATCCCGACATTCCCTGCCGACCATCCCCAGATCTTTCTCCCCATACCCTCATCTTTCAGCTCCTCATCAATCGCCACAATGTCATCTGATAGATATGGCCGACAACAGCCGCCACCTCGTGGAGGGTATGGTAATCCCTCTCAACAACCTCAGCAAGGATACGATCCACGAAGACAACAAGGCCAACAGCCTCCAAACTATGGCGGCGGCAACCAGAACTACGGCGGCAACCAGAACTTTGGGGGCAATCAGAACTATGGCGGGGCGTATAGCGAAAAAGGTTCCAACACTGGAATCAGTCTTGAACTTCAAAAAGTCGCCGACAAGACGATTCAAACCAGGCTCATATATCACAATCTGTATGTTCATTCTTAATGCAAAACGCTGAAGTTGGATCTGACACGATGTCTGAAAATCAGCTGCGCCGTTTCCCCGATGGACTTTCCTGTACCTAGGAATGCTCCTCTTCCACCTAAGAACGGTCCACACCTTTACATCCTCCTCCAGGGCGGTGATCCCTATGGCGAATTTGTTGTGAACGCCCAAAGAATCGAGAATTTCCCCCAGGGCCACATCAGTCTATCCGATCCCCAGCGAACATGGGCTAAAATTGCCAACACGGACGTGTTGGTTGGAAAAGTCTATGATCCCTTCGCAAATGGTGACCAGGTCTACTTAGGCTCTCTGGATGTTGAAATCAGTTTCGCTTCGGCTAATAAGAAGACCGAGACTCCATACGATGAGGAAGAACTGTCCAAGAAATTCCTCGAATATTACCAAGATCAAGTTCTTTCGCCTAGTGAGCGCCTATTGATGGACGTCAGAAATATTCCTATCCTTGCCATCATCAAGACGGCCAGCCTTATTAATTTGGGGCAGTCCACGGTTTCTGGAAAGCAGGTGCAAAGAGACTCTCATATTCGTGGTATCCTTACAAAGGAGACCAGGATTACCTTCCATGGAAAGAATGAGCTCAACATCAAGCCTTCCATGACAGCCCCCAGCTCTAATGCCATCCTAGCACCCGACTTCAAATTTGAGGACATGGGGATTGGTGGACTAGGCGATGAGTTCTCTACCATCTTTCGCCGAGCCTTTGCCTCTCGTGTCTTTCCTCCTGGTTTGGTTGCCAGGATGGGCATCCCTCATGTCAAAGGAATGCTTTTGTATGGTCCTCCTGGTACCGGAAAAACTCTCATTGCTCGTCAAATTGGTAAAATGCTTAATGCTCGAGAGCCCAAGGTCATCAACGGACCTGAAGTGCTCAACAAATATGTTGGCCAATCAGAGGAGAACATTCGAAAATTGTTTGCAGACGCCGAAAAGGAGTATAAGGAAAAGAAAGAACTGAGCGGCCTGCACATTATTATCTTTGATGAACTGGATGCTGTATGCAAGCAGCGAGGGTCAGGGGCTGGTGGCGGCACTGGCGTTGGTGACAGTGTGGTAAACCAACTTTTATCCAAGTTGGATGGCGTGGACCAACTCAACAACATCCTCTTGATCGGAATGACTAACCGAAAGGATATGATTGATGACGCACTGTTGCGACCTGGTCGTCTCGAGGTGCATCTGGAGATTTCTCTCCCCGATGAACCTGGTCGTCTTGAGATTCTCAAGATCCACACAAACCAGATGCGAACCAACAGCCTCCTGAATCCCGACGTGGACCTAGAGTATCTTGCTGGGCAAACCAAGAACTACTCAGGAGCCGAGCTTAACGGCTTGGTCAAGGCCGCAGCATCCTTCGCCTTTTCTCGTCATACTGAGGTCGGACAACTTGCTGGCGTCAAGGAAGACGTGGCTAGCATGAAAGTTAACATGAGTGACTTCAAAAATGCACTGCTTGAAGTCCGTCCCGCGTACGGTGTCTCAGAGGCTCAGCTGGAGGAGGCTACGCGTCTGGGTATCCACGAATACGGCAAGCACATTAGCCTAAGCATCAATGAAATGGGCCGTGTTGTAAACATGATCAAGGATGACCCTAACAAGTTCAGTACCTCTGTACTTTTCCACGGTCCCCGAGGGTCAGGAAAGACGGCACTAGCCGCCCACATTGCTACCGAATCTGGTTTCCCCTTTGTCAAAATGATCACCCCTTCAGATCTCGTCGGATACCGAGACGAATTTGCCAAAAAGGATTATGTGCACAAAGCATTTTCTGACGCCTACAAGTCCCCCGCCAGTATTCTAATTCTGGACGATTTTGAGCGATTGATCGGATGGAACCCCATCGGGCCACGCTTCTCAAACACTATGCTAGAGGCCTTGACCACTCTACTAGTTTCAAAACCCCCCAAGGTATGTGACTTTATGCAAGATTGTTAACTTGGAAGGAACTAACATTTTACCATAGGGACATCGTCTTTTGATCTTTGTCACCACCTCCAAAGCGTCTGTGCTCCAGATGCTTGAGATTGATCAGGATTTTGCCAAAAAAGTGGCCGTTCCCGCCGTTTCCAATTCACAAGAGCTCCAGGCGCTTCTGGAGGAGCTGGAACTTTTCAGTTCAAACGAGATTGGCTATGTACTCACTCAGATAAAAGATCGAACAGGTACCCCCTCTGTTGGCGTTGGGGTCAAAACTATTCTTGACTGTGTCTTCGAGGCACGTGCTGGAGGGAACCCCAAGGCTGTGGAAACGCTCTCGGAGCTGTTGGTAGAAAAGATTCAGGAGATGAATATGTAAACAGAAAATAATTTGCTCATATAGAAAAGTTAGGTTGAACAAAGCAGCAATATGTATATCTTAGAAGGCCGCAGCTAGGAGCAGAGCATAGAATCGGTGCAACTAATCAAGTATTGTCAAAAGACATGAAAAATTATCGGTATCAGTTCCTGTAATACAACTAGTGCATAGGCTAAGTCAACTTGGAATCTACCAAGTATTACCCATTGCGTTGGAGTGAAATGAATTACCTCTTTCCATCTTTATGACCAGTTCGGCGCCTAGATAAGTGATAAGTGAAATGGGGAGGCAGGCCCCAGCCGCTACACCAAAAGGTCCACCTGTGCCTCGGTTAGGAGTAACACAGGGTATTAGGGTCTATATAGCATAGGTCTATATCAACAAGAGCCCACAATGTTCACCCTCAAGTCCTTATCTTATTATCAAGTCATACGTTGCTTATGCTATTGCACAATGGAGCGCAATATCTTTCGTGTTCTATTAGGCAGGCCAAAACGACCCACCCATAGTAAAACAAGGGACTTGCTTCTTCAAGCCCAATTCCTTTATCACCTTCCAGACATTTTACTAAGACAAGATTATGTTGCAGGAATACATCAGCAGAGTTCATGATGATTACAGCCTCTGCCCTCCAGATCGTATTGGGCATGATATCTAA
Organism: Calonectria crousiana; assembly: GCA_013406985.1. Classification (NCBI taxonomy): domain Eukaryota; kingdom Fungi; phylum Ascomycota; class Sordariomycetes; order Hypocreales; family Nectriaceae; genus Calonectria; species Calonectria crousiana. Next base: position 459,226 of record VTGD01000030.1, on the reverse strand, counting down.
CTGAGAAACTTTTGCACTGGAATCACCATCAAGCGAATTCGTCAGCAATAGAAGCAAAAATCTTGTAGCTTGGGTCATCTTCTTCCAAGCCAATGTAACCGCACAAATCTGCGTATTCTTCAAAGCACATTGGCCAGGGGCATTCCAGCTCACGACATACGGAGAACAGGCGTTGCTTTACTTTTTTTTTCGCAATTTCCTCCCTTCTGTAGTACACATCTGATTCAAGATCAGGGTAAAATCTTCGAATACCATCATCAGTTGAGCTTGATTTTTTTTTCATTAATCGCCAAATAATGTCGCGATTTTCGTCAGAATCGCATATCCGATCGGCTTCAAGTGTTTGTAGATCTCTCTTCTCGTCAAAGAGATTGCGATATCGAATGTCTTGGCATAATCGAATGAAGGCTCTCTGTTCATCTTGATCGGGGCAACGCCTATTTCCAAGTTCCCAGGGGTTGCAAGAAATGCAAGAGCGAAAGATCTTCCATGGAGTTTTGTAGTCCTGGCCGTACAACAATGAATCGACACCATGGGACTTCATAGATAATTCCAAACCATACAAATATCGCAGCACCTCGATGTCGCTGTAAGCGGCTGCATAGTGGAGGACGTTTTCACCAGAAGCGAAGTCCAGCGAGGCCCCGGCTTCAACGAGGCCACGCACCATTGGGAAATGATTTCTAATCAGCGCCCACTCAAGCGGCGTGCGCTCTTTGTTGTCCTGTGACTGCAAACCTTTGATAGAAGCACTTTCCAGCAAAGGTATGAGGCCTGGAGGACATTCACTGTTTCCCACGGCCAGAAAATGGAGTGGCGAAAACCCCCAACAATTCGTGGTTGATTTATTGTCACGGGCTTGGAGTAGCAACTCGACAGAATCCAAGCGACCGCTCATTGCCGCATGATCTATCGCGCTCATACCATCATCGCTTTGATCACTGACACGGCACTTTAACTGCAGTAAGTGCCGAATGCATTCGATTTTCTGTGCGCAGACAGCCTCAATAAGTGGCGTCCTCCCGTTGAAGCTCTTGCGGTTGAGGTCAGCGCGAGCCTCCGCTAAAAGCTGCACTATTTTCACATGACCCTTCCTTGCAGCAAGGCAAAGGGGGGTGAAACCAGAGGGCCCGAGATCATCAATGGCAGAAAGGTCATCCAGTTCTCCCAGAGCCTTTTCTGCCTCCTCCAAGTCGCCAGAAGCAGCCGCGGTGTGAAGTTTCGGATCTGGGCGATCCCAGTCGTCGCCGACATACGAGCCCACTTTCTTTAGGATGTCAACTTCCCAGTCGGGAGGGTCATAATCCAATGCGTGTCGAATAACATATCCTATCCGTCTTGGTCTGGTTCAGTAACTTTCCGTATGGTTAACGAATTGTATAAATACCTTGATAGCCTTTTGCGTGAAAGAAGGTATGACCACTTCTTCAGAAGTATTTCCAGAACGGCACATTTTCCAGAGTTAATTATAAACTAGTCTTGGTTAGATTTTGACTTTGGTGAGAAAAAGCATCTGGATCCTACCTCCAACACTTCGCAGCCATCATCGGTTTGGTCATCCGGGAATACAATTAGCCCGTTCTCAAACATCATTTGCAGCGTCTCTGGAGGTCCTTTAAGATAGCTCCAAAAGGGATCATCCCTCGGAAACACTCTCACAGACGATTTTATGGTTGGTTCCTCACTGGTAGATTCTGTGCTAACTTGGCTATCTGGTTCTGGGCTTGGCGGTTCTGGACTTGGCGGTTCTGGGCTTGGCGGCTCTGGGCTTGGCGGTTCTGGTAGTTGATTCAGCCTTCGTGAATTGTTCTCCAGGTTGTCGCGGATCGAGTTCAGGACCTCCAGGAGCGCGGGTTGAGATCTAATATCTAGTTAGCTAATTGATCATTGAATTCATGGTCAGTGTAATAGCCTGGATTGTTCATGGATTATGCAAAGGTAGGGCGTTTTCTTTCTCTCAAAAACTCAGCCATGTAATCGACAAACCAGCCAGGTTTCCACACCATGACCAAGTTATGCGAAATCAAAGGAGAGCGGTTACCTCGTTACGGCTCCCTCCACCGCATTCATCAACTTCACTATGTCGTTATGTGCCCCTGCCATGTAGTCTAGGCGTGCAGCTCTAAGATTTCCCTTTACCCTCTCTGCTTGCTCATAAAGTGATGATGCCCTCCTTTCGTAGTAAAACCAGCTTGCTTTGTTGGCCTTGATTTCTCCGTTGGTTGATTTCGCTCCACATCGGTCTGCCAACTCTTGGAGGTCTTTCAAGACATCCTTTACCTTATTTATAGTATTGGTGATTTTTCTTTCTCTGTTAGTGTGTGTTCCATCCAGCCCGGTGGCTGCATCAAGGAGCATCGAGGCATCGTCAAGTTCGGACTGGATCTGCGCAATCTAGATTGCAAGAGTCAGACACGAATGGCTGGGAACCCTCATTGAATCCAGTGTGTAAACTTGCCTCATCTAGCAATGCTTTGTATTTATCGTCCTTCTGCTTCCATTCGAAGGTGGCTGCGTGAGAGACAGCATCCAATCCCTTGAAGCCTTGTTTCAAAGTATTCATGGTGGCTCTGGAGAGAAGACGCTAGTGTGCAGGTCATTCAATATGGGTAACCATAATTTGGTACGGCTGAAGTGATTTTGAAAGAATGCAAGTTAATGGAAGAGAATGATGAAAGAGTAACTTTATTGACTTGCCCTCACTGCGGTGTGACCTTACCAAACCACTGGTCTACAATGATGCATTCACGACCTCATCCAACAAAACATCTCAAGTGTGCGCGCCGAAACAATCCCGCCTCCCGCTTGCATATTCCATTCAGGCATCAAGCCTTTGGTCCAATGAAATTTCTCCACATCACACTTAGCATCAGGTCGGGTGGCGGTACGGCCTGTTGGTTGTTGGTTCTAACCGCTCATACACTCACAGCCCCAGTCAACACACGCGTTTATTGGCTGGATCCAAGGGCGTCATTTTTCCCATCCGATTCATTGATTGAGGAGTTTTGTTTTCTCATGCTGGCTAAAATCCCCAGAAGCTGCATGATTAGGGTACTGCCCAAGGCAGAAAAACAGGTGAACAGTGGTCAGTCATTTTGGCTCATATCTCCAAGTCCGTTCATGCCAACATATTTGCCGCCTCATGTGAGGGTACGTGGTTAGCTGAGCGAATGAGGGATGGGCATTTTGATATGACAGTCGCTTATGCAAGGCTGGCACTGCGTGTGCTCCTCTACAATGCTTCATTGATATCTAAGAATGAAATTCCCAGTGTATTCACTCATACAAATTATTAAGAAGATGCAATTTGAACAAAAACACAGCGCTAGTCATTTACCAAGGGAGATGCCATGGAAAGGCAATACGGCTCATGGGAAGTTGAGGCTCACCAAGCGTTACCAAAGAACACCAATTTTATTACTCTCCAGACAAGCCAATATTAGAGACTCCATATGAACTCAAAATACCAGTGACATCCTGGCGATGAATGATTGTCCGATTGCTTAGTGCGGTGGGACGTGTGGAATGTGTTCATTTCGGAGCGCTTGCAAGCAAGAATGACATATCTGCTGGCGCTAAAGGTTAAAAATAGATGATAAACTCCAAAGCTTCACCACTCGGTAATTAGAGAGCTGTCTGATTTCGTACATGTTTGCTCCGTCATTAGCGAGGCGGTGAGAGACAGTTCGCTGCAAGCGAGCCAAGCTCGCCGGTAGCGACGGATCTCGCGTACGGCAGTGGGTCGTCTTTGCCGCCATGGCGGACACGCGCATGCAATCAAACAATGGTGCTTTTTTTTCTTTTCAGGTGAACTTGCCAGAGCCTTGCAGATGCATTTCTCCTTTCCGCGTTGCTTCACCCCTCAATGTCTCAGGCCCCTGTTGGCCGTGAATGACTCTTGAGAGAGCCGGCCGGGGTGGTCTGGCGGCGCAGCGCTGGTTTTGTGAGGATTTGGCACCAATAAGCGGGCTCGCAGACATTCATGTGCGCATTTCGGACCCCCCAAGTAATTCGCGTTTGACAAGACGGGATGTGCAAAGCTAGCAAGGACCAGATAGGTCATGTATTGGGCCCCCCAGTTGGTGCGGTGCACCCCTGCACGGGTCCCAGCCGTGGCCAGTTTGATGACCCTGAAGTGGTAACCTTGTCGCCTCGTGGAGGCCTGGTTTGGCTGCCGGAATATCGAAAAGGATCAGAAACCTTGATTGTGCGTATTAAATCAAACTTACCTCTGGACCACCATGTTGGTTTAATTTCCTATCCCACCTACATGTTCTCTTTACCGGCAACTATTTCCTTCACGTGCCGAACGATGCACGTCCGATCCGAAAGGGGTTTGCAGGTACAAAAATTACATTATCAAGCTCGAGCCATGCCGGCATCACGCTCCCTTGGTTCAAGCTTGGCCGCAGCTATCGCCTTCTCAATTCCAGTCTGCAACACGCAACTCCTTGGATGCGTGCTGGATTGCGCGGACTCCGCAGCACAAGCTGTCGGATTCCGATAATTTCCAACTTCATTCTCGCATTGATATCCCGGCCGTTTTCGGAAAGGAAAGGAACCAGCCGAGATGCTCCTGTACGGCACAACCAAACCTTAATGGCGGCTCCAGTTTAGAAGGCCGACGGAAACAGTCGGATTCCTAGATGGAGGCTATTTTTTTACGCGATGCACCGCCGCAACACGCTATTCACTTGCAGGCCGTGCCGGCCCTCCTTGTTGTCGTACGTGATGTCTCGTAGTATTCCCATCGACACATGAGGGCCGTATTAAACTCAGGCCTAATGACACCTCCCGTTTTGGTTTTAGAGTGCCAACATCAAAAAAGTTCCCCATGTGAGTCTTCGAAATAATTACTAAGCCTAGAATTTATATAGAATTTTTCTGTTCTCACTCCCAATGGCACTAGGAAGGCGAGTACACAGGGAGGGCTATGCTCGTACGAGGGGAACAGGCCACCTTTTTTTTTTTTTTACATGAATCACTAGGTAGTCAAGAATCCCACCTTCTATATTGTCGTTAGACTCGAAGATGGTGATTTTTTTGACTTTATCGTTCGAATTCAAGTCTGGCATTGCGAACTAGATGATCCTGGGCTGAGATCTGGGGATGTCACTGCAAACCTCTTCGCCTGCTGGGTTTGCTGGAGACACAACGATGGACCCTATATGATGCTGGATTTTATAATTTTCTTGAAATCGACTAGTTGCATAAGTATTCTATATTATCCCCTGGGTGGGAAAATAGCACTGTCAATATAGATATGGTATCAAACAGATGAAACGATGGATCTTCTCTGGACATAGCAACCACCGTCCCCATGTCAGCTGTCCATCGGACTTTTGCTATCTTCTTGAGTTTTTAGATTCCCAGGATAAAGGAAACACAAGATGAGACCAACTTCCAATATCGGAACCCAAAGAGTGACAAATTTCGCATAGCATGCATGCCAAGATCCAGCATACTACCCTATACTGTATTCTAAAACAACCTTTGAGAGCAATCTATCATGGTTATCGTCTATGGTGGTGTGATGTCTCGATGAAATGAATCACAACCCTAACGAGCAGACACCTCCGGCACTCCTGCCGCTTCCAATACGTTGGTAGCACCCACATCTAGCCATCTTTGCATCAAAGACTCGTTCGACATCCAAACAATGCCAAGCATTCCAGCAGCATTCGCCTCGGCGCCGTCACGACCCGCAGCACGTCTCGGAATCACCATGATGCCTTTCTTATCGAATATGACGTTGTGCGGCGGGGCCCTGTTGTCCTCGCTGAGAGATTGCCCGAGTGCCCTTTGAGCCTGCTCAAACAGCTCGAGGTAGATGGACAGGATCTCCCGGGGTGTGGGAAAGTCCGTGCCAAACTGCCTGGTAAAGGCCTGGAACGGCATCTTCTTGCCGCGGCCGATGACGTCCCGCCAGACGTCAAACGTTTCGGTCCCGCTGGGGATGACCTGCAAGTGCTTGTGAAACCTGCTGCAGCCGGATGCTACGCCGCAGTTGTAGAACATGAGGTTCTCGCCCCTGAGGGCCGACAGGATGCCGTGCGACGCGGCGAAGTCATCCGCGTCGAGCGGCTCGTGCTGCTTCCTGTGCCCGTCCCGCGTGAGCAGGAGCAGATGTGGGCGGAACGCGCTAAACATGTTGTAGGCGATGAGGTGCGTGGCTCCGACCAGCTGCACCTCGGCGCCGGACACGTTGATGTCGCTCCCGGGGATGGGGTTCACCCTGTTGGAGCCCGGCTGGACGACGCCGTTCGGAGCCGACGAGACGCCGGGCTTGTTTCTCAAAGCTCCCGTGATCTGAAACTCGAACTGGGGGGATGGCACTCGCAAGTTCTTGTTAGCGGCCCGAGGTAAACACACAAAAAGGACGGCCCCTCGGAGGATCGGGTTTCCCGCGCGCTCACCCTGTACCCGCCATGTTGGTGGATTACTACTTTCGGATTCGGGTCGTAAAATATGACGCTTTCCTGGATAAGCTGGTCGAACTTTTCAACGAGCTTGACCTCGTCGATTTCAACAGGAGTTGTGCTGTCGGCACAAGATAATGCAGCCATTTTTTAGCTGTGCTGTCCAGCTGAGAGCTGTTATCAACAAAGATGAACTGGAATGTCTTAATTGAGGTGGGGTTTTGAGTTTGCTCAAGACGCTGGCATGGATCCCCGCAATGAGGTGTAAGGTTTATCGGCGCAGCCATATATTGCATGCAGCACCCAATGGAGATGCCGAAAAAAAAAAATAGACATATCATGTACTTCGCCACAATATGATTTCATTGAGGGAATTGCCGACTAACTCGTCAGCAGATAAGGCAAACATTGCGGTTTCAGCATGGCGGAAACAGAGGCAAACTAGCTAGGCCGGAGTTGGATTCGCTCTTTCAATTGCGAAGAAAGGTGTCAAATCTCATATCAGATAGCTTCTCATCGCCAGCCAATCACTGGGCCGCCCCACCTCGCAAAACTAGTGCTGCAGAACACCTCGCCGCCATGAGCTATCGCTTTGGGGCGTCCATTCATGTGATGTATGGTTGCGAGATTTGCGCACGCATCAATGCTACAGGTTAGACAGAACAAGCAATTATTGTTGAGAAGTGGACAAAACATGTTTCCTTCTTATCTCGTGTGTTGACACGAAAAAAAAAAAAAAAAAAGACCGTCATGATCAGATGTTCGCATCAAGTGCGTCTAGCTCCGTTTAGCGAAATGCACATAGATAATGATGATTCATCACGCACACGCCCTAAGGCTTTGCGAGACACATTTTTGTGTGTGCGCCAGACCCGTCGTGTGTTTTCAGGTCCGGCTGGGCCTGTACAACCTCAGCAGCCGCTGACTAAATAAATAAGCAGGAATTGAGGCCAGCCAAAGTCCGCGCTCGAGATGTATACTCTACCCTTGCTTGCTATTGATGGCATGATTTCAGGCTAATTTGTTCAGATTAGCCCTGCAAAAAACTCGACGCTTATCAAGTTTCACCCCCGGCTACAATTTTTTTCTTCTACGTTGGGAGGCTATCCCCGTTGTTACGTGGGGTTTTATTGATTTTCGTCCCCTAGCAACCATATTTCCTTCTTCTCGCACACAGCATTTTCTTCTGTCGCGAAAAAAAAAAAAAGAGGCGTAGACGGCAACGGCCGAATGGGGAAAGTGGTGGTCCAGCACCATTTTGTGTAGGGCGCATGCATGAATTCAACCTTCGGAAGCATGCCCTACGGAGGAAGATCATGGATAGCCAGGGGCCAAATCCGGACAATGATCGGCGGTGGCTGGGGGGGGGGGGTTAGGAGGGCTCCCACAAGTCAACCAGCCTCACCTTAGCTCGGAGGAGGGGGATCTGTGACTCGGAGAATAGTCTGGCCCAGAGAAGAGGAGCCAGACACAGGCAGACGCAGGACATTGTGTTGAGGACCCAGCGACGATCAGGATGTGGGCAAAGGCACTAGGTGGAAATTGGGATACCGTCACCTTGGTCCAGCCGTCACCGCCATTCACGCAACCGACGGAATTACCGCAGCGAGGTTTGCATTCGGCGAGGTGGCGGCATTATTGGTCCTGTACGCGCCGCTGTGGAAGAAGTCACAAGGCACATGATGGACTTGCGCAATGACTCGTGGGGTGTGCATGAACTGGATGAGGGGCAGGGAGGGGGGGAGAAGAGAGAATCAATCGGTGGCTGCTTGTGGTCAAAGATGGCGAGGGCAGCGTTCACATCCCGGATGAGGGGAGGGAAGAGGGAGGGCGGGAGGGAGGGAGGTAACCGATTGGGAACGGCATCTGGAATAAAGCCAAGCTGAAGAAGTGTTTGCATCGCCGGCGTCGAGAGCCGACGGGCGGCGCGGACGGGTAAGGCGGGAGGATGCCATGTGCCATGTGCCATCCGGCAAACTGCCAGACTTGCCATGTGGGAAAGTACCCCCTTTGGTCGTTGGGAAGACGTAATCTGTAAACGGATACCCGTGAAAGCGAGGGATCCAGCAGGATCCGGTCTGTTTTGGGAACATCCAGTAATCCATTTGGGAGCAACGGGGTCTGATAGCCCAAACTCTAGTCGAAGGATGATGTGCCATCGTGAGAGGGTGGGCAGGCCTGATTGGTCGGGACGGGAGCGCTCGTTGGTTTCCCCGGGTCGGTTGGTGGTGCCGGGCAGCTGGAGCTGTGTCCTGGCCTTTCTGGATTGTGTGTGTGGCCTGGCCGTTGATGCTGATCAGGGCCCGTTGATGCGATGCGATTGGATTGGTGTGGTTTCGCCGCCGCCGATTTTGCGTTCATCGCTGTTTCGGTCGGGTCGGGTCAGGTCAGACATAACATGCATGTTCTAAGCTGCTGCACCGCGCGGGAACCAAGAGGCTGGAATGACCCTGCTGCAAGGGCCCTCTCTGATCGGCCAGCCGCTGTTTTATGGCTTGAAGCCGCACCGGGAATTTTTTTTTATATGAACTGCTTAATCTGGCCAGCCACGGGTGCGTGCGTTTGCGGGATTGCGCTGCCCTTCCTTCTCTGATCAAGACTAAGAGCGCATGGGTGCATGGGTGAGGGGGATGGAACATGTCAAAGCCCAAAGTGCGTGCGCTAAGTCGCATTGTCACGTCGTGGTGAATGGGAAACATCACGGCGGTTGGTTGGACAGTGTTTCTTCAGAGTGGGATGAGTAATGGGTTGCATAATGGGTTGCTCTTGGTCCTGCTCGTGCGTCATGCAGGAAGACGCACGCGAGACGTGAGGAGACCGGGGGCGATACGTTCGTTCATTCATCGCTGCGTCCTTGTCACATCGAACCCGTTTCGCTCGTCATCCCCCCCCAGCATGATAAAGTTGCTTGGATTGTGACAGGTGACGGTAGCAGGTCAGCTTGATTTTCCTTTTTTCTGATTGCCCTCCTTGTACATATGCCAACTTTTATCACTTTTCCCACGCGTCGGGGGAAATTTGACCGATCTTGATACCTGGCCATCGGATGCCGTCATCGCAATCTGACAACCGGAGAGTCCTTGGAGCTTGAGACGCCGCCCAGACGGCATCTGAACGGGGCCCCCGGGATGGTGCTGGCGGAAGAAATCACACGGTCGTGCGTTGCCCAGGTGCCATGTGTTGTGTGTTCGAGCAAATAGCAGGAGTAGGAGTAGGACCATGAAGCACGGCACTTTCGTTATAGACCTGGGATCTCCCAGGATGATCCATTGGCCCAGCTTCTTGGATGTGGTTGACGAGGACGAGGTGAGTGGTCCATGCCCCAAGGCTCGGCGGACCGACCCCATCCAACCTGTGACAGTATCCATCCTGCTTCCTTCATCCTCAAACCTACACACGGTCCGTAAATCGTGGTGGCAGACAGAAGACGACAGATAGAAACACCACCACCGCACACGCACATGGGCGCTTTGCTGTGGCTGTGGACAGGGCATGCCCGCCGCCCCCTTGTATGGCACGACCGCAACATGCCTCGGCTCTCTCTGCTCTGCTTTCTTTTTTCCTCAACCCCTCTGTTAGGACAAATGCTTTCTTTTTCTTCATGTGTCTCGTTTCTTCTCTTTCCTCGCCTGCGCTTCCTCTTGTCTCACCACGGCCAACCAACAGGCCACCCGCACGCTTCGTCCCAACTCGACCTTGACCTGTGCACCGCGTGGTTCGCAGGAAAAGGTCCCAGAGAGGACGCCCCGCAGCTGATTCTAGGTGGTGGTTCCACCAATGGCGGCACAGCAGACAGGGGCATCCCCCCCGGCCGGGACGCACGCCCAGCCCACCCTGCTGCAGCCCGCTGTAACCCCTCCTACGGGCTGCCCTAGCTCGGTTTTGCTGCGCTGCCTCTGAGCCCGTCGTGCCAAAAGTACTCTATACCAGTTCTGTTCGCGTGGCGAGGGGGGACGACGGACCTACCGGCTCTTAGCGACGCCGCCTCGCAATTCTAGCGCCCCTAGCACTGTTTCTGGCCCCGTCCCGCCGTTCCTTGGGGCTCCTTGGGGGCTTCCCTTGGCAGCGACTCCAGCGTCGTCCTGCTGGAGTCGCCTCCTGCTCAGGGCGCAGTGGGCGGCCTGCGCTCTGCCGTTAGCTCCAGGTAGACGGTACCTTGCCTACCTGAGGATGCTAGCGTCTTGCGCGCTCTCGCTCTCGACTCGAGGCTTGGCCCTTCTGCCAAGTCCCACTTTTGCTCTCATCTGCTCTTTCATCCCCAGTGAACCGGGTGAGGGTGTGCGTCTGTGTGAGCGGTGCGTCTTCTCATTTTGACAGGGCCGTCTGCTGTTTCTTTCGCCGGTTCGCTTCCCTTCTTTGCAAATGTCGCTTGCTGTCAGTCATACCTGACGCCGTTGCTGCTGTTCCTGCAAGAAAGAGAGAGAGAGAGAGAGAGACTTTTGTGTTTCGCAGCCTCGTTTTGTCCTCCCCTCCCCCCTCCCGTTCGAATTGCCTTGTCCAGTTCATTGCGCCGAAGAAGCCGTTCGACCTTGGGAAGCTTGCGATCCGCGCCCTCGCCCGTCTCCTAGACGCCCCCGACCTCTTAACTACCCGTGCTAGTAGTTATTCGATTCACACTCACTCACTCGCTCTCACCACACCCGCAGTCCACGGCAACTGCTACGGCGCCAGCCTCAAATCACACAATCACCAAAAACAACAAATAAACGTTCGCCCGCCTCGCACTTCTTTCGCGCGACCTCGCTGCTCCTCCATGTCGCGTTCCTCGTCGTGACACCCGGACCATCGCAAATCGCTTAACTGCTCGCTGCTATATGGCGTCGTCACGCACAGTACGTCCAGGCCCTGCCTCACCTTGTCCCCTGCACTCGCTCGTCTCCCCATCTCCCATCCTGAGACCCGCTCTTTGGCCTGGGCCATGGCTGGGAAGCTTCATTGAAACCCAATCCAGTACCCAGAGCAATCAAAGGTTGAATGAATTGCTCAGGCCCTCGCGGGAGCTTATTTCACTTTCGTCATTTCACCTGTTCATCTCATCTCATGCTCTCAACCTCTCTGCATTTGCATTCGCATACACGCACCCCGCAATCTCCCTTTTTGATATGCGCCTCATCGCACCGGGCGCTACATATCCTGCTTCTCCTGCTAACCCAATGCCTCGCTTCCAGCTCTCGTCGCCTTGAGCCTCGCCCGCTCCGCTCTCTCTTTCCGAAGACGACAGCCAGGACCTGAGCGGCCGTGCCCATGGCGACCTTGCTAGAACCTTCACCAGACCCGCTACCGCCAGCTGCTGGCCACAGCGCGCAATCACCGGTCTTTCTCCCCGTTTCCTCCCAGCGCGCCGCCGCCATCAGGGATCCTATGTCCAGCGCGATGCCTGGGTCCGGGGCCGTCGCCGCCTCGGCCAGTCTCACGAGTGCCGCCTTCCCAACAGCCACCAGAGAAACTTCGACGCCCAAGAGGCCCGTAAGGTCCGCGACTACTCGCAACCCCCCAACCTCTCGCCCATTGGTCCCGGCGACGGAGCGCCGTTCCGTTCAGACAAGACCTACTGCTACCGCTGCCAGGGGCCTGGGGCTCGCCACCACTCTCGATACTGATAATTCCCACAACCTGCTCAAATATGACATCAACCTAGAAGGTGGTCCTTCTGCTCGCGAGGGTCGCCAATTTGCCGTTGCAAACGTCGGAAACAATGGGCGTATATATCTAAGGTATGTGACTGCATCCTTCAGTTAATCTCGGCGTGTTGGAATGCAGTGCGCCAGACTTTCGCAACGTCGACCCTGCCGCGCCGTTGAGAGGCCAAGAAAACGGGCGCCCGAAACTATGACCTCTGAGCACACTGTGCTGACATTCTGACTCCTTCAGGCCAACTGTTCGACCCGCCAACCAGCGATGTCCACAGCCCCAGCAGTCCTCGTTCCCTATCACGCCGCCTAGCACCGCTGGCCTGGATCCCCTGGCCCAGGACAGATCCGCAGACGACGTGAGCAGCGAGCTGCACATCAGCCAGTGGACTCCCACTCCACGGGCCTCACCTTTTGGCCCTGACCACAGCTTTTTCTCTGGCTCCCCGGATCCCAACCGGCCAGCCCAGCAGCGTCGCCCTTTGTCAGATAGCACGGTCCAAGAGGCTAGTATAGCCAAGGAATCCGATACTGGCGATTTGAAAATTATCATCTCCAAGCCGGGCGACAAGAATCGTCCCCGGACAATGGAAGACCTCGACCCCATTAACACTCCCCAGCTCGATATTAATATTCCTTCGTGGCGCATAGGAACTCCTCGATTCACCGTCAGCGGCTCTCCTCTAATACGCGGTTCCTCCTACGCTCCCACCGAGGATTTTCGCAGCAGCGTTGCCTCCATGTTGCGTCCCCAGGGCGAGATGAATAACTCACGGCGCCACAGCACCTTGGCGGTGCCGTCGCTGCGCTTCTCCCTTTCCTCCTCTTCAAGCCCCTCTTCGCGTCAAACCCGGCCGATTCGCCCGTCGTACGTCTCATACTCAAAAATCGAACCCGCCATGTTCGACGACCTGACCTTCAAACCCGCGTGCGACGACCGAACACTGGTGCGATATTCGCCCGCCACCGGCGCAGTCACCGCCGCTACTCCGCCGCGCCTCGTCGCAGAGATTACCTCGCCCAGTTTTCTAGACTACGAGCTCATTTCCGATTTTTTCTTGACATTTCGCGCCTTCCTCGAATCCGCCGACCTTTTGCGCATGCTTGTTGCGAGGCTGAAGTGGGCGCTGGCAAGACAAGATGAGACGGGTCTCGTTGTTCGAGTTCGGACCTTTGTTGCGTTGCGCCATTGGATTCTGAATTACTTCATGGACGATTTTGTGCTCGACTACAACCTCCGCTTGATCTTTTGCGAGTTAATGAACGACTTCGTTGCTGAGCTATCAGAAACCACACAGTCCCGAAAGGTGCCGATTAAGATTTTGGGAGAGCTGAAGAAGTGCTGGAGGCGGGTGTGTGCCCTCTATTGGGATGGCCCGGATTTCGATGACACGCTGGATATGAATGTTCCCGTTACGCCTGGTGGGATTGCCGGCCACAGAGACCCTTCTTTGGATCCATCGTTCTGGGACGATCAGGAGGAGGAGTCGTTTCCACGTGACAGCATGTTCCGGAGAAATACTCTCGAGAGAACGAGTTTTATTGCCGAAATCTCTCGAGCCGGCCAGGTCGGCGACACGATTGTATACGACAACCGACCGAGTACCCCGGAGCATCAAATCATTCCGGAGGTTGCTGTGGAAGAACAACAAAGCCCAGCATCACCAATCAGCATGGCAAGTCTGGACATTGTATCCTGCTCCATTCCTAAAAAGAAATCTGTCAATTCTCAAACCCCGAACCCCCTGGGCGCCCATCCTGTCACTGCAAGCGCGGTGAACAATCAGGCAGGGCAGGTTGCGACGACACCCCGAGCGCTTGTTGGCAAACGCGTTCGCCCGGCCCCTCCGGCTCACAAGCGCAACAACAGTCTGACCGACTCGCTGAGGGACCATACATCCGACAAACTGTCATTCAAGGATCAGGAATTTTTGATGACTGTTCCGTACGCAGGGAGCCTTGTCCGTGGAAACTTGTTGCCGCCGGCCCAGGCGTTTGTCGACATCGAATTGGATGATCTTCCCAGAGGCGGCAGAATGGTCACAACCCCTTCCCCAGATGACACGGGCAAGGAGAGGTCCCCGGGCGGAGCAATGTCAGGCCACGGAATGAAGAAACTGATTGGCAGTGTGCGGAGAGCGCTGAGCACCAGAGCTCAAGGCACCTCTTCGCCACATGGCAGCTTTATCAATGTAGCCTCAATTGGTCCACGTGGCGCAACAACAAACAGGCTCCCGGGGACCGCGGTTGTCCCGCAGGGCCGCTACCGCTCCAACGGTGCTCGTCCGCCAGTGAGGATTGATATGCTCGGCGCCGAGGTTGCGGAGGATTTCAAAAAGGCAGTCCGGGAAGAGGCCGCAGCGGAAGCGGAGCGCCGTGGCATGGCCGTGTCGCCAAATTCGACGACATCGATGCCCGCTGATTTGGAATTCTCCACGGCCCATCCGGGGACGAACATGCTCAGCGTCAACAACCAAGGCAGCCATTTCCGACCGGTGAGTGACATGGCAATCACTGCTGGAAGCAAGTCGATTGTTATAGTAGATGACACTACTCCCTTCGACGCAGCAGGCCATCATTATGAGACGGCCAGCATACCCCCGTCGGTCGATGCTTTTGCAGAAACCTTTCACCTTGGTGGTGGAGATCCTACGCCTCCCACTACACCCCCTGCGCCATCCGTTCGAGGTACGCCCAGAAGGTCCTCATATCTGCTCAACCAGCATGTTATTCGGCCATCTCTCTCCCAGGATCCTTTGCCGCCCTTTGTTCCTGATCTGGATACTCTGTCTCCCACCCACAGTCCCCGCCCCTCCGAGGATACCACGAGGCAGGCATCTCAAAAGAGCGGTCGCCCATATCCCCCAGTCTCCTTCCGCGGTCATCGTCGTAACAAGTCAAGCAGAACTCATCTTTCGCTGAACTCGATGCTCCAAAAACGGCGATTCTCTGCTGGCAGTGTAATGGGCTTGTCTTCATCTCAAAGCTTTGACGCCACGTCCTTTTCTGGCACCTCGATGCGCAGCGACGACCCAGAAGTCGCGGTCCCCCAACCTTTGCGAGTCTTGCGAAGACGCCCCGGCGGCGACCTCAGAGCGGCAACGAACGTTGGTGAACTAGACCAAGGTACGCTGCGAAAGTCTCGATCGGTCGGGTCCCTGACCACCTATTCTGGGTCCGCCAGAAGCTCGTTCCTTTGCAGCCCTCGAGTGGATTCCTTTGGAAACGGTGTAGCCTCGGTCGACTATGGACAGTCGCGGTCTGAGGTCTTTTCTCTCGGCCAACTTGCTGAAAAGCCGCCACCCAGAGACTTGTCGCTCTTCAGTACCCATTCGTCCAAACCGGTTATGCGACCTTCCTTCGAGCTTGAAGCGCAAAGGCTAGCGCAGATCCCAGATGATGACGACGACGATGGTGGAATTGAGGCTGCGCTATTGAAGCTTGAGGGCAAGTATGTGGAAAAGAAACCAAGACAACAAGACGTCATTGACCCTGCAGAAATCGGGATTGCCCTCGGCGAGCCGCGGATGGAGAACCAGGAGCGACTTGCCGCGAGACAGACGTTCATGCTGGACCCCGATCAGGATGAACCTGGGCCGTCGAACCCCCAGGGCGACTTCCTGAGCCCGACTCAACACGGCGCCGAATCAAGATCGTTCCTCTCCTCCTCTCAAGAGTCCTACTCTTCCGTTCCAATCCTCGATCGGGATGGTACTGATGATGGGTTGAGTCGGCGTGAAACGCTGGAATGGGCGAACTTGTCGATTCTTGAGGGCCCAGACGAGGATGCCACGCCAAAACAGAAAAACAAGTACGCGTTTTTGGAGGACGAGGAGGGCGATTCGCAACGAACGTCGTTTAACCTCGTCGACAAAACCAAGAGCATTGAAGCTATCAAGCCAGGCGAGACCAAGCCTCGAGGAGCAGACGAGGACGAGTCATTCTTTAATGATGACAGTGATCTATCGTCAGAAATGTCTGTCGATGCGCTTGAGGGCGAGTTTGACCACGAGAGGGGTTTCCATCGAGTCAATCTTCCTGCCCACCCTCTTGCATCGCCAGTGCCGACTCCGGTGCCAAAGAGGAGCCCCCCGTCGCCCCCAATGACGCTCGTGCAAGCTCTTGAGATGTCACCACCTCAATCCTTCAAGGTTCCTGAAATGCACGACGATCAGGTGTACGGCCGCAGACCATTACCCCCCACACCTGAGACGACTCCAACTGCGCCATACGTCATGTCTACCAGCTCCTTTGATAGCCAAACTGCAGCTGCCGAAGCGCTTCGGACGGCACCCAAACCCGAGCCTGTCCAAAATAGGTACACTGTGCATCTTCCGTTTATCCTTGCCTTTGATTCCGAGATCTTGGCCCAGCAGTTCACACTCATAGAGAAGGATGCTCTGAATGAAATCGATTGGAAGGAGCTTATTGACATGAATTGGAAGAACGCCACGAACAATGATTCACGATCGTGGGTAGAATTTTTGCGCAACACAGATGCCCATGGAGTCGAGGTTGTCATTGCTCGCTTCAACATTGTGGTCAAATGGGCCATCTCAGAGATTGTCATGACCCAAGACATGGCAGAAAGAGCACGATGCATTACCAAGTTCATTCATATTGCAAACCACTGCCGCCGCTACCGCAACTTTGCCACGTTGGCACAGCTTACTATTGCCTTGTCGAGCAATGAGGTTTCTCGCCTCACCAGGACTTGGTCTGTGATCCCTCCTCACGATCTCAAGACGCTGCGCGAGCTGGAAAACCTAGTGACGCCTACGCGCAACTTCTACAACCTCAGAGCAGAAATGGAAGTTGGTTCAGACTTGGGATGCATCCCATTTGTGGGCATCTACACCCACGATCTCTTGTACAACGCGCAGAGACCCTCGGAGATTGCAGCTTCGCCAACCACAGCGCCCCTGGTCAACTTTGAGCGCTGTCGTATCGCCGCTGCCGTTGTCAAGACACTGCTCCGCCTTTTGGAGGCGAGCACGAGATACAAGTTTCAGCCAATTGAAGGCATCACTGAGCGCTGCCTTTGGATGAGCGCCTTGACCGACGATGAAATTAGACAACACTCTGAATCGTTGGAGTAAATACTATACCTCACAAACCGCCAGACCATGGCGATATCCGAAAAAGTACACGCACATTCCATCGATGCCACCCCCCATCGATATAGACACGTCGACATAATGAATCTTACGACTCGCCGCAAGCCGGCGTTTTACCTACTACTTAATGTTTTCATCACCCTTGCCGGGACCCAACACATATAGCCATGCATAGCCAGAGGGTTTTATATCTACGATTCCACCAACTCATAGCATGTTAATTCCCCGCAAAGCTCGTCGGAATATCACCATTGCGACTAGCAAAGATATATTTAAATCGCACATACATAAGCAATAAACCAGTGCGATTCTGATTCAGCATCACAGCGTCTGGGCAAGCGGGAGTTGGAATTCTACGGATGTTTGTTTCTTTCTTACCTCGTCTTTTCAGTTAACGGCCTCTTTACCCTATCAGCATGTTCGGCTTGGCTGGTTTTTGTCTTCATACCCCCCCTCCGTATTATTGCGTCGTGGCTCTGCAGGTGCGCATTATTTTAGCTTTGATATCCGACTGTTTCAGGGTGGTTTAAGAACCAAATTCTTGATCTTCTATCATGGTGCATGGAGCTTTGGATTGGAGAGGCAAGATACATTTGGAATGGGAATTGGAGGGCGGAAGGAAAAACAGGAAGGGATACACGAGATAACTGGAGTGGATGAGTGGAGACGATATGAGATCAGAGAGTGAAAATGGGCTTTGGCCCTGGAATTGATACCACCTTTGTGATTACTCCTATATGTGGCCCGCAATATGTGACAATCATGACGTTTGAGACAGTTCAACATCCCTTCTTATCCTGGCGACAAATTCCAAAGTCGTTGGTCCTTGATGAACCATGTATCCAATAATGAACGTCTACCCCAACTGTCGTAATTAGTTTAGACGATTGTATCAGTCGATTGTCCATAATCACATCCATTCATCGAATTACAACAATCGATTCCCGTAAATTCGGTTCCATTGCTCAGATCCGAAGAGCCAATTAATTAGCCCTCTCGCTATTGAATAATCGTCTATGAGATGTCAATCGAGGCGGTAGGAAAGTGACGCAGTCAATTTCGTCAACCGCATCTATTGAAGGTCGCTCATCTAGCCTCAAAACCCACATCTAACCATTTCTATTGAGACCAAAATCAACGAGATTGTTATCAAGTCGGCGGCGTTGGAAATAAATGCAAATAAAGTCTTTGGTTATAAAACTTGGGGTTTCTAAAGAAGTTGGTGGTTTCATAAGTTGGGGTCATCTTACAAATTTAATCTAGCATTGCTCTGAGTAAGTTGGCTATGGCACTAACGATACGGGTATAGCAACAAAATGGGTCAGACAAACGGTTGCGGCGGTGGTAAAGGAAGTCAATGAATGATTTTGAACGTCGAAAAAACCCGACTTTTGACTTTTATTTTATACCCTGCGGAACACATCATGCCTCACTTCACTACTTTGACATCCCAAAATACTACATTTCAAGATGTCTAAACAAAGTAGAGTTAGGGAAGACATTAAGCCAAGCAAATGAATAGAGAAAAAATAAATGACCATCCACGCCAGTATGCCCCTTCCGCCCAAACGCCAGCCAACCAGGAAAAACGTGGGGGCAACAGATAAGTCAGAAGCTGCCATGCCAAAGTCTCTCAGGTATCACATATCTACACATCGGGAACCGTCCAATCGTTTGTGTCGTTGGGAATGGTTCGTCGGGAGTGTCCAGACGAGCAAGAGAAAGGATTATGCGGAGCAAGGGCGCGACTTAGTCCGCTCCCATTAGCCGATTCAGCGTCGTCGCAGCTTGAGCCGCGGCCCTTCTCGTATGAGCTTCTAATCCGACGAGTGGCGCTTCTTCTTCTTCTGCTTCTTCTCCTTCTTGGTCTCTGCCTCCTCTTCCGAGTCGTCGTGCTTGCGCTTCTTCTTCTTGTCCGACTCGGCCTTGACAGGAGTCTCCTCGGCCTCGGCCTTGCGAAGCTTCTTCAGTTCCTTCTTGCTGAAGACCTTGGGGGTGCCGTCGTCGTTCATTTCGACGTCACCACGCTCATACTTGCGCTTGAACTTCTTGACAGAGAGACCAGCGGCTTCGGCAAGTCGCTCGTAATCAGCCTCGGAGAGCTTCTTGGGCTTGGCAGGGGTGGAAACGGCCTCGTCATCGCTGTCCTCAGCGTCCTTCATCTCCTCGTCCTCTACCTCCTGGATAAGCTTCTTCGACTTCTTGCTCTTCTTAGCAGATTCGGTGCCATTGGTCTCAACACCATCAGCATCACCGTTGTATCGGCGGGTCTCCTTGAGGGTGAACTGGCCAGCGCTGACAATCTCACCAGAGGGGGTGACGTTGGTGCCCTTGGGGAGAAGGGGCTTGCCCTCAAGCTTGCGGAGGTGGTTCTCAAGCTTGATGCGGTTGCTAAGACCAAGAATAGCGCGCTCCTCTTCATCGGCATCATCCTCGAACTCGCCAAGAGCATCGACACGGAGACCCAAAGCAGTCTTGGCAGCCAGCATACGGGCGATCTTACCCTTGTTTCGGCCGGTGGCCTGGCCGATCAGGGAAGAGTGGTAGATGAGACCGTATTTGGGTGTGTCGTGCTTGGTCTTCAGAGCACGGAAAAGAGCCTTCTCGGCACCGAGAATCTGGATGGTGGAACCGGGGGCCTTGGCAAGGCTGATGAGGGAACCGGCGTGGGCAATAAGACGAGCACCGACGAGGTAGCCAAGAAGGGCAGTCAGATTAGGGGCAATGGCACGCATTCGGCTCTCGAGGTAAGAGGAGAGCTGAGCCCGGTACTCGGTGTAGACAATGACCTGGTCAGCCAGAAGCTTAATGTTGTCAAGATCCTCCTCAGTGATCTCTGTTCCCATACTGATCTCGGCGGCAGCCTTAATGGCAGCCTCAACTTCCTCAGGCAGAACCTCAGAGAGGTCAGACTCGGCGATGTTAGTTCGCATGCCAACAGTCAGGACAACGCGGGCGTAGGCGAGGTTGTCGTTGAGGATCTTGGCCATCTCGGGGAAGTGCCAGCCGTACCACTCCTTGGTTCGCATGGCGTAGACATTGAGCTCCTTGTCGAGATCATCCAGGAGCTTGATGGCCTGGATGATCATGGAGTCGACCTTGTCAGCCGAGAACTTGAGCTTGTGGCGAGACATGGAGTGGGAGAGACCGAGGGCCATGCGGTCAATGTTCTCAATCTCAAGACCGGGGATCAGGTTGGAGAGCGAGCCACGAATGCCTCGGAAGAGATCTGTGGTGTTGGAGCCAGAGACAGGCTGGATGTTTAGGTCGGGCAGGTTGGAGATGGCCGTGCCCAGCTTCATGTCGGCGACGGCGAGCGAGGCCTTCTTCTCAGCCTTGAGATCCTCGAGCAGGCCCGTGAGCAGCGAAGGGACCTTGCCATCCTTGAGGGAGGCGGCCTCTTCGAGAGCGGTAGCGGCGCTGTCGAACTTGACAAACTTCTTGAGCTTGAGCCTGAACGAGGGATTGCACGTCAGTCTTGTTCGTCGCGGGCGCGTTTTCTATCGCCATCTCCAGCCAAAACCTTGGTTGTTTTGGGATACCACAACAGAGAAAAATCAATTACTCACATCTCAACGACCTTCTCAGGGCGTCCCAACTCAGCAGCAAGCTCCTCGTTCTTCAGCATCTTCTTGTCGGTAGCCTTGAACAGGCCATAGCTGCCAATTGTTAGCCTTTTCTAAAAACCATCCGGGCTGCACGCGAGAAGGTGCAGCCTCGTTGTTGGAAGCGCAACTCACCCTGCCGGCGTCTCAGCAAGCACAAAGAGCGACATTTTGGCTTCGCGTGCTCCTTCCCAATAATCTTGCACTGGTCGATTGGTATCGTAGCTTCCTCGCGAGGCACAATTCCGTTTGCTGTGCGCGCTGCAAAGGAAAGTGCAAGTGGGCTAGGCGATGGAAAAATTTCAGATGAAGCTCTGGAGTACCCACTCAATTTTTTTTGCCTGCTCGTTCTTGCAGGCACAAAGTGGGCTAGATGCATGTACATCGGCTTCGGCAGTATATTAATCCGCTTAGCCACCCGTTCGATGAAAAAAACGGGTACCGTCCACCAGCCACAGGAACGCGACGCCCGGCCACTGCCACTCACGTGCAGGCGACGTCGACGCAACAGCTCCCGTCCCTTGTTTGGGAATCCTAGGCGGCATCTCTAGACGATCCAGCCCTCTCCGTCACCATCCCCCAAAAGTCCGTGGGCAACGCAAGACGTCGTGCCTTCTTTCATCAAATTCAGAATCAGCAGCTCCAAGCGCGTTGGAATCATCCAAGATGGAGGGTCTTTTTTTCAATGTCAACAATGGGTATGTGGGAAGCTTTCAGCCTTGAGATGTCACTGTCACCACAAAACTGACCCCGGCAACAGCTATGTCGAGGGCATTGTCCGAGGCTACCGCAATGGACTGCTAACTAGCGGTGCTTACAACAACCTGACCCAGTGCGAGACCATCGATGGTATGTTGTTGGTATTGATTTCGGCCTCTCCTGCGTACTGAGACGTCACAGATCTAAAGCTTCAGCTTGGTCCTGCCTACGGCGACTTCCTCGCATCTCTGCCTCCTAACCCATCTACCTCAAGTCTCGCGGCCAAGACGACCGACAAACTCATCTCTGAATTCCGATACGTCCGTGCCAATGCCGTCGGGTCTCTTGCGACCTTCATGGACTACGTCACCTACGGGTACATGATTGACAACGTCGCGCTTCTCATCACCGGTACTCTACATGAACGCGACACTCGTGAGCTCTTGGAGCGATGCCATCCTCTCGGCTGGTTCGAGACTATGCCCGTTCTCTGCGTTGCCACCAACATCGAGGAGCTCTACAACAGTGTGTTGATTGAGACTCCTCTTGCCCCCTACTTCAAGGGCAGTCTCAGCCACCAGGACCTCGATGAGCTTAACATTGAAATCGTCCGAAACACACTGTACAAGAACTACCTGGAGGACTTTTACAACTTTGTCAACACCCACCCAGATATGGCCGGAACCCCCACCGCCGAGGTTATGTCTGAAATTCTTGAATTCGAGGCTGATCGTCGAGCCATCAACATTACTCTCAACTCCTTCGGCACAGACCTAACCAAGGCTGACCGCAACAAGCTTTACCCTAACTTTGGAAAGTTGTACCCTGAGGGCACACTCATGCTCTCTCGTGCTGAAGACCCCGAGGGTGTTCGTCTGGCTGTTGATGGTGTGCACGACTACAAGACCTTCTTTGACGCCGTGTCCGTCGGCGGTGGTCCCTCTGGCCCCGGTAATATGGGTGGTGGTTCCGCCGATGGCAGGACTTTGGAGGATATGTTTTACCAGAAGGAGATGGAAATCTCCAAGAATGCCTTCACCAGGCAATTCACTTATGGCGTTGTGTACGCTTGGGTGAAGCTCCGAGAACAGGTAGGTCTCCTGCCACTCAAAATGAAATAAGCAGCGACTAACGCATTGCAGGAAATTCGCAACATTACCTGGATTGCTGAATGCATAGCTCAGAACCAGAAGGAGCGCATCGGAAACTACATCAGCGTCTTCTGATTGTGTCATGACAACTGACACCTGATTAAATCTGAATTTTCTAGCATGGTTTTGTGTAGTTTTTCAACTGTGAGCTCGTAATGGAACGGATTGGATCCGACAACTGGCGCAAGGGCGGAGACGGGTAGACGCAAGGCGGATTAATCATGTTCGCTCGTCTTTATGGTGGCTTTCTATTGTACATAGAGGACAAATATTCTACAACAGTCTTACAACTCGATCTGGCCCTTGTATGTCGCGGGCGTGAGACCCAACTTCTCAATCATATGGGTCCAGCGCTCACTTCCTCTCTCCTTGCGCTCCATGTATTTGAGGAGCTTCTGTCTTCGATGCAACAACAACCTTAGGTTGCGCTTGTTGTGCTTGTCCTTGTAGCCTCTGTTGATCTCGAGGGATTGGGACAAAGTTCGGATCTTAGCAGTCAAAATAGCAATCTGAACCTCGGAGCTACCAGTATCGGGACCAATGCGCCCAGGCATCTCAACCTCATTAACATTGATCGATTGGGGCTTGGGCTTGAGAAACTTGTCGGTGTTGTGGCGACCAAATTCGTCAACGATGCGCCTCACATTGGCATGAAAGCGGTCCTTGCCGCTACCATTCTCCAGGTTTGTGATACGCTTCAGAGCCTCGACAGCCTTGGCGTGTCGCTGCTCATGCTGCTTCAGCTTTTCTTCTTGGCTACCGGGCTCCATCTGGGACTCAACCATGCCGACCATAGGTTTGGTAAGGGCATATGCATGCTTCATAGCGCTCTGCAGTTCAGACTGGCTCAGGAAGTGGTTGAGAAGGTTCGGGTTGGTGGCGGCCTGGCTACCACTGGCTTCGGTGGGTGCCTGGCTGGCAGCTTGACCATTCGAGTTGAGTGACTCGACGAAAGATGTGGTTCGGCCATGAACAGGATCACCCCACGCCTCGCTGCGCTCACGTTCCAGCACCTCACGGCGCTGGAGGTTGGCGGCTTTTCGCTGCTGTGCCTGTGCCCATCGGTAGGGGTCTTGCTTCGCCTTACGCTTCCTCTCGCGCAGAGAAAGATTAGCCGTCTGGATGAGGGGAAGGAAGCTCGGGGTGGTGGGCTTCGCGGCGGGTCGGAGGCAGACTGGAGGTAATTGGTTAGCAAATACAGCCTCAATTCCGAAATAGTCCATTGAGGGATCATCATACGGTTCAATGTACCTAGGCGCGGCAGCGCCAGCAATCTGGGCGGCATGGCTAGTGCATCAATCTGGAGATTGATATACAAACGACCGATAGACGATGTCCTCAAACCGACGTCAAAATTTCCCACCCGGCCACGACCCATGCCGGATCATGGGCTGACGCCAAAAACAGATTAGCGTTTAGAATCACGTGCTTTGTCGGTTAGCGTCTGCAGGGTGTTACGCTAGGTCCATTTAAGACTAGCGCCATCAGGGCTGCCACCACCACACACATTTTGGTTAATTCTGAAGGTCTCGCGAACTTTTTGTGACCTGCACGCACTTCACCAACTTCTCTTCCGACTTCACCCTCGTCACCCGCAAGGAAGAAATTCGTCAAGATGGCTCCCTCCAACCTGCCCTCCATCTTCAACGCTACCAGCCAGGACATTGAGATGCTCCTGGCTGCCCAGTCTCACCTGGGTAGCAAGAACCTCCAGGTTCACATGGAGAACTACTTGTGGAAGACCCGTGCCGATGGTGTCAACATCATCAACGTCGGCAAGACCTGGTACGTCTTTTTTGGTGTCAAAAATCCCGACGCTGGTTGAGGATTTCTGGTGCTGCGCGAGTGCTTGCATTAGCTCTTGCGCAGCTCAAAATTCCACGAAAACGCCAAAAATGAAGCGTCGCAAAATTCAATGCCCCGCTACAGCATGGCTAACCAAAATTCCACCACAGGGAGAAGATTGTCCTCGCTGCCCGTATCATCGCCTCCATCGACAACCCCGCCGATGTCTGTGTCATCTCTGCCCGTCCCTACGGTCAGCGTGCCGTCCTCAAGTTCGCTTCCCACACTGGTGCCTCCCCCATTGCTGGTCGCTTCACCCCCGGTAGCTTCACCAACTACATCACCCGCTCTTTCAAGGAGCCCCGTCTGATCGTCGTCACCGACCCCCGAACCGACGCCCAGGCCATCAAGGAGGCTTCCTACGTCAACATCCCCGTCATTGCCCTTTGCGACACTGACTCCCCCACCGAGTACGTCGACGTTGCCATCCCCACCAACAACAAGGGTCGCCAC
This sequence comes from Calonectria crousiana, assembly GCA_013406985.1. Lineage (NCBI taxonomy): Eukaryota > Fungi > Ascomycota > Sordariomycetes > Hypocreales > Nectriaceae > Calonectria > Calonectria crousiana. The sequence continues at coordinate 434,307 of VTGD01000030.1, read as the reverse complement.
GCCATCGGTTGCGTCTGGTGGATGCTTGCCCGTGAGGTCCTCCGTCTCCGTGGCACCATCTACAACCGCGAGACCCCCTGGGACGTCATGGTCGATCTTTACTTCTGTATGTATTTCCCTGCCACATCTGCCACGAGATGGCACAAGAAGCTTGACTGACACACAACTAGACCGTGACCCCGAGGCCGAGGCCGAGGAGAAGGTCGAGGAGGAGAAGCTCATCGGCGCCGAGGAGGAGGCTCCCGCTGCCGTCGAGACTGGCTTCCAGCAGGGTGGTGACTGGGAGGCTCCCGCCGCTGGTTTCGCTGGTGCTTCCGCCGGCTGGGACGGTGCTGCTGGCGATGAGTGGGGTGCCGCTCCCGCCGCCACCACCACCACTGAGTGGGGTGCTACTGCTGCCGAGCCTGCTGCTGCCGCCAACAAGGAGACCCAGTGGTAGAGCCCTGGGAACCCGGGCGAGGAGGCAGATGGTGGCGCATCACAAGCACAGTGGTGATGGCGATTGGTCGACATCGGCGGCGTTACAAGGCTTGCTGGCTTTTATCTTCGGACTAAGGTACAACTTGGCGGTACTAATGAGGGAAAGATACTCGCCCCTGGCCCTATGTCTCTCTTTTGTCTCTCTCTGCGTCGAGCTTCTGACTATGCTTGTTCTCGGATGCTCAGGCTGGGAGGACGGAACTCACCGGAATGGGGGGGAGGGAAAGCCCTGTATCGTCAAGGGGGGTGGACTTAATCGTTATCCCGCCTTTGTTCTGAGTTTTTGATGCGAGAAGCTATATAGCCGTCCAAGCTGGGAATTAAAAAAAGATCAAAAGTTGCCATTTCATATATACTTTGTATCTCTGTTTGGTTTCATCCCGTGACTGTGGTTCTGCATCGAGTGTGAGCAGTAAATCTTTGCCTACAGGTTAAGTTTGTTTACGTATTGGGATCTTTTCCCCCAATTGATGACTTTGCGCACGAAAACTCAGGCTCGCATAAAAAAAAGAGACCCTAGCTTCAGCCTCTATTCTATTGAAGAATCGTTCTATGTATATAATAGGGACTAAAGTAAAATGCGAACTTTTTATTACAATATGGTTTCGCGAGTGTTTGGGTTTTTATCAAAAAATCATCTAGTAGACTTAAGTGGGTCATATTCGGGGTTAAAGGTTGGGTCAATCAATTGTCAATTCGTCCACTTAACAAAAAATCGTACAAAAATACAACCAACTTTAAAAGAACGAACGATTCGGGGTATCCATTCAATTCAGCCAGCAAACATCCATGCCCATTATCCGTGCTCTGCCGAGCACATTGGGTATCAATTCCAGCCCATCGTCATCATTTCTCATTCATCCCATCTCCATCTTGAATTATCCCTCGTTAAGCCACTTTGAGCAAAGAAGGCCAAAAAGAGAGAAAAAAAAGCATACATACAACCAGAGAGGTGCCGGTATGGCTCGAATTGTATTAGTGTTTGTGAGTTGTAGGGTATCGGGGCTGGCGAAAGCAAAACAACGAAAAGTCAAGTGCACAAACAAGCTCGAAACTCGGGGATTTCTAGTGCGTCGAATGGCAAACACTGTAGACAGCACTGTCGTTGAAGACGAAGAAAGTAATCAAAGGTGCTTTCGAAATCAAGTTGACCAGGCTATTCCCACGCACGGGAAACCCTTAGAGTTAGCCTGCCGTGTTCCGATAGAGAAATTTTTGCTCATCACCACCCCTTAGATGTTCTCCACCATGCGAGCATGCATGGCGTTCTGGAAGCTCGGGTCCTGACCTCCAAAGTCATTGTAGGTAGCCTCATTGTTTCCGCTGGACTCGCCCGTGGGATTGGCGGCCATGGCGGCATTGAGGGCATTACCCATAGTCTGGTTGGCGGCAGGCAGGAAGATGACCTTGCTGTTGGCCGACTTGGCCATGGCCTGCATGGCTTCGAGGTAGCGGATTTGCATAGCAGGCGCGGAGCTCAGGATGTCAGCGGCTTGACGCATGAGCTTGGCTGATTCGACCTGGGGGTTCACTGTTAGTCAATCTCGTTTTTGTAGAGGGCGCAACAAGCCTTAAGCGCGAAGAGAAAGGGAATAAATGGTACCTCAGCCTTGGCGGCGATAATCTTGCTTTCACCGATACGCTTGCTTTGGGCAGCCATGGACAGCGATTCTTGGAGTTCCTGACTGAAGATGATGTCCTTGATAAGCATACTCTCGACCTGAACACCCCATCCAGCGGCAACGTCCTCAATGATTTCACCAATAGATTGAGCAATCTCTTCACGGCGCTCAATGACATCCTGGAGGACGCGAGCACCTACGACATGACGCAAAGTAGTCTGAGTACGCTCGACAAGGGCCTGGCGGACGTTGTTGATGCCGAAAGCAGCCTTGTGGGGAGCGACGATGTGGTAGTAGATGACTGACGTGAGGCGGAGAGTAACGTTGTCCTTGGTCATGCAGGTCTGCTCGGGGACCTCTGCGATTTGAATCTTGACGTCGATCTGAATGAGGCGTTCGCTGAGCGGGTTGACTCGGACCAGGCCAGGGTCGACGGCCTTGTAGAAGCGACCGAACTTGGTGATAAGACCGACGTTGCCCTGGCTAACGCTCTTGAAAGGGTTGGGGCAGATGATACAGCAAGGAATAGCACCCATAGTTCCAACGATGCTACCAAGGGTATCGACTGAGAGCAGCAGGTGTTAATAGTGGCATCGATCTGAGGTGGGGGGACATACTCATAGAGCCATACCAGCCCTTGGGGTTGGCCTCATTCTCGACCACGGTAGCATAGCTGCGCTGAAGATCCTCCTTCTTGGGGGGCTGAACCGTCATCTTGTGCTGGGTCTGGAAGCCGCCCGTGACCTCGGGGGCCTTGGAGGTGGAGCTGTCGCCGTTTACTGCCGGAGCGGACATGGTTGCAAAAGGGTGAGGTCAGTGGGGGGGTTGGAAATGCGATTTTGTTGATGTTAGATGTGAGAGACGAGAAGACGAGAATGTTTGCGAATGCGCGTGTATGCGGATGCGATTGTCGTGATTCACTGACAAACGTGGATGGTTGGATGGATGGGTGAAAATGTTTCGAGTGGGGGGAAGGGATGCTATTTATCAATCGGAACCATGATGCCACCCTTCTACAGCTTCCTGCCTACCTGGTACAGCCGATGTGTGTGCCTGCTGAGCTAGTAGCATGTAGCATGGTGCTGCGGCAGTACCATGGCCCCCAGGAAGCTACCTTGGGGGATGCGATCTAGTGACGTCGTTTGGTACGCATAGGTACTACAGCAAGCTCTTGGCCAATGCTGGCGGGTGGCTGCCCGATTGCGGTGGAGGAAGGCGGAATGTCATCTGTGCAGTGCCCGGTACATGTACAGCCATGCAAACACACTTGCACTTCCCATGTTGACGCCCCATAGCAGTTTGCCAATGGAATAACACCTCGCCGACAAATCGCATGTACAGCAGTGGGCGAGGACTGCGTCGGTCAGAACGGTCACGACGCCTACAGGGGAGCACCCAGCATCCCCAAACAGGAGGCACATGGCCCGACGGATGGCTCCACTCCACCCTCCATCCTCGCCATCAACAGCATCATGACTATCATCAACAAGTTGGTGATCGATGGGGACGAGGTCCCCACTTAATCGTTGTTTGAATGTGGCACTGCAGCAAACCCTTACAGCACCCCTACAGCACTCCGTGGTGCGCTGCAGTGCTTGAGCAGGGGACTGACACGGGGTCTGTTTCTTCAATCAAAAAAATCCCCCAGAACGTCTTTCAATGTGACTGCGGCACAGCACCCATCCGACGTCATTGGGCCGAACTCCCGCGAAAGGCGGGTCGCTGTGCGGGGAACATATCAAAGTTGCTGTCGTTCGGGTGGCGTCCACACCTCTTTGCCCCGTGTCTCACGGCTGGTCGGCAACACGCTGGCTTTTGCAGTGGCCTAGCTTGGCAGTCCAGGCTCCAGCTTTTCCTCTAGCGCCAGGTCATTTGAGCGTATCGGGTCGGCTTCTTTCACCTCGATCATCAATACGACCAATGCGAGAAGTGAGGCTCCCAGTGGCCTCATCCGTCGGGAAGAAGCGGCCACGCACAGTGCCCTGCCAGGCCCCAGAAGACCCATGGTTCTTGCAACCCATCAGCTCTGGCCAAGACGTCTTCTCTCTCAGCTCAACCGCCGATCCAACCAAGGTAGGCCTAACACCACCATCTGGGCACCATCTGGGCAAATAGCACACTTTTGTCAATCCACTTTTTGTTGCTTTGTTAGGTAACCTGGGTGCTTCTAATCTCATTCCTTCTCGCGGCATTGATGGGTCAGCATCCTTCAAGTGTCTATCCCTATGAAAGAGTGGCCGACTTTCCCCGTCATGCTAGCCCCAAATCCAAATACATGTAAATACATCTCAGGTAGTAACAAATCGCTCTTGAAAAAGCACTCTCAAAAGGGCACCGACCGTATGCAAGGTGACATATCACACCGGTGTCCTGAAGAGGCTCCCATTGCGCCGATGTAATCCAGACTTTTCGATTGCGGTCTCGAACTGGCAGTAAACCACGCATTACGCCCAGGTATTGAGACGAAATGGCAAAATCACTTTCATTGGTAAGCGTGAGGTGGGTGGTGCCCCTCAATCTCAACAACCGCGACTGGGCTGCATCATGGCTGCTCTCGCATCAAAGCATCCATCGCAAAGCGACCAGCGTGACTTGTGCACCGCCTCCATACACGGAGACCCAACCTCTCATATCAAATTCTCGGCCAGCTTGGCGGCTTGGCGGTCGCTCGTGGACCCACGACCAAATAAACGTCTTGATTTGGCAATGGCCGGATAGAGAGGCGAAGTTCGGATCTCTCTGTTGAATTTCTCTGTTGGTCTTTGATCTTCAGAGCTCCAGTTCTAGAATGCTTCTTGATGTGCAGGGAGCGCTGCAAATGTACCATTCGGGTCAAAGCCCGACCCATCAACCCAGCTTTAGCCCTAGTGCAGGCATGTACGCCATTCAACCCCCTCTAGCGACCGCATTAAAGAGGCTTGCCACTCAATTGATCCTGCAGCCACCAGTGACTGTTAATTTCCCTCATCATAATCTCTTCGCCAATCGAGGGCTGTGCATCCTCACTTGTAGCTGTCTCGCTTCCTCCTTCGCGCTGCTCCGCCACAGCCGTGCCCACTAGGACCTGGTCAACCGGCGACTTCAGGTTTCTCAAGCGCCGGCGCCGAAGATACGGCCCCACAGCCTCGCTGTCTTTGCCTTGCCCCCCGGATTCCGTCCTTAAAAGGTATATCATTTTCGGTCTTGGCCGTCAGTTGATCTCCATCCTGTTTCCGTATTGAATGAGCATAGGTGCTGAAAGTGGCAATGCCTTGATACACTTCGGGCCGCTGCAGCTGATCTGATGTCATAGCAAGGAGCGTCCACAATTACCAACACTAAGGGCTTTTTTCTTAGTCCAACGGACATAGCCACGAAATGACGCTGTTCATCCAATTGCATCAATGACAGAAAAGCCTCAGGATCACACAAATGAGCCCCTTCCTTCTTAGTCCATCAGCAGGCCCTTAAGGCGGTGTCCATCTCCACCATGATTAACTCGCTAGAATGCAACCGTAAGATTGTTAGAAAACTTTAGGCGTCATGAGGCTCTGCTCTGAAAAGTTTTTGCCCGAAGTCGCTCGCTTTTAGGGGTACGGGGCCGATTTTTTTTCCAGTAATTTGCCTTGGTGGATGGCATGGGGCCACGATCAAGTTCATCATTTCTACGAACCTAGAGAACAAGAGATGCCAGTTCTTTGCATCGATAAGAACAATATGGAAGGCGATCCATCGTGACTTAGGCTAGGTGATTGGATGTGAATTCAATCGTACCTGTGAGTATGGTTTCGATTAACACACGATTGGGTTTGTAAAAAAAGGCAATCTTTGCAAATGACACCTCAAGGCTCGCGGCTGCTTAGGCTAGAGCCTGATTAATTGCACTCTATGCATGCCTACAGCTTCCAAGGAGCCCTGAAGTCTACACAGGCCGCAGCTACGAAGGATTGCAAGATGACAATATTGTGGTTTCTACGGAGCCTTGAAGTTTGCTACTCTCTGCCACGAATTAGAAAACCATGTCACTCTATGCTGAACAGTGGATGCCAGAAATGCGCAAGAAGGTCCTACGTTGCAGAAGGCAATTCAACTCGCTCGGGTTCCCAGTTGCAAAGAGAAGTGCTAGTAAATTCGGGGGCTCAGCAAGGGCTGAGCGTTGTGGCTGGATTCAGGCGACTAAATTCATCCCTTTGTCAAGTGGAGTCCGAAGTACATTTATTTGTCCGGGGTTGAAGCTGTGTTTGCTTAGCGTGCTAGGGAATTCCTCGTAGCGAAACTAATCAACACACGTTAACGCCCAGCTCGAGTCTACCGTTAGTGCTGTAGTTGAACATGTACAACTTGCGAGACTCAATCGCTGAGCAATAACACGTTGTCGAATATTGATGAGGATGCCAGAATGAGAAAGTCTGGACATGATCGATCTCGATAACGCAACTTGGCATCTTAGTTGTAAGTGCGAGCGACTGGCAAGGCCGAATGCCACAAGGTGTTATTGAGAAGGGTAATACCGAATTTAGTCGGAGTCGGGCGTGGGAAAGATCAGTGTCAATTGAAACAGGACATGTTTCGTACATGCTAGTTTGCGGTTTCCTTTCGTTAGCAGGTGATGATGAGTGAAGTCCAGGCAGGTGTGAGGACAGTAAGAGTCTTGTGATGAGCGTAGTGATTACAAAAAACAATGGAAATACACTGAGCAATTGGAGTTGCGGTAAACAGAAGCAAAGCTCGATAGAGCAAAAATGAACGAGCTCCCCCGGGTGGGCTCGAACCACCGATCTTATGATGTGCCGTGAGGTAACAGTCATACGCCTTAGCCAACTGGGCCACAGGGGATTTGATTTGTTCATGCTTTCATTAGATCCAATTTGAGTATATCTTGGAAGGCTTGAAATGAACCGAAGCTTCACGCATCATGTCTTAATAACTCACCCGCAACACTCACATTATCAGCAAGTAAAACGTTCCCCAACCAGTACCGTGTGACGCAGGGCATTAATTAACACAGAAACCACTTATTCTAGCGCTACCTTCTCGAAGGCACTACTAAAATCACTATTTGCATAGTGCTTTTTGGATTGATTGTAAGGAGAGATATACAAATTTGGTAATAGGGTAGGTTGATGGCCTAGATCAAAGTCGGTCATGGGTAGCGGGGCAATTGAGTGGCAGCACTGTTATGCGAGTGAACAATTGATATCGATAAACTTGCAATGTGAAAATATAATTGAAATTCTCCTTTTATTCGCTACCTGACTTTTCCCTAGGGACGTACGTGCATGGATGAAGTGTTGCGTGGTTTGGTGGCATCATTGCGAATATCATTTTATCAAACCTCGTAGCAATTTTTACCACAACACCAATAAATGACTTCTCAGATTGAACCGACCACAAATAGGGATAACTTGGCTCAATATTTATATTTCTACCAAATTCTGAGTGCAATCCTTCATCACTCAGACAGAACCCCTTAGATGACCTAAGTTGGGTTACGATTGCCAGATTGAAAAGGATAGTTTTGATCACCTCGCACCATCAACCAGCAAATATCCCCTGTGGCCCAGTTGGCTAAGGCGTATGACTGTTACCAAATGGCACATCATAAGATCGGTGGTTCGAGCCCACCCGGGGGAGCTTCGTTTACTTTTTGAGCGATTTTTGTATATCTGTCTTATTCTGTTTCATAGCACACTATCTTTTTTTCATGGGCGGAATTGGATCCGGGGTGGGGCACCTATTTTGGTGGGGCTGGAGGGAGTTTGCCGTTGGTCTGACCTGGAAGGACAATGGCTGGCTTTGTTCTTCCAACGAAAAAGAAAGCGGCAACAGGCGATCTGGATCGTGTTTTTAAAGAATACGACTCTCAAGGAGAGTTAGTAGCATTTCAATTGATATTATTGCATCGCCCGTCGAAAATTTAATGGTAGTCAAGCAACGCGTTACAACAGGGGGCCCATTACCCGTTCTCGCCTTTGAGAAGCCTCTCAACTCCAACTCCAAAGCCCTTCTCGCCCAAAGAAAGGCGGGAAATAGGAATGGGATTGAAGCCTTAGTAGAGATAAAAATACCATATATATCTAAAATTAGGCTCGGAAAAAACTAGGCCTTTCTGGATAGTCATTTTGCTTATCTGAATGGTGAATATAAAATAGGGTACTTTTACACTATGCCCTTTTGACAACCCCTTGGAGGATTAATGATTTTATTGTGTTGCATTTCTAATTCCTAGGCTTCAATGAAATTCTGGCCCTGTATCGTTGTTTTATGACCACGTGGTCCACTGTGCTACCTACGCTCGGTGCTGGGTTAACTCAGGTCTCAAAAATATGATACTTCGTGAACATGAACTGGGATGACCGCCGTGGGTGTTGTCATATTCATATAGATGTTGGATGAGAAAATCAAGCATAATTCCTGAATATGATCAGTGTCTGACCTGGGGATTCCCATATGTAGCAATCGTGGTTGATCTTGGCTGGCTGGGGGGTTTTACCAGCAACCAGCAGGTTTCAATTCGACTTCATTCTATTCGCTTTGCCCGCTGCCTATGGACTGTAAACTTCTTTTGCATCTACGCCAACATGACGTCATGCGAAAGGCATTCCGCCATCCCTGGTCTGGTGGTCTAGTGGTATGATTCTCGCTTAGGGAAAACCCTACAGCTCAGCTTGCGAGAGGTCCCGGGTTCAATCCCCGGCCAGACCCTTCTTTTTGGCTCCGTGCCTTCTTTTTGAACTCCTCCCTTCGTTGGAGTAATATTGATGTTCATAGATAGTATGCTTCCTTTGCCTCCTGGGGTTAGCCCACATCCATGTTTGGTAGGTATTCCTGTTGGGTTGATTGGCCCAAGAACCAAACCTGTCCGCATTTGCCATAGCAAAGTTGAGTTTGATCTGGTGTGGTCGTGGTTTTATGGATAATCCGAATCGCAGGTGTGGTTAATTATGGTTTGATTGTCTCTCCAGATCTCACTGGTATAATGGGAATGGGCGAGCTCAACTTAAGCCCCGTATTCTTTGAAGATTTATATCTTTTTCCGTCAGAGCTGCTCCTGGCTAAGTGGATAAGGAGAAAGAGGGAGGAAATTTGTGGAAACCACCCCGAATTGGTGACTTAGAAGTATATTCTAAACATGCATATGGAATCTTGCGTATATCTGCTTTTTGTGGTTGGATTGATGTGGATTGATTGCCACTATTGTTGACCCTTTCAGCCTTTTTTAACTGTTGAATCATGGCTTGACAATGCTCATTTTGATCGATATTCTCAAAACATCTCTAAGCACCAAAAGATCCCGGTTTACTGCAAATTTTGTGTCACGAGCTCAACTTGTTAGTGAGTTCTGTCACGACGAAATAGTTAGAACCTCAGCGTGGGCCCTGGCTCATGACTAGAATATACAATTATCACAGTAAATTTAAGATGGAAGAAAAATGTTATTTGCTTTACCGTTGCCCTTGCATTTTGGGTAATGGACTGCCATGTGTTTCTGTGACGGATCAAAATTGCACCTTAGTTCGAGAAACTCGCCTTTGATAACTCATCCATGACTAAGCTAGAATATCGAAATATCGAGCTGAGATATCATTATGCATTTTAAGATGCAGCTGAGGTTGTTTTACTTTGGGCACATGATCTTGTCATCTCACTGACTGGTAGTGTGCCGTGATTTGAGAACGGTCCTTCGAAATGCCACAAGGACTGCTATAGCTAGGATCTCGGAGGAAGCGATGCCGAGGATGAGGAGGATTATTGCCTCTGCGAAGAGAATCTCATGTGGAAAAGCCGTGCAGGGTCTGGCTACCGGCTTGACATAGGTGTCAGCCACTAGTAAAAGTGCGACAAAATCCCAAACAGACTTGCACCATCAGATCAAAAAAGAACTGCAAAAAGAGTCCATCTCCCCCGGGTGGGCTCGAACCACCGATCTTATGATGTGCCAATGTGGTAACAGTCATACGCCTTAGCCAACTGGGCCACAGGGGATTGATTTGATTGGATGATCGCCCGGGCTGCAAATTCATTACACATTCCCATACAATTCTACTTCCTGCCGGGTCCGCGTTGCAGCTTCACCAATCCACCGATTGGTTAATATTGAGAGTATGGAGTGAAGATTATTGTTATTCGTACTTGTGTATATGTTTGTATTTGTCATTTGGCATGTAAGCATAAACGCCTGCAATTAGCTAGAGTGGATATTTTGAATGCTAAGTGAATGGGTGTACTGGCGTGATGCGATGATGCATTCAGAAGATCGTCCTTTTTTGGTTAATTTGATATGATTGGCATCAGTGTGTAATGGTAGCATCTATCCATTGACTGGTGTCATTGTTGGGTAACTTCATTAGAGTCGAACCAGGATTAACCAGTAGCACTTGCCAACTTTTATCCATTTGGACAACTCATTCTCAGTCGGGCTATGGCGCAGCCAATCCGCTACCACCCCTGGAAATAAATTATTATATGAATATCCCTTCTGAGTTGGTTGCCTCGAGGGCATCTTCATTGAATGCTTTCCCAATCCTTTGGTTCGGCTCACAGGCACAATACTTCCAGTTGCTTTTGCAGCTGCTGTTTCTATGACTGTTGCTAAGACCTTATTAGAGCCTAACAGGCTTTGCCGTTGACCTCACACCTGTCCTCGAACGTCAAGTGTGGGTATAATAGACCAATCTCTCACATCCCAAATCTTAACTATGCTATTACCCGACCCCGATGCGAGCAATGTATTATCAGGTAAAACACAACTGGAATGATGGCATCTGTATGGCTTTCGAATGTTTGGTGAGGTGTTTGTTTTGTTGTATCTCGGACTTTTATTGTGTTGTCGCCTGATGCCGATGGTATACAGACATTCACTTACTTGGAAAATGACAAATATTTATAAGAATCATTAGAGCTGGGAGTAATTTACTATTTAACTATAGATAGCCACTTTTTAGAGTACTCATTAGCACACATAGAAGGCTTATTCGTCAATGTCAAAAAAGAGCGAGACACCCCACCCACACGTCTAAAACACCAAAAAGAACAAATCTCCCCCGGGTGGGCTCGAACCACCGATCTTATGATGTGCCATTTGGTAACAGTCATACGCCTTAGCCAACTGGGCCACAGGGGAATCTGATTTGATGGTTTGGCGCTTTGGATTGAGCAGTTATCAATGCGAACGGGATTGCCAAAAGTTGCTTCTTCCCGTGAAGAGGATAACTAGCAATGAACAAGTACTCACTCAACTATTTGATGAAATGACGGAATGGGCTATGAAGAATATCACACCTGACCACGCATTGTGGTTAGAGACGGGAAGCTAAGCCACTTCGCCGACAGTATGATGCTGCTGGAGCACACAACCTGAACACTTTATGGTATGGGATGCTCTTTTGGCCTTGAAGAGATCAAGAGGTGGGATATACGGTGGTTTTATATCATATTTTGTTTCTTTTTGGCATCATTGGGCACAATATAAGTCTTGAATACAACTACCGGTCTTCTTTCGCGATTTAGGCAAATGCGCATACATCCTTTACTAACCGTGATCACCGGTATGTCTAACATAATCTAAAATTGTCTAGTATATAGAGTACGTAGTTCAAAGAACCATCAAGTCTAAACGAGCTCACACCTGGTTCACGGTTGGGTCGGTCTCGGTCGAATCTTGATCTATATCGTCGAGTATTCGAACTTTTCACACCTCGGAACCCCAATTGGGGCTGGAACAAGCATCTTGGTCTAAATGTTTTTCTTGGCGTGGGAGGATTGAGCAAGTTGCTCGAGCAAATCGCAGGCCTTTTGTTGACCCCCAAGGCCGTTCAGCTCATCGCCCAAGCGAGCTGCTCTCTCCCTGTAGGCTCCATCGCGCAAGATTGTCTCCGCGGCATGCCGGACTTGGTCCGTCGAGGGACTGTCAGTCTTTAGATCTATTCCGGCACCGGCCCATTGCACTCTGGCAGCCGTGTCTTTCTTGTCCTCTGTCTGGCCGGCGCATATCAGGGGGACTTTGTGCGACAGCGCTTGCGTGACGCTTCCGTAGCCTCCGTTTGTGATGAGAAGCGACAACTGCGGCAAGAGAAGGTGATAGGGTATCCATGTGGCATATCGAACGTTGGGCAAATTCCCAACCTGCGCTATGATGGCATCCGGGTAGGGTGATGTGACAACCAGAAGCAGCTCGGGGTCATTGGACAGAGCCTCGATGGCCGGTACGATCAACGAGGATGGGTTCATGGCCAAAGTTCCCTGGGTAACACCTACGACTCGTTTGTGGTTCACGACATCGTCCCACCACGGCGGCAGCTGGCTTGCTATTGTGGGCATACTCGTGACGAGCGGGCCTACAAAGTGGGTGTTGGCTCTCTGCTCGGCTGGTTTTGGGAGCTGGTGAAACTCCAATGATGGAGATGAGGCTTGGATATGCAGGAATGGGCTGTATTTGAAGTTTTCCATGGGCTCGCCATAGGGGAGGTTGCTGAGACCCCGCGCCCTCCGCGCGCGATTCAGTCTCGACCGGAGCAGCAAGGGCAAGACTATCCACTGCAGAAAGAGGTGGCAAAGAAAGTTCCAGAGAAGAGCGAACAGGGTGGACGGGGGAGCCTCTCCGGATCTTACGTGGGGAGCGCCCCAGGCAGACGTGTACATTGGAATCACACCGAGTGTCGCATACACCGGAATCTCTTTCAGTTCGTGCAGGGCCCTGGCGCCCAGGGGCTGCACGTCGACCAGCAGCACATCTGGACGAAAGCCACGCAGGATGCGGCGGTAGTCGTTGATCTGGGCAACCAGGCGGAACTTTTGCCGCAGGTAGATTTTGTCAAGCAGGCCGGTCTGGTTGGTGCGGACGAGGTGCGCATCGATAATGGAGATGGATTTGGTGGAGTAGAAGGCGGCTCCTGTGGCGAGCACACGCGCCTCATTGTCGGCGCTGGTCAGCCAGAGGACGTCGTGGCCTCGGCGGACCAGCTCCTGGGCGACGGCCTGCATGGGATACGCATGGCCGGCGGGGAAGTGAGAGTGGATGAGGACCTTCATTGCTTCTTGCCGCTTGCTTGGCGGGCCCGAGTTGGAGTTTACAGGTGAGCGGAACTAGCGGGATGTGGTGGCTGGATGCGGCCACGTGGGGGCGTCACAGCACTGTCTCCCTTATAAGGTAGACTACGTGTGTGCGAGCTCGTACATGACCATCAAATTACTCTTGGTATGGGCAAACATTTGAGTCTACAGGAATCTCTTGTTTATTTTCTCCATGTACATCAGAGGGGGCAATGTTAGTAACGGAATCCTAGCTGCAAGAGTTGGCAGAGCAGCATCAATTGAGTGTCCAAGAAAGTAATCATGATTTTATCCCCCCAGCTCAGTATAGACCGGATTTTCCTTAACCATAGCACCAAAACCAAACCCTCCATGCACTTAGAATCAACCTGGTCGTGTGCCGTTTGAAACCGTGCCGAAATACTGAGGCTGGTTATCAGTGCTGCCCGGCCCAAAACCTCAAAAACGCCTCCTTCTTATCTTTTGGTGGCGGGAGCGGCTCTGGATTGCGATCCTTCTCATCTAGCGGCAATCCATCGTTGCCAACATTGGTTACTGCGTTCTGTTGCTTACCCAAGAAGAAGTTCGTCTGGAAAAAGGCAGCAATAAGCGGGATAAAGGCCAGCCCCAGCGCAGTAGCGAGGCAGTAATACAGGCTATTGCGGTACGCGACGATGGCGCCCTGCCGCATGGGGTCATCGAACTCATAGAGCGTGCGAATCTTTGTTACACTGCTGAAAAGTATCTTGACGTCCGTTTCGTTGGCAGACGACGGGAGGTGCTTTCGGAGCTCATTTGGCATGTGGCTCGACCAGATGACGGCAACGATTGCACTGCCAATGGCGCTGCCGATTTTAGACCACAGGGAGAGAAGTGAAATGACTAAGGCAACGTCTTGATGGGGAACTGAGGCCTGGGAGGCGACTCGAGAGCCCACAACCGACATAGAACCGCCAAATCCGATGAGAACCATTGCCATGACGAGGGCGCCAGTGTTAGTTGTGGCTTGCTTTCCATCGAGAAGGATGCCCATTCCGACAATCTTGACGCAGAGCCCAATAATTTGAATAGTACGATACCGATGGGTCCAGCGCTGAGCTAAGCCAACCAAGGGTCCCGCGATGCAGAGTGCCAGTGTCAACGTGTTACCGTAATACACCCAGTTTTGGTAGCTCCAGTCTTTGGCGATGAGGGTGTATGATGAGAAGTACAGACCGCGGATGTTGCCAGCAACTGCATAGAGTTAGAAGATATTTCATCATGAAAAGAATTTGTGATACCTACGCATATAGAAGCCGTCAATGACTATAGCCATGACAAAAGTTTTGTTGAAGACCAGTCGTCGGGGAGCGCTGGGAACACGAGCCCACTTCATTTCGTAGACGACGTATCCAATCAGAAGTAGGCCACCAACAATCATCATAGCGATGAGGGAGCGATTGCGCCAGCCATGCTCGGCGTACGTCTTCAGCGAGAAGGGCAGTAAGAGCAGAGACCACCCGAAGCCAAGAAGAATGAGACCAAATGCATCAATCTCATCCAAGTTTGCCCCAAGCTTTTGGGCCCATGTCCTATTATCCTCAGCTGCAGGGGCGACAATGGCACCGCGGGGTCCCTCGTGGTCTTGCTGCTCAGCCAGCTCTTGAGCCGCCCGGCGATCAGCGTTGCTTGATGCGATATTCACAATACCATCCTTTTTAGCCTTGCGATCAAGGTAGATCAGAGTCGCGACAGCGGGAGCCAATGACACCGGAAGGATAATGGCAAACATGCCGTAGCCCCAGCGCCATCGGTCTTTTGCTTGCAGAGCGGCCACAATCTTCCCTGAGAACCACGTGTTGACGATGAACGGAGTAGATAACATGGAACTGGCAAATCCACGCCACTCTAGCGGCGTTAGATCGGCGACGATGATATCATTGGTGAGATCTAGACCGGAACTCCCAATGGATACAAAGACTTCTCCCACTATGTAGGCTGAGATGCTGTGGGAAGCTGCTGCGACAATGTACCCGCACGCATAGAAGAAGATGCACACGAGGTAGGTGTATGGACGGCTTGTAATATCAGAAAACTTGGCAATAAAGGGCTTTGAAACGGCACTGATGATGCTCGTCGCAATCGAGAGTGTCGAAAGTACAGAGGAGTGTTGCTCATAGTATGAGGAAGCATTGACGCTGTAGTACGACGTGGTAGACGAGTCGAGCGAGTAGGCCCAGGCACAGACGAGCACGGAAGCACCGACGAACCAAAGCGTTTTGCGGTCTGTCTTGGCCTCACGGTACACAGCTTCCATTCGTGTGACACCCTTGGATTGGACGACATCGCCGACGTTGGACAGTTGCTTGAGATCATCGTGCCCTGAGTCTACCCTCTCAGGCTGGGCAGGCGAGGGAGTAATTTTGTCTTCACCAGGCATGGCTGAAAGCCGTACGACGAAGTTTAGAAGAGCACAAATTTGAGAGATTGATGATTGAGTGATACCGAATGAAGCCAGAATACGTTCTTTGTAGGCTTCAATTAAGCCACTTTATATCCAAAACTCATTTTGTAAGCCAAGACTTGGATCGCGGATATCGGCTGGTGAAAGCCACGCCACCCAAGAATAGGATCGCCATGCACATGAACTGTCGCCAGGTCAGCCAAACAAGTAAGCATGATTTAATCTAATCAGATTACTAGCAGCGAGGGTGACCCCCATCTGATATTTTTTTTCTTTCTCATTTTACTCACCCCTGGTCGTTGTTGACTTCTAGTTTAGCTCGCGTAAGGCTGGAAGGATGGGGTGAAAGTGGACGGATACGACACCGGAACCAATGGGCCAGCATGACCACGCTAACCGATCTGCACCATTCGTCTATTGATTCACGGGAATGAGAATATGACGCTTTTACCGCGGCCACGAGATGTCCAAACGGTGGTGGGATGCAACGCTCCACGGTGGATGTGAGACCATGAGCGGAGACTTTCACTTATTCGGCTTCGACTGGCCGAAATCGCAAATTGTCCTGTGAACAACCTGATCGAATCGCTCCACAATTATCCGGCAACTTGGATTTGATGCCGCTTTGAACACGGGTGTCGTTAAATAGTTGCGTAAAGTTTATTGATATTCTAATAAATTTGTTGGAGGTCCTGGCGTGGATCACTTAGTATGACAGTTCGTTACTGTCGGCGGGCTTCTCCCTGGATCCTTGACACCCCATCCTCTGCCTTTTCTGACTCCTCCTTGGCAGTTCCATCCTCGTGGAACCTAGTCTCTTGGGCTGTCAAGCAAGTTAGCACCAATGAACCCAAGGGGTTTCATCCTGGTTGATACAACTTACCACTCCATAATTCAGCATAAACCCCAGCACGGTCAATCAGTTCGCGGTGGGTGCCCATCTCGGCAACCTGGCCGTCCTTGAGGACGATAATTATATCAGAGTCAAAAATAGTCCTTAGTCGATGCGCGACAAAGACGCTAGTGCGGCCTTTCTCCCTGAGGATACCATTGATATTCACCATTAGGGCCTGCTCAGTGTGGGTGTCCAGGGCGCTAGTCGCCTCGTCAAAGAAGAGCAGCGGCGGGTCCTTGAGCAGCAATCGGCTCACAGCGAGTCGTTGTTTTTCGCCACCAGAAATCATCAACCCACGCTCGCCAACCTTGGTTTCGTATTTCTCGGGGAATTGTTGAATAGTGTCGTGGACGCGGGCCCGCTGGGCGGCCGCCACTACTTCTTCGTGCGTCGCGTCAATGGATCCATATCGGATATTGTGTTCGACAGTATCGTTGAATAGAGGAGTATCCTGAGGAACAACACCAATGGACCTCCTGAGAGAGTCAAGGTTGACGTCTCGGATATCCTGGTCATCAATTAGGATACGGCCGCCTTGGACATCGTAAGATCGGAAAAGCAATCTCAGCAAAGTCGACTTGCCACATCCGCTTGGGCCGACAATGGCGACCTTCTTGCCAGCAGGAATGGTCAAAGACATATTTTGCAGAATTGGCCGCTCGGGGTGATATCCAAAATTAACATTCTCAAACTTGATCTCTCCTCCCCTGGAGAGGACCAGGGGCGGGGCATTGGGCTTTTCCGGGATGTTAGCGTTGACCTTTTGCAGGTTGAAAAGGGTTTCCATGTCAAGGAGAGACTGTCGGAGTTCACGGTAGACAGAGCCGAGGAAGTTGAGCGGCACAGAGAGTTGGAAGACAAGCTGATTCACCATGACCAAGTCACCCACGGTAAGAGAACCGCTCGCAACTCCATTGGCGGCGAGGTACATCATTCCTGTGAGGGCAGTAGAAAAGATGATGTTTTGACCACTGTTGAGAAAAGCCAAGGAAGTTGCCACCTTGATCGAACTCTTTTCATATTGCTGCAGGGCTTTGTCGTACCGGGCGACCTCGAATTTCTCGTTGTTAAAGTATTTGACAGCTTCGTAATTGATCAAAGAGTCTACGGCTACTGTTGACGCCTTATTGTCGGCAGCATTGGCCTGCCTTCGGAATTTGGTTCGCCAAGCAGTGGTCCAGATAGTAAATGCAGTGTAGCTCACCATGGTGAGCACTGTAATGGCCGCAAACTGGGCGCCGTATTGCCAGGTGAGAATTCCACAGACCATGCTAATCTCCAGAGCAGTAGGAACGAGGTGAAAGACCATGCTTGTCAGCAGGAAGCTGATTCCCTTGGTACCACGTTCAATAGCTCTTGTCAAACCACCAGTCTGCTTAGACAGGTGGAATGACAGGTCAAGACGGAGGAGATGATCGAAAACATTGCACGCGACTCTTCGGATAGCCTTTTGAGCGACAGAGGCAAAAACGGCATTTCGGACTTCCTGGAAGACGGTCGCACCGATTCGGGTAGCACCATAAGCGAAGATCAAGGCGCCAGCGACGGTGGTGGCGGTGCCTCCAACAGCAGCAATATCAATATTCATGGAATCGACAATGCTCTTGAAATAAAACGGGACTTGTACATTGAGAACCTTTGCGCCAACCAGCAAGAAGACAGCGAGACCGACGCGCAGCTTGGTACTCGGGCTATCCTTCGGCCAGAGGTACCGACTCATCTCCTTGATGATGGCCCAATCAGCTTTGCGCTGCTCAGTGGCAGACTTGTCCAGTGAAGCAAGAGGATCATTTTTATTCGGAGAGGGTGGCTTCGAGCCTGTCACAACTTTGGCCTTTGTGGCAGCGGCCTTATTGGGTTCACTGACGGCGGCGCCAGAGGCCGGAGGCTGATCGCGACGCGGGGCAGCCGAGGTCCAGAAGGGGTGAACAGTCGACGGGCGCTGGGGAAGCCACGGCGGTCGCGAGTATGTTTTCGCGAGGCCATACCGCTGGCAGCCCAGAGGCGCGCGGTACAACAATCGGGGGAGCATGGTGGTGGTTCAGTTCGGTCGTCGCATCGTGGTCGGTATTCGGAATGGTGGGGGGAGAAGCTCTGCGGGAGCTTTGCGGTAGCGTCGACGAGGGGCAATTGCGCGCAGGCTTGAAGCTACAGTCGCCAAAGACCTCCCGATCTATAGCCTGAGTCCCGGTATCCAAAGAGGGGAGCTGCAGGGCAACGGACCCGCGGGTAAGTTGGGCAGAGGGTGTTATTTATACGGGTCTGACGCAGCACTAAGGAAGCTCACAAGGTTGTGGTTCCCCCGAACTTAGCGGGATGATGCAACCGGCTTTGGCGCCTCAGGCAGCCGACGATCGGAGCTGGTATTAATCACTCAAAGTTAATGATCATGTGGGATTCATACAGTGACTTTTTTATTGAAATTATTGGGTCGGACAAGATCGCGGCCTAGTTTGGAAAGCAATACCGAAGATAATTGTGGTTGTGTCTTCTGGCTAGGGTTTTATTTTGGTGTTGCGTTAAAGCAATTCTGCGAATTAGACTTGGTTCCCGAGGACCGCGCTCTGCACACGCAAGTATTTCGGTAATGATGCAATTGAGCAACAATTGCGCGATATCAAGGGGAAACCTCGCCAACTTGAATTGGACCTTGGCCCTTTAATCAGTTCATGACTACTTCTCGAAGCCAATAATAATGTCCATCAGGGTACATGCAACCCTAGATCTAATCTTGACCACAGAGGACCCAGGACCCTTGAACTACCAAGGGTCTACTATAATAGAAACAGCGAAAGGCGGAAGGGAAAATTCATCACTTTTCTTCTTCTTTTTTTCTTTCTTTTTTCCCGGCTTTTAGGAGCCTTATCCCGTCAATTTGCACAATGGGCAACATGTTCGATTGTCGCGAGGATGATAGTGGTCTGTTCTTTTCATGCGCAAGCACATCCGTCACAGGGGAGCTATCGCGTGCACCTTGATAGCCTCGATTGTTATCAGAACATTGTTCTATCCCTATATCGGCATCTCGGACTCTGTTCGATTATTACGGGCTTTTACAAAGCGACAACCGCTATGGATGAACTCAGAATAACAAGGTGTGGACAGCAGAGTGAGTTCAAGGAGCCTTTCAGTTGCAATAATTTAGTTGGAATGGATAAAAAAAAAGTGCGATATCGGTTAACAAAGATACCATCGATATTCGCGCGAGGTCAAAAAGAGAGGTCTCAGAGGGAGTCGAACCCTCGCTGGCGGAATCAGAATCCGCAGTCATAACCGTTAGACCATGAAACCTCAGATGTGCTGTCTACTTGCTTTGGGCTCCGAGCGACTTCATATACTAAGGTAACGTTATCCTTCATTTTGAAGGGTATGGGAGGTTGAACACTCAAATTCAAACATGCCCCAATAAGCAGATTTTAAGGATGCACCGACATCACACAGCTTTAAATGCCACAAGCAGGGGTTCTTATTCAGTCGCACATTATTCAAAGGACTCAGACCAAAATATCAGCCCTCTCTATCATCGCCCCGCCTCATTCTGTCGGGTCGTGTTTTGTTTTTGAAGCTGATGTATTGGTTACAGTGGCATTCGGGGCAGTGCGCCTCCACCAAACGCACCGCCGCACGCTAAACATGACGCACTAGGCTAAGCGGAAGGCTTCCTGTAAGCTGACATACAGCGGGCTCTCCAGTGCATTGACGGCGCCAAACCGCCAACTGGCACATTAAGTGGTCAATCTTCCACAGCACCACAAATTCAGAGCGAGATTGACAGATTGCCTCAAAAGCGCGTCAACCCGGCCAAGCCGCCTTCTTCAAGGCCTCAACACGAAGACATCGGGACTCATCTGGCTTATTTATGATAATTATCGCATCATAAATCTAGACAGCCAGGTCCATAATTTGCGGTCAGGCCGCCTTGCGCCAGGATGGCGGTGCCAAGATTCATTGAGCGCTTCATCGACGCTCTCCAGACACCCACTTCTATCGCCATCTTTAGCACCATCCTCATCATCCTTTTCACCACTAGATTCATCAGCGGAGGACAGTCCAAATTCAGCGACGGATCAAAGAGTGCCCCTTCTGCCCCATATTGGGTCCCGATCCTTTGCCACCTCCCTCAGATCTACATAGGCACCACCTCGACACTGCGGCGGTTCAGGAACTTATACTCGGAAGGCCTCTTCTCCATCCGCCTCATCAGCAGCGTCCACAACTTGGTTTTCAAGCCAGCTTTATCAGAGGGCCTTCTTAGCCAACCCGAATCTGTTGCGGATAAACATGCTTTCGTCCGGCGCTTGATGGTATCTAACTTTGGTCTGTTCAGCGCAGATCTTGATGCCTATGACAAGGCGACAGCAGAGCTTGAAGAAGTTACCAAGGAGTATCTTTCTGGTTCTCACTTAGAGGAAATCACCAAGAACACTTCGAGATATCTTAAGCAGGCCGCTGCAGACCTTGTATCTTTCAACTCGTTCCCAATTGATCACTCGGACTGGGAGCGGCTTGCTAACGCGGAAAGGATAGAGGACGACGTTGCCAAAGGCGAGAGCATCATGGAAGTGGACTATGCGGAGTTGATCAATAACTTTGTAACGAGGTCAGCCAACGCTTCTGTGTTTGGCACTGACTTTGTCGAAAACTTCCCCGAAATCTGGCATTTCTTTTGGAACTTTGACACCGCGTTCCTCACTTTGGCGATGAATGTACCCATCTGGTTTCCTTGGCCAGCTAGCCAGCGGGCCAGATTTTATTTGCGCAAGCTCCGCGATTACCTATGGGACTACCATGATGCCTGGGAGAAGGATCTGAATGGGGAGAACAAAGACCCCAAATGGCAAGACTTTTACACTGCAAGCCCCCTTATCAAAGCCAGAGTTGAAATCTTCCGCAAGCACAAATTGCCTATTGGTGCTCGTGCAGCTTGTGATCTGGCTTTGCTTTGGTCAATCAATGCGAGCTCCGCTCCTCTCGTCTCTTGGTGTGTCCTTGAGCTGAGCCAAGATCCCGTAGTCCTTGAGCAGGTCCGCGAAGAAATCGCCCAATGTGTCCAGATTGTTCATCCCAAAAACGAATTCAGCCTTGCCGTCTGGGTCCCTCCCAGCATTGAGAAGTTGGATATTGACGGACTCTTGACAAATTGCCCGCGTTTGAAGGCCGCTTACCTTGAAACTGTGAGATTATACGGCGGAGGTGTGTCTACAAGGTGGCTGAAGAAGGACGTGACTCTCAAAGATGGGGACGCTTCGTACCGTCTCGAGAAGGACACTTATGCACACGTCGTGGAGGATCTTCATCACTCTGATCCAAAAGTGTTCCCTAACCCTGGTGATTGGCAACTCATGCGACACATCAAGGATGCGGAGGATGGAAAGGGTAAGAAGATTCAAATTGCCGATGGAGGTAGTGTTAAACCCTATGGCAAGTCATTTCCACACAAACCCCGATATGCTAAATACTAATTCGTTTAAAGAGGGCGGTCTGACACTTTGCAACGACTCCGAGTTTACTTTGCGGAAGGTGTTACTGTATACCTCGGTTCTTATTTCGCTTTATAACTTTGGGCCCGTAAACGGCAAGAAGTGGTGGCTCCCGAGCATTGTAAAAGGCCCAGTATCTTCTCGTTTCCGGCAGCAGCCCAGAGTCTGGGTTAAGCGGAGAAAGGTATAAGGGCAGAAAATTCATAATTCGAGTTGGTCGAGGCGTTTAAGAGCGCAGCTCAGGATACGACGCGGGAATCTTGGTTCTGAATGTATTTTAAGATATGTAACAACTCAAGGCTCGGAATGTTTCGTGTTGCGGAATGCCCGGTGATCGTATAATTATCCCGATAACCCGTTGTTATATGTTGACATGATTCTTTGTTGGGAAACTCCCAGTAATATTAGGCGCAAAAAACCATTAAACGCATCATTATCAACCGCTGCCGTGTGACCCGAACGCCAAAAACACTCCCACGACCTCCCAACATTTACAACAATAGCCATCAGTCCTTCTTATCTCTGCTCTCATGAAAGCTGGTGTTTGCGTGTTCAATCTCCGCCCGCGCACCATCCCAGTTCTTCCGCTTGCCCGCAAAAAGCCTCCAAACCGCTGCCGTCTGCGGTCCATCCATCAGCATCCTCCAGAGCCGCCTCTCCCTCAACCAAAACAACCATCCTTTCCAGCCCCAGCCCAGGTTTTCTTCCACTCCCATACCGGCAGTCTTGTCAGCCCAGATCAACCACTCTCGGGCTGGAACAGACGCAGGGATGACGGTTCCCCGCTGAGCAAGACTGCTGATGCGCCTCTCTTGCCGTGCCATCCATTTCTCCATTTCCACCTGGGCTGGAAGGCTTGAGTGACCAGCCCATACCTGGGCAATGCACATGCTTGCAATGTCGGCGAGCGAAAATGCACTGGTTACAAACCATGCGCAGCCAAGAAAGGCTAGGGAGTCGGGCTCCTTGAGGGAGAAGATGTTCTGATAGAGCCGAGGTAGTGCTCGGCCCTTGGATCCCGAGGCAGCAAGCCAGAGGTCTGACTTTTCACTCGTTGGGCTTGTTTTTGGGTCAATTAAATCGAAGCCGTATTTGTAACCGGTGCAGCAAATAATGGCGTCCGCCTCCATGAGCCGCCCATCCTGCAACTCGACTGCATTGGGGCCGACAATCTGTCTGATTCCAGGGACAGATGCTATCTCTCCAGAACGGAGCCTATCGAATAGAGTATCGGAGACCACAGGGTTGACAACCTTTATGGAAGGGGCAGGATCCAACTGCCAGTCCGGGTCTGAATTTCCAAAGGCCGATTGCATGATGCACTTTGCTTTTTGGTTAAACAAGTACTCGGAGTACGACGGACACCATGTTTCGAGGAAGCCGACCAATAAAGAGAACCTATAACTGAGACGTGTCGAACCTCTAGCCTTGTCGAGGTCGCGGGGCAGCTAATGGCATCAGAACGGTACCATGATACGTGGATGCACATAACCTACCACAATGGCCCCATGATTGTGAGCAATGGTGACGCTGGACGCCTTACCGACTAATTCTTCCGCAACATCGCACCCCGTGTTTCCCAAACCAAGAATGATGACCTTCTTTCCGGCAAAGTCATCTGACCTAAACGTTATGAGCAGTTTATCCACGTCGGTCTCAAGATCCCGGTTCACCTACCGCTTGAATCTCTTGGAGTGAATTATCCGGCCTGCAAACAAGCCAGATCCCTGGATGTCAGGCATAATTGGATCATGGTGCGGCCCCGTAGCGACTACGACCTTGTCAAAATACTCTGGCGCGGCAGACTCAAAGTCTAGCCTCCACTTGTCGATCTGAGGCTCCCTCGCGATGCGTTTCACCGCCGTGCTGAGCCGCATGCGCGGCCGCAGCCCAAAGTGGTCGACGTAGCTCTCGAGATAGCTGTTGACGGTTTGCGCTGAGCAGAAAGATGGGGTGCCTTTGGGTCGGCGTTAGATAAACTGGGGTTGGTTGCACCATCGCGGGACACTCACCCCTCTCAAAAGGGAAATCCGTATATGAACCCTAACAATCGTAAGACCCCCCGGATGCAAAGCTCGGCAAAAATTGGTTGAGTGGATTTCATACCCGAGCAATCGAAACGTTCACGACGGTTGCTGTCAGATTGTCAGAATTGAAAAAAAAAAAAAAGCAAACGAATGTGCAGCAATTGTGGAATAACACGGCCTTCTGCCAGCAACTTACTCTTGAGCACACTCAGCGTCTCTTCATCCTCCGTGAAGTGCCACAGCCCGCCGACATAGCTGCTACGCTCAAAGCCGGTAACGTCGAAGCCTTCCTCGAGCAGATTCTTAACAGCCACGATGCCCATGGCCCCTACATGCGAATCGATCAGTAGTGTTACCTCGACCAGATCCTCCATGGTGTTAGTGTGCGTACCGAGGCCAATTACGGCGACGCTCTGGTCTCGCGGGTCAGTTGGCGCCATGAAACGACAGGTCGACAGTGCATCCTCGAAGAAGACGAGGTGAGCAGAGGTGAAAACAAGGTGGGAAATAAAGACAACATGACAACTAATTCAACCGGCCTGCAATGATATGAGCATCATCCCCCTGTCCGATGAAGCTGCAGCGCCTTGTACAACGGCCCCAGCGCTTCTTGGGGGACCTGGTTGCCCCACCGCGGAGAAAATCCGCACTGCTCGATTTGCTGTGGGGAAGACGGATCGCCTCCCGATTGCGAATTCGGTGCAATTTCTACCATTGCGATTGCAGCCACCCATGCGAATTATTTTGGTCTGAATCACTAGTTCGTGTGTATGCGTCCAGTTACAGCTTAGGTCGCCGCTAATTTCTTCTAGGGCGCATGTCCTTGTGTTGGAAAGAAGGAAAGCGGAATCTGTTGACGAAGACCCTTATTTGGCACCCCAGAGTTGTGTGCTCCACCCAGAAACCCCGTCTGCTTCGGAGCTTTTTTGCACAACGGAGCCTAACAATGCTTCAGCTTGGTGGTGGTGTGCAATTAATGTTGGTATAATCTGTCTATCAGGTCTTTGTGGGTAAATTCAAGCTTATCATTAACCAAATATCAGTGTCCATGCGTTCGGTTAAATTGCATCAGGGTAGATCCCGTGTCATTGAGGTGCTCCATTTGCCGCGCAAGCAACGCGTTTTCTTTTCAACAATTCTAAAATATTTCAACTATAACATAATATATTAAAGTTTGAAAAGAAGAAAAAACTGGACCAAATTTGGCGCCTTGAGATTCGTGTATTTCACGGCTGCAGCAACCAGACCAGGCCGTTCCTACTGTACCTAAGACGAGATGGCGTAATTTCAGGAAATCGATATTGTAGTTTGGAAGTGATTCAGACATTTAAAGAGGTTGAAAAATATTTTCCAATTGGAAATTTATTTGGAAAGATTAGCCCATTCCCGAAAGGCAATCGGTAAGGTACAGTAGGTCTCGGATACAGCATTTGTCCAAAAAGGTTCGTCCTCGAAGCCCACCAGCACCGTCAAGATGTGGTTTAAAAGTCAATACAGTGCATTTTTCGCCGCTCATATTCCCTTCCAATATATATATAATCGCAATTTAAAATCAAAGATGGCTTCCATAAAATGAGGAAGAAATCGGCCGCGGTCTGAACTACTCGGCCCCACCACCTCGGCCAGTGATACTTAACCGGAGGCCGGAACAAGCTCACCCGCCCCGAGAGTGACCCCGAGCGCTCACCTGGGGGGACATTGAAATATTATCACCAGAGATAGGAGGTCGAAATTGTTGGGGGATGCCTGTATCAACTCTCAGCTTCGGATTGGTGTGGCTAGGTAATAATTCGCTGGACTCGTTGCACACTCTGAACAATGGAGGGTATAGCCAACGTGGGACCTCAGCACACAAGCTGACGACCTGCACGCTCCTCTCGCCAGTCCAATCCGATTGGGGATTGGCTAAAGCTTCAAGTCTTGATTGATGTCCACTGAACACCAAAGGAGACCCCGCACGTTTCAATGCGACTGAGCTAGGCAAAGCTTTCCAATCCTGAACCTCGAGCCGAGCAGCATGCAGAATGGTGTAGGGATATGTCGTCGATTGTGCAGCAGCGGGGGAAGCGCCTAGACGTCATCGACTAGCGGCCCCAATGGGAGCATCAGCTGGCGACTTGTAGTCAACAGGCAACCCCGGTACTAATACAATGCCGAGGTGACTTGATCGCGATTGCATCCCTGGCTCTGTCCACGTTAAAGGCTCTTACCGATACGACCGCGCAAGGATTCAGTTGAATAGTGCTGCGGTGGCTTGCTGGTAGCATGGAATTCTCGGGATGGTGGTGAGGAAGCTGACGCTCCCATGACGTCTCGAGGTCACTGTCCCATCCTCAGTCGCGACCGTCTTTCCATGTTGGGGGTTTGATCCTGGCGCATATAAATCCCCATGTACCTTCTGGTTCTGTTTGGCAGGATTGTGCTATCCCTCGCTTGTTCTTCTCTTGTGCCCATTTGAGCCGCAACTCCACGCTCCAATTCTCCACACACCATGGCACCGCTCATATCCTCTTCTAGCCAGGGTGCAGTCAAGCTCTTGGCTCGAATTCCATCGACCCCGACGCTTGATGATCTACCTGAACTCGTCAATCGGCAAGATGCCCCAACCGCTACTATCACGGTGATCGCTGGCGATGTCGATAGCGGCGGTACCAATCTCAGCGGCGGTGCCATTGCCGGAATCGTCATCGGTTCTATTGCAGGATTTCTGCTACTTATTTGGATCTTTCGGTCATGCTTTAATCTAGGCGCGCCTCCACAGGAAGGCGGAACGGAGAAGTGGTATCGCGACCCCCCTCGTCGCCGCCACCGCCATCGATCTCACAGCATACGCCGCTCTTCCAGCCTTTCTGTGCCGCCGCCAGTCATCATCCATGAATCAAGATCAAGAAGTCGTCGCAGCTATTCTCCATCGTACACGTATTCGGACTCAAGTCGAGGTCGACGAAGTCACCGCCCGCATTATTGAGCAAAGAGTCCAGACTCAAGTATAGGAAATCAATCGCAGGTTCACGATGAATACAAGGAAAAAACCAGTCACAAGAATTTTTTCTAATTATGGGTTTATGAATCAGACAGTAAAGGTATTGTTTTAGTGGTCTAACGATACGGCAATGATAAAGTGTGTGGATTTAGATGCTCGATGTTTGGTCTCGATGCTAGCGAACTATCTTTTGCAGACGATCACTGAAGATGTATTTACAATCAGTATTTAGTCAAGACTAGAATTAAATCTGAATTTCTTTTTTTGGATTTAGGTGGTACACCAGAAACAAGTGATATCCAAAAACCGAAGTGAAAGAATCATCACCGCACATCTGCAAGATCATAACAGTTCCGATTTCATCCAGATCAATTTCATTTTGGCCACCAATATGAAGACCGCCCGTCAAATTTCAACACTCATTTGCGTCAAAAGAACAAAAATACCTAGGACATGTCTCAACTGAACCCACATCTGAAACAAAAAATACCGCAAAAAGGAAACCAAGCTCCCCCGGGTGGGCTCGAACCACCGATCTTATGATGTGCCGTTTGGTAACAGTCATACGCCTTAGCCAACTGGGCCACAGGGGATTTTAATTGGTTGATGTTGCAGCGGCATTTTGATAGTTATGAAGCAACGTAGCCTCTTCCGAGTGGCTCGCTCCAGCCAATTCAAAGTGTGCCAGCGTCTTGGGATCGAATTGGAAACTTTGCTCTTCGTTTCAACTGTCTTTGTGTTGTTAAATCAACCAACAATCTCTGCATCCCATTCGAAAGCTGATTTTGCGGCTTTCTCATCGTTTCTACGGCCACCTTGGGCTCGATCCCTGGACAGATGCGCCACCTCGATATTCAGGAAATCTTGTTACAACCTATTTCCCAGTCTTGTCGCCAAATGAAAAGCGTTTTAAAATGGTATGGCAATTTAAATTGTTCTATATTCCTTTCAGAGATCAAATTCGAACTTGGCCTCGCGGCTTGAACAGCAGCAGATTATAAATCTCAACACCGATCATATATCTAGCCCGTTGGTCAATTATGCCCCATCACTACCATTAGCAATTGCGGTGAAATTCTCTTCCATGAAATCGTGCCAGTGCTGATCGCTAGCCTTCTTGGGTTCCCATTGCAAACACGTCTTGGCCAAATAGGGAAGGGTTCTGTTTCTGCTTGACAGTGAGCTTGGATCAATAAATCCAGAAAAATCTCACACACCTGAGACAAAAGTTTGTCATTACCAGCTCTTTGGTCCATCCGTGCCACTTCCGCGCCGCTTCTTCGACTGTGATGGACGCTGGTTCGGCCGATTCCCAACAACCCTTGCGGAATCCAATCTCTCCAATTAGCTTACAGATATCCAGCCAGTTGTCATATCTGCCTTCAACAAAATACATTCCCTCCTTGCCGCAAGGCATGGATCCTTCCGATATGATGTGTGATACCATGGCCTCATACAGGGCAGCAAGGTCGTCAATGTGAATGTTACCAACACCTCCAGACCCGTCGTCCACGTACTCGGGGCGTCCTGACTCAAGCCCGCCCTTTATAAGATCGAGCATGTATGGAGGCTGCTTATTGAAGCATCCCCTCCCACGACCATAGATGTTCGGAGGCATCAGGCAGTAAGAGGCGACGTTTTCACGCTCTGCGACGGCGGTGACTTCGAGTACTGTTTTCCGCTGGAGACATGACGACTGGCTCTCGAGCTTTTGCAAAAGCTCCCAAATACCGGCAGAATCAGACCATCCCGTCGCATCAGGACCTTTAGCATCAATTGCATTATCCTCGAGGTTCCAAGTCCCAGAGGTCTCGGCTTCTGTCAGTGAAAACACCCAAATGATGCGTTCAGTTGGCACCATACATGTATGTAATGCACTTTAGAGCAGCTTCTTTCCTTCCTCAGAGCAAGTCCAGTGATAATTGCAAGTGCTGATGCAGGATGAAAGCCGGAGGCTGCGTGAATAACGATATCATTTTCGCTGGCCAACTTGGTCAAGAATTCAGAATCGTCCAGGTCCCGGAAGAGGATGGGGCACACTCCTTTCGCCCTGAGAACCTCTGCTTGCTCACTTTTACGCACAGGTATCGTAATGATTAACTGGCTAATGAGCGGGTTTGGCGAGTTGAGCAGCGCTGAAAGTACCGAACCTCCACTGGACCGTTTTCGTCAGAAGACAACAGCCCTGGAGAAACGATTGGCTCCTCTTACATGTAGCCCGTGGCTCCGGTCAAGAGCAACCTAGTCTCCATAATTACAGTATCCAAGGGCCGGCGAAGGAAAGTTGTCGACACGATGTAGCGTGAACGATCCTGAATTTAAATCAAGTTCCCCGCATGTCAGCCTTGCACCGACCTTTGTCCAAGACCCCGCAAGACGGAGCGTCAACTAGCGGCAAGACATGGATAACTCTGCTATCGGGATTCTGCTAGGTGAGAAAACGCAACAAAGAGCTAAATTCAAGACTATCTCGTTCAAAATTCTACCTTCGAATTCCGCTAAACTTTTCACCTCCGAACACAACCACCTCCCCCTGTCTCACTTACAACTATTCCGATGCAAGTTGACAATTTCCTTCAGGTATATATCTCACACCATCGACCTGATACATTCAACATTGTACATCTCTAGCTCGAGAATTTAGTCGGATTCAGACGTTTACAACATGACGGTAGTAAACACGAAAGGCACACGGTCAGCCCACGTCACATTCTAGCCGACCTCGAAATGACATGAGACCAGGTCAATCATATTTCATTTCATTTTGCATCAGCCTGCTATATGCGCACATTCATACTCTGCCTTTCTTCTAATAAAGACGCTCACCCAGAATCTTCAAGCTCCCTTATATATACGTAGTATTATAGGAGGTGTTGAAGTCGGGTATTGGCAGTTGCTTTGGTATCGTTCATTCCCAAACACCATCAGGCGAAAAACTGTAAGTCGGTTGGTATCGTGTGTGTCGTTTGCGTTTATAGATGGCCGTGACAATGCATGTGTTTCGCTTGGCCATCAATGTTGTGTCCTTTCTCATGATCCTCCTCTGCCTTCCTTTGTACACACCAACGCCAAAATTCAAACCACATCCAACTCACCAATATCAACAAGAAATCAGCCTCGAAATTTATGATATGACATCTGAGCCAGACCTGACCACCCCCAGGCCACCGATATCTCGCTCAAGCAGGCGGAGCGCCTCTCTGGCAAACGGAGTCGCAGAGCCTCGAACGCGAAGTGCCCATCTGAGCTCGTCGACACGGGCTGCACACCAATCCATTTCTTCAAACGAATCGGCCGTAGCCCAAAGCAATCCAGAAAGAGAGCCTATTTCGGCGGCTTGATAAGCAGCAGCGCTGCCCCAAAACGCCGCTGTATGCTCGGGACGCAGCGACCCCAGCAGCTCGATGGCAGTTTGCACCTTGGCCCGAGCTGTCGAGCGCAATACATCGTACAGATTTCCCGGCGTGTCTGGTGTGAGAATTCGAATCAACGCACGATGAAGAGCAATCTCAACCGCGGCATGAGCAAGGTGCAGAGCGCCATTGGCACAGAGCTCGCGAAGTTTGGTACTCTGGAGCTGAAGTTGAAGAGGCAGGTTTGTATGCCATTCGCGTAACCGAAATACCAATGGTTTCGCAAGTTCAACAGCAGCGACGACACCCATCTGGTCAATGGTGCCACCGGTTCGGGTGGCTGCGGCACTGTAGAAAGTACGAATAACATCACTCAGGATATGAGTCAGTTCGATCTGACGAAGAAATAGATCCCACCCAATAGAAATGATAGAGTTGGTGTCAGGGGTGCCATCCTCATTGGTAACAAGCTCAGGATAGTCGGGCGATGTGCAGCGTTGGACATCCCACTCAGAATCCTGGATGAGGAACGGTCGCCCGTGGACACAAGCGCCCCAACGATCTTGCATATACAGAGCCCAGGCCAACCGCCGTCGAAGTCCTACCTCCCAAGCAGGTATGGACCAAGTGCTGCAATCAAGATGAATTCCCAAATCCTGAGCCATAGCAACCAGTTGAGCCGTAAACATGCGGCTGGAGGTAAAATGAGTATGTGCACCGGTCTCAACGATACGACGATTACGCTGGAGAAGTAGCAAACCGGCTTCCAGAGTGCTAAGCTTAGGGCGACGCATATCTTGAGCTATGGTGCGCTCCGCCAGCTCCTCAAGAGCGGCGGGGTCCGGGATAGATTCTATCTCACGCCCTGCGAGGGAGCTGTCATATAGTTGCCAGTCGAGGGCCACCAGATATACGGCAGCCAAAAGAGACGGGGCAAAGTGACGATGTGAAAGACGATGCTTGCTGATGAAGACATCCTTGTGTAGAATCGGGAAACTTGGGTGGACGATTCGAAAATAGAGGTCAACAAGAGTACGGCCCAGCGGTTGGACCGTGGCCTCGATGGCATCGAGATCAGCTATACGCCTGGATTCTGATGCCGCCGACTCATCTGGGTGAACCAGAAAGACGGTCCTGTGGTT
The DNA here is from genome assembly GCA_013406985.1 of Calonectria crousiana. Lineage (NCBI taxonomy): Eukaryota > Fungi > Ascomycota > Sordariomycetes > Hypocreales > Nectriaceae > Calonectria > Calonectria crousiana. The sequence goes on along the minus strand of VTGD01000030.1, from coordinate 402,872 downwards.
CAGTCGACGAGAGTAGGTTGAAGGGGTTGTGGAAGGGGTGCCATCCTGGTTCAAGGGGAGACTGGGCCGGTGGAGGTCAAGCAAGAAGGGATCCCGATAGTCGGTTGGGCCAATATACTCGGCGTGGGTCTTCAGATCCAAGCCCAGCGTGTTGCTGAGGATCTTGGGCCTGGGAGCTTCCATGAGCTTCTCCTTGGGCTGTGTTTGCGAGGGCGACTGGCCCGAGGTAGCATTGTTATTCTCCGCACTCGCTGGAGTCGATGCCGATTCGCCGTGGCGGCTTGAAGCAGGCGAGCCTCCCGCGGGACCATTCGTCTGCAGAGGCGGCGAGGTGGTTGTATCGGGGTCCTGGGCAAGCGACTCGTCATTCGCATCCCGCGCAGACGTCGGCTTAGGCTGGTCTCGGTTGGCACGGCGCTGACGCGGCGTCGGCCCGCGCAAGAAGGTACACGGCTGGTTGTGAAAGGTGCACAGCACGCAGCGGTACTGGCCCTCCTCGCGCACGCAGCGCGTCTTCCGCAGGCGGCATGTGTCACAGGGCCGCGAGCGCGCAGACGACGACGGCGCCGGCCCGTTGCTGGCGCCGCCGGCACTGCTGCCACCTCCTCCCGGGCCGCCGGGCTCGGCGGTTGGCATTGGCATGGCCGCAAAGGCTGGATCACGAGCGAGCGACGGCGAGAACATTGCCAGACGGGACCCACCGGCGGGGATTTTCCAGACGCACTGCGATAAGGCGCGAGCAGGAGCAGCAGCGGGTCATTCTCGGCCTTTGGCTGGATCGCAACTCAACGAGCTCCCTGGGATGGACATGGGCTCCGCGAATGTGAAAGGATCGAGCGACGCGCCTGCGCACGGAATCAAACCTTTTGGCCCGCTGATAATGGGCAAAATGGGCCCTGGGGGGGCTTATCTCGCTGTCGCCCACACCCACACCCCCCGATCTTGAGTGTGTGTGGTGGCCCCTTACTCCATGCTATTGTGTGTCTCCCAGGAGCTAACCCGGCGATAAGAGAGTGACATCCATCAGAATGGCGCCATGGGTTATGCGGCGCCCCGCGGGGTCGGAAATCCGGGGAAACGAAAATACCGAACCTGGCGTTTGCCGTGGGATGTCTAGCTGTATGGTGAGGCTGAAGAAAGTCATTGGGATGTGTGAGCATCCATTGATGGGGTGTTTACCCCTCGCTCTCTATGCTTAGTCCTCTTTTTCAACCACATTGTAGAGATCGTTGCTCGGTGCCTGTGGGTCGCAGTGGATTGTCGGAACCAGATCCCGATGCTTGTGGTTGGTAACCTTGGGGAGTTGGAAGAGGGAAACAAAGACAACTCTTGCAAGGCATAGACAAGAAACCTTCTAATATTCAACTAAGCACACAATTTCCTCATCCTTATACTTTAACCCCGAAAGAGTGCTGCAACTCCAAGACTAACCTTCATCCTCTCAGCAAAACCTACCCTGCAGCTACTCCACCAGGATGGAATACTCCCTGGGCAACACCAAAATACCTCGCTTAGTCGTCTGTGAGTGTGGGGCAGAAGAAGAAAAAACCCTTACATGCAACTCGTCTTAGTTTGCATAAGTTGCTTCAGCCTCATCTCATTCAGGGAACCTCGGCGTCGCAACGATAGGCTATGTGGGTTTGTAATGATGACAAATTATGAAGGCTCGGAATGCTTGCAACTCTAAGCATATGCTATCTCAAAGAGGAAGTGCGAACGAGTATCTTCTTTACATCAATTGGCTGGTCTAAGCTGTACCCGCGTATTAAAAAAGATTGTCTGGTTGTTTCGCAGACTGACTAATGCACTTTTGCTTCGTTCGGCGGGTGGCGGCGAGCTAATTAGACCTTTGGCCTACCTGGGGTGTTGTCCAGAACACATATTGTGCTCATGCAGTTGCGTCTTGATGCCGTACTTTTAAATATATGACAATAACCGCTCTCTTGTCCTGCAGGGCGTTTGAATCCATCCCCAAGCGCATCATGTTGTGCCATTCTTTTCTCATTGCTGCCGTCTTGCCCGTACTGTCGCTGGCCAAGTCCCTACCAGCAAAGACCATTGGACAACTTTCTGTCGGAACATGGCTTGAAAACATCGCGGTCCGCCCCAATGGCGACCTGCTGCTGACTCAAATGTACCCTGCGGCCACTGTTTATACGATCGAGAACCCATCGGCCCATGTCACTTCTATCAAAGAACTAGTCTCCATTCCCGCCATCCAGAGCATTTATGGAATCGCTCAGGTGCCTCGGAGCAACTATGGCCCCGAGACTTTCATACTTGTTGGCGGTAACTCGTCCGCCCTCGGAAGCCCCATCGTTGGCACCTTCAGTGCGTGGGCCATCGAGTTTCACGGCTCGCAGAGTGGCGCCGCATTCAGCGTTAGAAAGGTTAGCAAAATGGACAGGCAAAGTTCATTCCTCAATGGAGTGACCGCGATCCCAGGAGTATCGGACGCCGTTCTCGTGGCCGATTCTGCAAAAGCCTTGGTTGGACGTCTTGATTTGTCGACCGGTGCTTTTGATACCTCGGCCTTTGCATTCCCCGAGATGGCTCCTACGGCAAATGCTACATTGCCTATTGGCGTCAATGGAATCCACGTTAAAGGAGGATACCTATATTTCACCAACTCCTACGCTGTATCAATTTACCGTGTTGCCATAACACCTTCGGGATTTCCTCGCAAGGGAGCTAAGCCTGAATTGGTGGCGGATCTGTCCGACAAAGCAACGTTTCTCGATGACTTCATTTTTGATGCCGAGGGAAATATCTACGCGGCGAGCAACTTTGACAACAAGGTTGTTTTCTTCAACCCGAAGTCTGGAAAGTCCAAGATTGTTGTGGGGGGAACTGATGAGATGACTGTTGCCGGAGACACAGCGGTCGCATTCGGTCGTGGTAAACATGACAAGGGCGCGCTCTATGTGGTCACGTCTGGCGCCATATCTAATCCTGTTGGGGGGACTAAGACCGAAGGGGCTAAAGTTGTTGTTGTTGATACTGACGCTTAGACAATGGGTGCGATCAATGGTGTGTAGCTTGCTATGCGTCCTGAAACCCAAAACGGATCCGACTGACATGATGCGGCTGAACAATCAAATAAGACGTATAGATTTTTAGATGAGATAAATCACACTTCTTCCTTGACCTGAATTACTATTTTCCCAGTGGCCCGCCCTTGTTTTAGCTTCTTGAATGCGTTTGGTACTTCCCGAAAGGTATATTCCGAATCAATTACTGCCTTGACTTTTCCCTCAGACATCCATGCTCCAATCTTGGTAAAGAACTCTGCTGTGTTTTTGATATTGATAAAATGATAATCTCTTCCTCCCAAGAAGGATGGTCGCATTGTTTTGGTCAAGGCCTGCGCAACGTTTGCCATTGACATGGTCTCGCCGATGCCCACTTGCACAAATGTGCCTCCTTCTTTCAAGAAGGCCGAAGAGATGTCGTGCAGGTTTGTGTCATTTCCTACATTGTCAATGTACAAATCGAAAACTGGGCCTCTTGCTTTCAAGTTTGATATCACGTCCACCTTTGTGTAGTCGACAACTTCATCAGCTCCCAAGCTACGGCATAGCTCCATGTTTCGCCAAGAACATGTCACAACGACTTCTGCGCCCAAGACTTTTGCAAGCTGAATTGTCCAGGTGCCCACGCCACCACTTCCGCCATTGATAAAAATCTTGGCACCGGGTCGTAAAGTGTCTGGCATGAGCGACTGGTATGCTGTAGTTGCAGCAGTTCCTACTGCAGCAGCCTGGATAGGCTCAATCCCAATCGGCAAGATGGCACAGCAGCTGTCTGGAATGACAATGTATTCTGAGAGGGTTCCATGCTGAACGAGCCTGTTAAAAGCACCAAAGACGAGCTGTTGTTCATGGAATCCAGAGTTGGACGGGTGTTTGGCGATGACGCGTCCGCAAAAGTCCATGCCAGGCGAGGCTGGTCGTGGGACCATGACTCTCCCAATGAGTCCCGACTCGGGAATCTTGTAGTCCACTGGATTGATAGATGCTGCAATGACCTGGATGAGAAGTTCGTCTTTGGCCAGTGAAGTTTCGCTGGGAATCGTGGCCTTCTCATCGATGCGCAATGCCTTCTCGAGTTTGCTACCCGCGCTAGAATATTTCCATATTTTCATGGCTGCCATTGCGAGAAATGAGCCGCCGCGAAGCGATTGCAGGAAGTTGCAGCAGAGAAAAAGATGGATGTGAATGATGATGGCATTAGCCTCTTGAAATGCTTGGTCATTTGACCTCTTTTTTTCCTGCTCGAGCCACCTTTATAAGCTCCGCCGTACGGATGTGGATAAGTATTCACGGAGCGGAGGATGGACGGCCTGTGCTTCGCGGATGTGACGGCTTAAATGGGCAAGCGAAATAGGGTTTATGATGGATCCTTTCCTCATCCTTGCTTCCTTGTTTGAACTTTCTGATTAGTCTGGGCTAATTTGACAGGTGTCAATCCTTCGTTTTTTTACGGGACCGCGCAGATCATCGAAGTGTCAATACGAAATACACCAAAGCCAATGACCATGTATTATTGAGGTTTTAGGTAGGAGCATCGAATCGTTCTCCATTTTCTGTCTGCGGGAATTGCTCTCTGGAGCTTGTCCATACCCCAGCGCCTTTGGCTTCAAATAATCTCTTCATCACCTGCAAGCTGTCGTCATCCTCCCATCTTTCAACTTTCAGGGCTCCTTTCCCAGTCTTTGATTGGAAGAATGCGACGGCAGTCTCCAAGATAAATGAAATACCAATGATGAATAAACCGAACCCAATATGAATAGAAAGCCATAGCACGGAAAAGTTCAAAGTTCCTTGCGTCGCTTTGACCCGCTGCTTATGACACATTTTCTCAAGTGTGCTGTTAAACTTGTCATTTTCATTTTTGCCTGAGTTGTCTTCGGGAACTCTCTAGAAATTTCGGGCCGTGACATTGGCTGGCGCTAAAGGGCCGGCAGCGAATTCCTGAATTTGGTATTGCAGTTTGGCGAGCGCGTCGGAAAACAGAGAGCCCATCTCGATTTCTCACTGGTTCGACGGAAGAGCCCATTGCGTGAGACCGGCGACGCGTTCTTGGGCTTTGAGGAAATTTTGTGTGCGCGTCCAGACCATGTGGTAAAACGTCGATAATCTGAAGTTGAGCGCGAGCCGCTCAGCAATTGCCAGCTGTTCCAAGTTGAGGGCCATCTCTGGCTTTCTGAAGCTTTGGACGACCTGCCTACCACCTTGAAGCGGTGTGCAGGCATCGTTTGTTGGGTTGCATATTTGGTGTCGATCAACGCATACAATCGGACTCACCCAGCGATCTGGCCGGAATCCCAGCACGATGCCAAAGTCCGAGGCGATATTTGCAGAGAAGACTGGGTCATCGTTCTGTGTTTGGTGGACAATCGAGTTGGGTGCAATTAAAATGAGCGAAACATCGCCGTCAGGTACATCTAACTCTTCAACTGGAAGCCAAGTGGTGTTAGTGGCTCCCGCCAAGGAGTAATATACCCAGGCAGAATAGGCAATGCTCATAATTTCTTCCTCCTGTGTTGTACAAAAAAGTCCAAGGGGTGTTTTGTTGGCGCCCATACAGATACCTAATGAACGAGTTATCCTCAACGCCTAGTCTTTCGGCTTCGGAACTTTGAATGACCTCTGCGAATCCTGGCTGAGTTACTAGAGGTGCGCACGTGGTTTGTCTCTTGTACTTTATTCTGTTGGTTTTTGGCTCGTTGATACCGAGATGTGAATGGGAATCGATCATGTCCGTCTCCATTCGAAAGCTTGGGACATCTAGGCATACCGCCGCACCAAAGAGGCAATCCGCAGTATTGTTGTACCATCGAATTGAGGGGATTGGTAATTCCTGACGTATGGTTGATGTGTTTTGGTAGCATTGCTTGGAGTAGATGGCCGCGTGCAAGTTATCATATCCATCTTTCTCATTGATATTATCCCAGCTTACTGGTTCGAAGTAACCACAGTTTGATGATTTGATGAGCCTGAATTCACTTGCTCCTTCGGATATCTGAGAAGAGAAGACAGCAAGCAAGGCAAACAAGATGACGCAGAGGCTCCCAACGCCGGCCCATGGGAGCGTTCTCAAAAGTGCTTTATCCGCAATACCGCGCCAATGCCACGCTTGCAGCACAAAGAGCCAAATAGCTCCAGCTGGAGTGGCTGCATTTCGGAAAATGTGTTGCCGTTGATAGTATAGCCCATCGTGTGGACCATCAGACACCAGACATTGGTGGAACACAAACCCCAAGATCCGCCAAAACCGGGTAGCGATGACGCTTACAAATGCTGCCGTGAATGCAAGGAGGAGTGCTGCATCGCGTGACGACAAAGTAATTGTTGCATCGAGAGCGCTACCCTTTGACCAATCTGTCCAAACTCCGGTATGAATTGTGTAAGACATGGATGGAAGATTATTCTTGCAGAGAATTAATGAGAAGAGTGCAAAAAACAAAAAACGATAAAGGCACATAGAACCTGGGGATGATATAGGCATTTTCAGAGCCTGGTTTTGAAGCTGAAAATTAGCTCGAGTTTAACTACTGGACGGGCCTCTTGGCTGCATGAGCTATTGAGCTTGGCAGCTCGACCGACGTGGACTTGTCAAAATGGTGGCACAATACCGAACGAACTGGAGCGTGAGAAATGCCATCACGTGGGTGATATGATTTTGTGGCTGCTTGGTATTAATGTTAGTGGACATGTAGGCATAATTGAATGTGTCGAATACACTCAGCCGTGAAGTATCTGCCGTCTGCCCAGACCAGTGCCTTCCAAAAGTAAGATACAAGAACGCCCAACTGAGCGAATTAGGCAATTGGAGTGAGTCATTTGGGAAAATGGGGGAACATGATTGACGCAAGGCATATTGGTGTTCTGATTTACTCCGGAATTTGTGGCAAGCTCTCCATTCCTCGAAATTTAACGGAAGAGACCCAACTATGCCTGCATTGGAAATAAACTATTCTGTCTTGGATTCTGACTTGTTATGTTGAAATTTACCTTCATTTATTTCTTGTTCGGTACGACAGACCCTGCCACGCATTGAATTCTCAAGCTCTGAATCACCCTGATCTTTGATGGAATATCTGGATTTGTGGGGTCTGCGAGAGTGTCAGTGTTGTTAGCTGAGAAAAGCTTTGGATAATTACCAATCCACATGTCCTGTATATGAATTCCCAAGCGTGGCATGTGTTTCTACGACATGTTTGTTTTTAAAAAAGTGTTGAGAAGACCGCTGAGCTTTTTTGCTGTTAAATATGTCTGAGATATAAGTGCATTATGAGGCTATCGCCTGTCGTCACGTTTATTATGGACCTACAGGGGTTGGTTCTGCGATTCTACGATTTCGCTCTAATCATATATACCACTTATCCACAGCCAACACATTGACGGCTCGGTATTCATGCTGGAGACGCTACAACCTTGCGATAAAAATGAGGCCTTGATATGTGGCATTTTCCCTTAATATAATTAACATGAGGATGATCAGATAGTTTAGCATATTGTTTTTGCTTGGGCAATACAGCGTGGCGGCTAAGAAGATATTCTGCTTCAACTTGGACGATGCATCGATCACATTGATTTAAACATATCTCCAGACCAGGTGAGTGGGAAAGGGAGTCTAATCCAAGCCCACCGAATAAAGGAAGCCTATTATATACCGCCAGTAATTTATTTCGATAATACTTTTCAAGGCCCCTCCGTTTTCTTCATTTCTAACTGTGGTTTGGGCAATGTAAGTAACATCACTTCTTGAACCATCATCCAGGATAACCTGGAGACGTTGCATACGGTTGGGACTTTTCGACTTCCTGATGAAATTCATGAATCATTCGAATTAAAAAAGAAGGATATCTTGAAGGCACTGGCGCGTCCGCGATATGTCACCTGAGGAGGTCATGAGACCTTGCGCCGGCGGCAGGTGTTCACTGAGTGCAGGCTTCCCTCGCCGGCGGCGGGGCGCTATGATTGGTCAATGCCCGAGGGGAGTGGCCTGAGAAGGGCACAGAGGCCCTGTAGTCAGTCCTCACACGCCTTATCAGTCGGTACTTTCTCTCATGTCTAGACAAAAGGTCGCTTTGTGAATAACAACCCATCTCCCAAATAAAGCTAGATTTCATTCAAGATTAATTTTCCGATTTTCTGTAAGGGGTAATCGCCCGGATGCAATTTTCGCCCACGCCGTGGAAATGAGGGAGGAAATTGAGCCAACAAGTCTCGATTGTTAGTAGCAGCTATCCTAAAATGCCGGGTTTAAAGCGACACGCCTCTGATACGGCCGGATGGCTTGATAACACACCCTCCCGCCGCCGCCTTCTCACCTTTGACGGGTGCCCTCAGCTTCCTGCGCCAAATCCCCGCGCGTGGGGGATGATGCGTTGTTGATCCCGTTCCTGAACCCCCAGACGGACTCTGTCACGTCGCATCCATTCTATCCGATCTCTTGAACCAGCATTGCCATCCCCTTCCCCGGATTGGTCTCCAACGCACGCCCGTGAGAGACATCTGCTTCAGCCTCACCACTCGCCGGCGGCCGCCGAACAAGCGAAGATGAGACTGCATCTTTCTCGTGTGTATTTTCAAGCTCCATGGTGACCACAAGAGAGTGCGAGGCTATTATCGGCTTTCGGAATACGTGCCCTCCCAGCGGTTGTTGGGATACTGGCGAAACCTCTATTAAAGGGAAGTGCCTTGCAGCGATTATAAACTCCAACAGTCTTCAGCCAAGGCAAACAAAAGAAACCTAGTTACGAAGCAACTTGATTTGACATATTTTTAATTTGGCGCTGTCGAATACGCACATCGCTTGGTATCTGTTGGAACTCATTTTTGTTGAGGCTCCAACATCTGCGGCTATTCACTTATTCTCTCAGAGGCTTGATCTCAAGTTTTAAACATGGCCAACTTTCCTAATGAGGTCAAAGCTGTGAGGCCGCTCACGATAGAGGAATGGAAAGTGGCTCAGATTGCCGGGGACGGCTTGGAACGACTTTGTTCGGTCGTCGAAACTGAGCGAATCGCGAATGTATCGACGCGGGCCTGGATCTCTCTGGCAACAAGGCAGCAAATTGAGGAACAATGGAATCGGCTCCAATTGCTTGGAACCGATGCTGAAACCCTCCCTCTGTATGGCGTTCCTTTTGCGGCCAAGGACAATATTGATTGCGAGGGCTTTGTCACAACCGCGGCATGTCCAGCTTACAGTTCTGACCCTGCTCCCAAGGATGCACCGGTTATTTCAAAGATGAAGCAAGCCGGTGCCATAATTGTTGGGAAAACCAATCTGGATCAGTTTGCAACAGGCCTTGTTGGTACGAGATCTCCTTATGGTGCCGTCCCCAACTCTTTTGATCCCTCCCGCGTCAGCGGTGGTTCCAGCTCCGGGAGCGCCGTGGTTGTCGCCCGAGGCGCTGTCCCATTCTCCTTTGGTACTGATACCGCTGGATCTGGTCGAGTTCCAGCGGGGTTTAACAATGTTGTTGGCTTGAAGCCTACCCGTGGAGCCCTGAGCGCTCGAGGCGTTGTCCCAGCGTGTAGAACCCTGGATTGTGTGTCTATTCTTGCTCTCACCGTGGCTGATGCTGAGACGGTACTTTCAATTGCGGAAGGATTCGATGTCGAGGACTCTTATTCTCGTCGCCGTCCTGATGCAAACTCGTCACCGCCACCAAGTGGCTTCGGTACCGGAAAAGCTGCAACAAAACCATCGTTAGCAATTTGTTCTGAACCAAACTGGTACGGACGCAGCGATCAGTGTCAAGCATACGAAAAAGCCCTTGAAAAGGCCAAAGCCTTGGGCTGGAACCTTGTTCCTATCGACTTCAAGATGCTCTTTGAGCTCGCTGAGCTCCTCTACTCAGGGCCCTGGGTTGCGGAACGATACGAGGCTATCAGAAGTTTTATCGAACGCGTTCCGGAGGATGTGATGGATCCCGTTGTGCGAGGAATTCTCATTAGAGCACAGACACTTTCAGCAGCAGATGTATTTGCGGGAGAGTACCGTCGACAGGATCTCACCCGTCAAATTGAGGTGGCCTTTGGGAACTTTGATGGAATTCTCGTGCCCACCACCCCGACTTTCCCCACAATGGAGCAGATTGAGAAGAATCCAGTTAGCGAAAACTCGCTACTAGGGACCTACACAAACTTTGTCAACTTTTTGGATTGGTCTGCTCTCTCAATCCCCGCTGGCTTCAGACCTGATGGCCTCCCTTTCGGAGTCACTCTGATTTCCAACCGCTGGCAAGAGCCTCAGCTTCTTCGATGGGCCAGACAGTGGTTTTTGAAGGAGAATAGGACGCTGGGCGCGACAGGGGTCAAAGGGCGCGAGACTCCCGTGGATGAATCTCCCACGCCCTCAGGCTATGTTCCAGTCGCGGTCGTGGGTGCGCACCTCTCGGGATTTCCTCTGAACAATGATCTCGTATCTCGCGGCGCAGAGCTTCTTTGTGCGACTAAAACATCCAAATCTTATCGGTTCTTCGCTCTGAATTCGGCATCGGGACCCAAGAAACCTGGTCTGCAACGAGTATCGTCAGATGAAGAGGGCAGTGAGATCGAGGTAGAGGTATGGAACTTGCCTAACTCTGCCTTGGCTAGCTTCATGTCTACCATCCGCTCTCCGTTGGGCATTGGATCTATTGAGCTCAAAGACGGAAGTTGGGTACCCGGCTTCGTCTGCGAGCCGCTGGGGCTGGTCGATGCTGTCGACATTACCTCGCACGGTGGCTGGAGAGCTTACAATCGCCATTTAAAAGACATGACCAAGCCTCTGCCGATCGGCTGGCCCGCTGGTTCGATATCAAGAGTTTTGGTCGCCAATAGGGGTGAAATTGCGGTTCGCATCATCAAGACCATCCACAAAATGGGGCTTCAGGCGGTCGCGATCTATTCTGATACCGATGCTAACGCATCTCATGTCAGCGATGCTGACGTCGCTCTCAGATTGGAAGGGAGTTCAGTGTCAGAGACTTACCTCAACATTCCGAGGATTCTCGAGTTATCAAAATCATCCTCTGTGGATGCTGTCATTCCCGGATATGGTTTCTTAGCAGAAAACGCCGAGTTCGCCACGGCCGTCGAGGATGCGGGCATGAAATGGGTCGGTCCAACACCAACACAGATGTCCGATCTGGGACTGAAGCACCTGGCCCGCGCAATCGCCGCCGAAGCTGGAGTTCCCACAGTCCCGGGGAGCAAGAATTTGCTTACTTCACTGGAAGATGCCATACGAGAGAGCGACCAAATCGGCTTTCCACTAATGCTGAAAAGCACTGCTGGCGGCGGAGGCATCGGCCTGAGCCACTGTAAAGATGCACAAAGTCTTCGAGCTACTTTCGAAAGCGTTCAACGCCAGGCCTCAGCCAACTTTGGAAATGGAGGAGTATTTCTGGAGCGTTTTGTCGAGAATGCTCGGCATATTGAGATTCAAATCCTGGGAGACGGAACTGGTCGAGTGATTGCAGCTGGGGAGCGTGATTGCTCCCTGCAGCGTCGTCACCAAAAAGTGGTCGAAGAAAGCCCCGCCATAATGGTCCCGGAAGAGGTACGAGAGAAGATGAAAGCCGCTGCTGTGCGCCTTGCTTCATCGGTCAAGTATCGGAATGTGGGAACTGTCGAGTTTATATACGATGTCGACACGCAAAACTTTTACTTTCTCGAAGTAAACACTCGGCTGCAGGTCGAGCATCCAGTCACAGAGTCAGTGACTGGCCTGGACTTGGTTGAGTGCATGCTAAATATTGCCGATGGTAAGGCAGAAAATATTTTTGGTTCATCTTCTGGGACTATCTCGGTATCTGGAGCTTCCATAGAGGTTCGACTATATGCGGAAAGCCCTCTCCAGGCATTTCGGCCTTGCTCAGGTCGAATCACATACCTGAAATTCCCTTCAGATTTGAGAGTTGATACTTGGATCAAAGTTGGCACTGAAGTCACTACCTCCTATGACCCTCTGTTAGCTAAAATCATCGCCTTTGGGGAAACCCGCCAGGATGCATTGGAGAAATTGGTGAAGGGACTAGCGGTTACTCAGTTGGAAGGAGTCGAAACGAACTTAGAGTATCTGCGTCAAATCACCTCTTCCTCTATCTTTGAGTCGGGAGACTATACCACAAAGTCTCTTGACACATTCCAAATGGTGTCGCAGTCGTTCGAGGTCCTCCAGCCTGGGGCCTTGACTACAGTTCAGGATTATCCTGGAAGGACTGGGTACTGGAGCGTAGGCGTTCCACCTGGTGGCCCCATGGACGAATTCTCTTTCAGACTGGCCAACAAGCTCGTAAACAACTCCTCAGATGCGACTGGAATTGAGTGCACTTTTCAAGGACCTTCTCTGAAGTTTCATTGCGACACTGTCATTGCCGTGACCGGAGGCGGTGCTCCCATCACCATCGATAACGAGCCAGTTGCGGCCAACCAGGCAATTCGCATATGTTCGGGGCAAGTTCTGACCATAGGAACTGTTGAATATGGATATCGCGTGTACCTTGCTATTCGGGGCGGTATTCGGGTTCCCCTAGTCATGGGAAGCCGGGCGACATTCGAGTTGGGGAAGTTTGGCGGGTTCAAGGGTCGGAAGCTGCTGGCTCGAGATATTCTGCCGATAAACTCCAGCGAGGCTTCTGTAAGCTTGGAGGAAACTCTTCCGACTGCTCCACCGATACCTATTCCTCGTGAGCCCAAGTCTCGGTGGACAATCCGAGTCATCCCTGGTCCTCATGGGGCACCCGACTACTTTACCTCTGAGAGCTTCAAGTCATTGTTCTTGAGCGAGTGGAAGGTGCACCACAACAGCAACCGCCTGGGAGTCCGACTCACAGGTCCACACCCAGAGTGGTCACGGCAAACCGGTGGCGAAGCGGGTTTGCATCCTTCCAACATCCATGATAGTCCGTATGCGGTCGGCAGCGTAAGCTTCACTGGGGATGAGGCTGTCGTACTAGCCTGCGATGGCCCTAGTCTCGGAGGATTCGTGGTGTTCTGCGTGATTGCATCAGCGGACCTCTGGAAGATGGGCCAAGTGAGACCGGGGGATACCATACAGTTTGACATTATCAGCGTCGAGGCTGCACTGCAACTCGAGAAGCAGCTTAACGAAGCGATTAAAAATCTAGCACCGCTCCCAGGTCCTGAACAAACTGTGTGTGACGAGTCGGTCATTGAGAAGCTGATCTCTGATAACCACGGATTAGTTGGCCGAATCGATCAAGATGGCCAGCAGATTGTTGTTCGTCAAGCAGGAGATCGCTCCATGCTCTTGGAATTTGGAGATGCGACGGCCTTTGACTTGCGACAAAGCTTTGGCATTTTCGCTTTTTGCGAGCGGCATAACCACAGTCCCATTCCAGGAGTGGAAGAGCTTACGCCTGGCGTTTTCACACTGCAGGTCCTCTACCAGAGTGGCCTGTGCCCAACAACAATGATCAATCGTATAGAGGAGCATGTTGGCTCGTACAATATGCCAACTGAAGTTCCCTCTCGCTTGTTCCATCTCCCACTTGCCTTTAATGACAGCGTCAACCAAGCTGCCGTGGACCGGTACTCGGCAACGATCCGAAGCGATGCACCTTGGCTGCCAAGCAATATCGAGTTCTTGGAGAGGCTCAACGGCATAGAAGATATTTCCACCTTACTTAGTGACGCCACTTTCCTCGTGCTTGGTCTTGGTGATGTTTTTATGGGGTCGCCTTGCACCATCCCGCTCGATCCTCGGCATCGCTTGTTTGGAACAAAATACAACCCATCGCGGTCGTTTACGCCTCAAGGCGCAGTGGGCATCGGCGGGCAATACATGTGTATTTACGCCACTGATTCTCCTGGTGGTTATCAGCTTGTCGGCCGCACGGTCGATGTCTGGGACTCACTTCGGATACCAGTCGAGCGCGTCAAAGCAGCCGGGTCTGGTGAATCAGTCAGCAAACCCGAATCCAATCCTTGCATGTTCCGGCAATTCGACCGCATCCAATTCTACCATGTGAGTGAAGATGATTTGAACGCAAAGAGCCACGACGATCTCGTCCGGGTAAGCGAGGGTGTGCTGGACCTGGTACAGTACGAGGCGTGGCTCGAAAAGAACAAAGACGACATTGCAGCTACAGCGGCGCGCCAGACCAAATCCATTGCCAGCGCGCCGTTTGTCGACGACCTGTGCCGCCCATATCTCCCCAGCGCCAGAGCACATGACACGGTCGGCGGTCTTGCTACCGGGCAAACCGACATCAAAGGGGAGCGCATCGCGGCCTTGGTGCCTGGCCGATGCTACAAAGTCTTGGTCAACAAAGGAGACGCGGTGAGTAAAGGGGACGTGCTGGTAAGCCAGAATGCTTGAGCAGCAGGGAGACCAACTGACCTTTTGTGCAGCTGTGCTTGGAGTCGAGCAAGATGGAGGTGGAGATTCGAAGCCCGACGAGCGGCACATGCACGGCCGTTTTGGTCGAGGCAGGAGACCTGGTGGAGGTGAATGAAGATATGGTCATCATCGAAACATGAGGAAGACGAGCGATATGTAGGAAATAAATAGAGGCGCAAATGACTATTTCTCGCAATCACGTTGGCTCTGGTGGAGTTGAACGAAAGGGCAAAAGTTCATATTGAGAGCAAAAGACGGTGAATTTATTTCCAAAGCTATCTGCAGAGTCTGTCCAATGCCATCGACCTTCCCAACATGTAGACCGATTTAAGTTGTGAGCCCACGTTCAATTAAGAGGAGAGTAATTTGTCGAGTAAAAGCGCGAGGCTGTCGCGGGAGAGTTGGAAGTCGAAAACTTGCGGACCTGATTCAAGAAGGAGATGCTGCTACCGAGCTGGTCAGAAATGCGTACCGGAAGAATGAGTTGATAGACAAACAGACCTTGTACAACCTCTCTGTGGATACTGTGACTGGCTGTTCTGGCTTTGCTGGCCGGAAGATCCCTTTTTTTTCACTTCTCTATTCTTCTCAGTCTTCTTCATCCACCGTTTCTTAATCGCGGCCGGCACAAAATAGTACCAGACGCCATTTGCAGCCATCCAATCTCCAAGTTTTTTCCAAAGCGCCCAGGCCGCCAGAAGTGAGAGACAAGATCGTGCTCCATCATCATCAGGGCATCTTAACAATGTCAGTTCATTTGAGCAAGGTCAAGTCGAAGTGTGAACTTACATCGCGTTTGGATCCGAAATCTACCCGCCGCTTTTTTTCTGGCCTTGCCAGAAGAACTTGGTAAGGACACTGTGCCCAATAAACAGAAGAGCACACTAATGATATTAGCTTGTGAAGGCGAGAGTCAACAACAAACATGGAACTTACATTGTGTCCTCGCTCGCAACCGAGCCAGCCCACCGAGGTTTTCTGGGCCCCAGCCAACACTCCGGCGGATCAGGGTTGGGCGCATGTGGTCTTGACTTGATGTTATGAAAATTTCCACATGCACCCAACCCAGAGAAATTGGCAAGGCCAAACGGCCCCAACATTCCGGCGGATCAGGGTTGGACGCATGTGGCGTTGATCTCCTTGGAGGAAAATTGCCACATGCACCCAACCCAAAGAAAAAAGGGTCGTTCTTCCAGATGTGACGCCCTGCCCTGTAACCCAAGGTCATGGTTGGTTAGTACAACTATCCACTAGGGCTCAGTGAGGGGAATGAAGAATTGTGAAGAGAACAAGACTTACCTGGGATCTTCTCTGAAGTTATCCAGAGCCTCGCCGTGTCGGCAAAGCTCTGGAGCTCCAGGAGTGTCCTCGGGACAAGGAGGTTTTGTGAAGAAGGAAGGAAAAAGGGATGATGAGAGAGGAGGAGGGAGGGGTATAAATAGACGAGGAGAGGGAGTGGGGCAACCGGAGTGATCCAGGCACGACAGTGACTGTTTGCTCGAGTGTCTGCACAAATATTTCTCTGCGTGCACCAATTTTCTTAAAATGTGCTTGCCCGAGGGCTTTCGATTGGTTAACTAGCTAACGAGAGTGATCTAAAAGCCCTAGGAAGCAGACCGGTGCCTGTTGGGCCTTTCACTTCTCTGTAGAGGAAGAGCTCGAGGCAAGGCCAGGTACTGGCGGTGCCTGGGAGGACAACATGCGCTTACCTTAACCCAGCCGCATTTACTTCTTCATTCTATTACAGGACCAGTGAATTGCAGCATTGATTCGATGTGCCACTCGTGCAACAGTCATTATGCTATGTCGATCATCCCTTAATTACCCATGTATCCTGAGCTGCGTCACCGTAGTCCTTCTTCCAGATAATTCGTGGCATGTTGCAAACAGCAGTCCTTCCTCGTCAGTTCTTAACATCTAATTTTTATTTGCTTCATGTTGTGGTGCGTGCTATCCTTGCGTTGTCACGGCATCAATGGCGCCCGCTGAAATCGAACATAGCGTGCAGGCAGCCCAAAAGCTCCTCACTCAACACTTGCCAGGGCAACCACCAAAACATAAAAATATTCTCATGGAATTCTTCTCGAATTCAGATATTCTCTTCTAAAATACTGTAGAAAATTTTCATTACGCATTCCGTGAAGTTGTGTCCCAAAATCACTTCTACCTGCGCAGGCCGAGCAATCGTGGAAGCCCTGCTGCGAGGCCGTCGCCGCCGCGACACCAGGCACTAGCTCGCCGGTGAAGATCAAACAAAGTCAAGCAAATTATTGATCCAATCGATTGGGGCTCCACCGCTCCCGGCAGATGACACGCAGGATTTACTGATTGACATGCAGACGACTGGCGCCCCGGGAGCGCCTCTGCATCTGAGCGGAGTGATCTGAGATCAGGGGGGCAAATTATTTAAACCCCTCCTCTAGTGCTCCCTTTATTCTTTTCTTTTCTTCTTTCTTCATAGAACTGGCCGGTGGAGTCTGGAGTTCAAGAATCCCGGACTCTGCGAACCTAGCCATTGCACAACGCTGGGGGACCGAGGCGGTAACTAATTTTTGATTTCTTTCCCCCCATCTTGGATACATTTCCTTTGTCCTCTTTTTTTGGATGATGTGTTTTTTACTCTGCGGCACAACTAGCAACACAATTTTTTGAACCTTTTCACGATCATGTATGTGGTCAACCCTCTTTTTTTTCATTGAGTTTGGGGTCCTGAGCCCTGTATTGAAGAAGAAAATGCGATGGTCTTGCAGGTGTCCGTTATGATTGTTGTGATTCATGTTTGTTTAGATTTGAGCTTCGCTTTCGTGTTTCGAGAAGTCGCGTGGGAGTGATGAAGCTAGGGAAAGTGCTCGAGTAGAGAATAATCATTCTAGCATGTTATATTCAATATAATGTCGTAGTATTCTTTCGGCTAGCCGAAAGATGCTGTATTTAAAAATCTTACCACTAGTCATGATAATGGGAAAGCCTTTTGTTGTGGTTTTTACTGCTAGAGAGCACGTGTGGGACACTGTAGAGCCAAACTGAGCAGGGTTTCGCTCAGCCCTTCTTCTGCTTCCATCTCGAATCGATGCATTTTTCGATGTAATTATCTGCATCGATACAACTAATAAATATCTCTTCACATCTGTTATTTATAGTTTTCTCCTCTCGTTTTGTTTTCCGTTGCTTCGGCTGGCCTCCCACCCAGCCCGACAGTCTTCTGTTTGGACACTTCTACCCTA
This sequence comes from Calonectria crousiana, assembly GCA_013406985.1. Classification (NCBI taxonomy): domain Eukaryota; kingdom Fungi; phylum Ascomycota; class Sordariomycetes; order Hypocreales; family Nectriaceae; genus Calonectria; species Calonectria crousiana. The sequence continues at coordinate 385,281 of VTGD01000030.1, read as the reverse complement.
GAACCGACCCCACGCTACCACGTTACCACACTGCCAAAACATCATCACAAAGAAGATCAAAAACACCATGTCCATTTGAGTATCGCTAAAAGAAGCACGCCCCAACTTGACGTGCTCCTCTTTGTTCCCTGGTCAGCGTACCCCTCTCAAAATCTCTCCAAAGCTTCGCGGCACAAAGGAATCCCACGACAGAATCGAGTGTTCCAATAGACAAGATCGTCGCTTTTACTGACTGCTATATCTCGAATAACCTCTAGGAAGCTTCCGTTTTGTGATGGCCGAAGTCGTAACCGAGAGGAACCACAGTGATCGCTCCTCAGCCTCAATCGAACACACCAGATTACTCCGATGAATCAAGAAGATACACCCAGGATCTCAATGAAATCCTGGAAGGAATATGCCATACAGCCACTCAGCGGCCTGTTTGTGGTCTACAGTGCTCGTGTCGACCTCTGTTTCATTTTTTCCATCTGCCTTTCCACTCTCCTGCATTGCTGAGGTTGGCTCAGAAGCATGCTTCATCTCGACAAAACTTTCCCTCTTCTTAGCACAATCTATGCTGGGCCCTCTATCATCGATGGACGTCGCTGGCTGACGCGAAACGCCCACTGTCTCAAAAAGCTACTGTGTTTGGCGTCGATAGTGCTATCTAGCTCTTGACGGCTTCTCCAGGTACCTTTCTCCCTCGCTACCGTCAAGAACATCTTGCAAAAGAGCCTTGAAAAATTTGTTTCGGATTCTTTTGCGCTTTCTTTATCCCTTTCTGATGTGATGGATGAACTCGACTATGGAGCGTGGCCCAGGGTCTAGCATCGATTGAGAAGGAAAGGAGCGGAATTTCTACAGACTACTGGCTCTGTAGTTTTTTCTGGCTCGAATTTACTGGAGCTAGATGTCGTGGACAACCTGCAGCAACAAACACCACCAGACGCGAAAATGGCGGACAGAATAACCCTTAGAAATCCACTCCTGGATCAAAAGTGTGCCAGAGGCGTTTAAAAAAGGGGTTTAAACGGGTGTCTGACCTGAGTTACTAAATCTCCAGGCTCAGCTCCTATCATTTTCTTGTTCTGTTTGCTAACCGAAGTTGATACATAATCAAATCCCTTCACCTGACACGCGAACGAGATACTACATCGAGCCTCAGTTCACAATCCCAACACTTATCCGACCAAAGGAGAAGATAAATTTCGTCCGAAGACACGCCGAAGCCCCGAAAGCGAATTCTTTTTGTCCAGTCCTGACTAAAGGTCCCACCACGCGGTAACCATAGCAGGCGAGTGGACTTTTATAGAAAATAATCGAACATGCGAGTCCAAAAACAAAATATCGTTGCTGTCTATTAAGTATAGCATGGCGGTGATTCTATCTTTCTCCCTGCTAGCTGGTATATGCTGAAATTGAGTTGTCAAGGAGTGGTGGTGACCGACCCCAACAACCCACATTATGATGCATCTCTGAATACCTACTTTACTATGCGTGTTCCCCCGGCCCTACCCTTATTGCTTCTTATTTGATGGCTCTGCAATCAGCCACTTAGGTATGGAAGGGTCTTCGTACGCCTTCACGCCCAAATTCTGCCAGCATCGGCCGGCCATCAATTCTTCGTCCTTTTTGTTTGATACCATCAACAGCTCCTTCTTTCCATCGCCGAGATGGATAACAGATCGCTCCTAAGTACCGGTTAGTTGTTTCATTGAGTTTTTGTGTAACTGCTAATCCAGAGCGACTCACCAGACCAAGAGTCAATTTAATCATGCCATCCGCCCAAGAGGTCTCATAGACATTCGAGGGCTCCTTTCCGCTGATGGCTAAGAGAATATTGTCTCCCACCGTGTCGGCTTGTCGTTGCGCAGCTCGTCCGTTAGGATTGGGTGTGTTTGTTTCGGCAACGTCGCCACAGGCATAGATGTTGGGGAACTCGTCGTTGTCAATCTGGAGTGACGGCTTCACTCTGATGTTGCCGGATTCTGTGAGCGTATCCGGGGCGAGATTCTTTAACAATCCTGACGAAGGCTTTTGCCCAGTGCAGTTGATCTAAAACCATCAGAGACTTTCTAACCAAGGATTCGACGCCCCGACTTACGAACAAATCGCACTCGATGACCTTGCCCGACCGGAGAGTTACCGTGCCAGCTTCCTTGTCCTCGCTCACGACGCGCTCCTCAAGAATCACTTCGCAACCGAGCTTCGCTAAGGCCTCCATTGCCGAATTCTGGAGACTCTCGCCGAATCGGTGCATGGGCGCCTTTCTCGAATGAACCAAAACGACCGTTTTATTGGGATACATGGATTTGGCATCCGTTGCAAGCTCGACACCGGCTGCTCCGCCGCCGACAACCACAATCTTGCTTGCGCTCTCAACCCTTTTTTGCATCTCTCTCAGACGCATCATGGCCTCCACCTTCTCGGTCTCATTTGACCGCGAAGGTAGCCCTTCCTTTACCTCCGATCCCGTGGCGATGACGAGATACTCGTACGGAATCTCCTCGCCGCTGCCTTGGAGCCTGACAGATTTCCTGCTGATCGACGTGACGCGGTCCTGGACCCATCGGGTGGCGCCTTTTGGGGCACCTTTCAAGAGGTTGCTGTAAGGAATATAGGCCTTGTGTTCGTGGCCCTTTACGACACAGAAACGGGGCAGAACCCAGGTGAACTGAAAGTGGGAGTTGGGTTCGATGACGACGACGCGATACCGGCTGTCAATGGGCAGGTTCAAAGCAATAACCTTGGCGGCATGGCAGCCAGCAAAGTTGGCCCCGACAATAACAATGTTGAGGTCCCTGACGTCAGCCGGCCTTTTGCCCGTCAACCGTGCTGTCAGTGCACCTGTTCTTCTTGCGGCTGTCCGCCGTCCTTCTCTCATGAAGAAGGCCAAGGCGTACAATATGACTTTTGCGAAGAGTATCGGTGTATCCAACATGTTTGTGGGAGGCGCCAAGGTCGTCAGCGTGTGTTCAAGATGAATAAGGGTATACGGAACGGAGAGGATGTTTGGAAGACATGGCGGCGCGGCATGTGTTTATCAACTCGGCATTTTGAACTATATGCCCACGGAATCTCCATGGAGGCGCCGCAATTCGACAACCTAGGCCCTCGGACGACGCGTACCATACATTAGGTCGGATAATTCGGGGCCAAGCAAGCCAAAGCCGACCGCGGACCGCTGAGTCTCAGCCCAGTGCCTTGGGGCTGAAACGCTGCCTTGATTTGGCAGGCTGTACGGTTGTTGTTCCGCACAGTCAATACTCCGATCGGTCATCGGTGATTTGCAGACCGTCGGGGGGAAAAGGGTCCCATGCTCCCGGTCCCACCCTGCTCAACTCTCGGGGTCGGAGCAGAATTGGCGCCAGAGTCAGCGCCGCCAGGCACACGCGATGTGGGCCAGGGTTAAAATTATCTGATGATCTGATAACTCGGTGGAAATCTATACTCTCGTCGGAACCGATCTCGGACATCCTTGACACTGTCTTCGGCTTAGTACGAGGGCGTCAAGGCCTTCTGTGGGTAAATGGTTTGCGGTCGCTTATCGTAAATCGTTCATTCATTCTCCATCATGCACCACTTATTCCAAGCATAGTCAGCTCTAAATGCCGCCAATTTTGTTTGAGAATCGACTCGGCATCAACCGGCTGTCTCTCGGTGGTGAGACGATGGCACTGCAGTAATTACGTTGGCTGTCGACCCTACGCACATCGCCCGTGGGCATCAACAACAAGATGTGCCAGCTCGCTTCAAATATTCCGTGTGATTCGTTCAATGAAGTGGACTGCAAGCATGAGATGTCATCCATTGGTGACTCGTATCCTTCGTCTTTTAATAGATGTCGTCTCGGAGATGTCAAGGTTTCGGTCACGATGGTCGGCCCCGAGCATTAGTCCCGTAGCCGTTCCCGGTGTCCGACATCCACGTCTCAGTGGGGTCTTCTCGGACAATACCCTTGTTGGCCATCATCTTTACACATACATTAAGAAATGACTGCCTAAACTAGGATATGTAACTCTAGTTGATTCAATCCGTTAATTAGGCCACGTTCTTCTTTTGGCATTTCGCAATAGTAGGCACGGCGTTATGGCGTCGGTGCCTACAATTGCCGGCGGCCGAGCTATTGCAAGCTTAGGTAAGAGAGTCATCCGCGATTTTCGTGCAATTAGGAACGATGCGGTATCATCCTCGAAAAGAATTCAACAAAAATTCTACATCAATAACTCTTGAGTCTATTCGTCACTCCCGGCTCTTTTCTAATAACTTGCTTTTGGCCCAAGGAAAGAAATGATAATGCGCTCCACATGCAAACACTCCACACCAAAGCACAAACTCGGTAGCATAGATGACAATCCCGAGGACATCAATGTCGGGCTGGAAGAAAATTGACACGAGAGAGAATACATCGCCAGCAGCGTCGATGGCCACAAAAATAAACGAGATGCCGCGAACGCTGCGGTGGACCCAGATGTCCCAGTAGTGACAGAGGACACCCGCCGCCAAAAACACAGCAGACAGAACTGCCATGAGGATCATTGGCCATTCGATGCCCCTGGACTCTGGAATGCGCAGGCCGACAATTAGGCCAGCTTGGATGCCTCCCATGACTGCGGCGACGGGTACTACGACAAAAAGCGACCGTTTTATCGACCATTTCTAGAAATGACCAGTCAGCATATAGTTCGGGTATGATTTGCGCGCGGTTGACCAGTCACCTGTTCGTAGTAGTAACATTGAATCCAGGTGATTAGGCTCAGCAGAGTAAGGATTTGTGGCTGGATTCGCAAGGCAATGTTAAATTCCTTGACAATGTTGTAGACACCGAGCGGCACGCCCGCCCAGGCCCAGAGCATCATCATGGAAGGCTGCAGTCCAGTCGCATTGTGCCGGCGATAGTTGATGACGATTTGGGGAATAAGCTGCAGCATAGGAAAGAAAACCCCCTTGTTAGTAATTCCCCTCAAGATTTGATGAAGAGGGCACAACAAACCTGAATTGACCAACAGACCTGGAATGATTGTCAGCTGAGGCATTTCAACGCGAGAAAACGGCAAACTCACTGCTCCAAGCGTTCCTAGAACGTTGGCTGCAACTGGGACATCCATCGCCACAGCTCTGCCCTCTAGCGGCCGGCGATAGTGGGGTTGGTTCAATGAGCAAGGAGACGGCCCTTTTTATACGCTGTTGTGGACGAGTTCAAAAGCAACACACAACAGGGGCCACAGCTGAATGCGCTGACCGATAACGGTGCACCTGTTCTTGGCAATAGCCTAGTGCAATCTTATCGCACATTTCCTTGGCAAATCTGATGCGTGTAAAATGCACCTTTTCGTAGCATGATCTTGAGCGATGTCAATTCAAGACACAATTGACGGAATCATTTTATTGTGCTATTTTTTATATAGTTGTTTTGCGAATTCAGTCTCGCCCAATTGGCCTTCCAGGACTGCATGAATCAAAATCAATTCTTCACAACAAGAAGCAAAAATGCATCTGCCTACGAGACATTCAGACGCAAGATAATGCACGATTCGATGAGGCTGCAGCAGGCTTACGGAAACATTGGCGATTGGATGGTTCAGAACACACCAATCGTTGATGAACTGAATTTGGTTATTTTTATATGACAACCCATATTGTCTGTTTATGGCCTCACTTTTATTTAGTCACAGTCATTGAATATTCCTCCGGTTTCCAGAGGTAGTTGTCACAAAGTTGTGGTGATTCGAGCGCTTGCAGACACAGAATCGATGACACAAGCTGCCGGAAATTGTAACATGGCACAAGGTTGAAGGTTCATATTAAGCTACATTTTAACCCTAATTTACGATAATTGCAGTTTCGGTGCTCCCTTGAGTGAGATAATCCATGTTCAAAGGGATTCTCACAATTGATCAATATCGCAACATTGTAATGCGGCAAGCCACCCCTGACAGTGGCTGGGAAGGAAGGCAATGATTCACTGCAAAGGTAAAAATAGGGGAAATTCTGCGTGGGGAGCGAGACAGTAGACGGAATGATGGTGTGAGACGGGTAGGACAGCCTAGCGACCCTTCCAGGTTTCTATTTTAGCAGCAATTTTTTTATTGTACTGGTTTTATGGGCCCATTTGCCGTCGAGGGAACCGTGTCCTTAGCGTAATCAATACTTTTTTGATCATAGTTTTCATGAGACCTCTGCTAGTTGTTTTGCCCTTGTGTCCATGGTTAATTGGATGATGTTTCTTGAGCCCTTGGGAGGGAGGAATGTTGAGGGGAAAAAAAGTAATTGCAGCTCGTTGGTGGCAGGGTTTGTGGCACACTAAAAGCTGAAGACCGCTGAAGATGAGTGCAATTTGTGCATGGGGGAAAAAAGCACGGGAACACAAGTCCACCCAAGTCATCATTTGTGACGTCCATTAAAATATAATCTCGCACAATATACTCTCAAATACGTGTGACATCAGATGACGCGAGAATGAATTGAGTTCCAGCGTATACGCGGAGAGGGAGCGGGACTTGAATGAGTGATCGCCGCGGTCCCTTGGGGGGCCGGGTTTAGCAGGTGAGCGCTGGCAGCAGGCGGCCGTGCGGCAGCTACTCAGTGGGCTCAGGTGGTGGTGTCAAGGTTGAACAGGCCACCTACAGCGACAGCGCATCTGGCAGCTGCTCCGTTGTAGCCTCGCAAGGCTGCGTCTGCGTCGCCCGACCATGCCGCCCTCGCGATGCTACGATGCCCCCCCCCCTCGACAATCCTTGAGAGCTTCCTCGCCTGCTGACGCACGCTCTTCCTCCTCCTCTCTCCTGGTCCATCGTGCCATGTCCACGACACCATGCCGGCCCTTTGGACACCGTCCGGCATGCCCGGCTCGCGACGGCTAACTCTCAACAAGCGCTTCAGTCGCATCGCCATCCTCGGGCTCTGCTCCGTCGTCGTCACCATCCTCGTCTTCTGGCACAACATCCACGGCAGCTACAACGTCCCTGAGTACTACCCCTTCGCCACGACGAGCTACTTCTTCCCCGTGTCCGTCGACCCGCAGGACAAGAGCGCAAAGGAGCTGTGCGCCACCTTCCCCAAGCATGTGCTGCAGTCGATCCAGCCCGTCCTCAAGATGGGCCACGGCGAGAACCACGACAAGATTGACGCCCAGTTCAACAGCGTCAGCGCCTGCTTCGACAAGGGCGACCTGCTCGTCTTCTCCGACCTCGACGAGACCATCCGCGGCCACGACGTGGTCGACATCCTCGCGGACCTGCCTGCCGGCTACTACCAGGACAACCCCGACTTCCAGCACTACATCTGGCAGAGGGAGATGCGCGACAACGGCACCCTCGACAAGGATAAGGACGCTACCGCGCGCATCAGCGGCTGGAGCATGGACAAGTACAAGTTCCTGCCCATGATTGAGCGCGCCTGGAGGACAAAGCCCAACAAGGAGTTTTACTTCTTCTTCGAGACAGACACGTGAGTTGAGCAAGCAACCCCCCCCCCCCCCCGTCGCACGACAACACAGGCCATCTGTCTGCGCCCGGTAAATTGTCCCCTCCTACGCACCATACTTACACAGCCGTGTTGCAGATATGTCTTTTGGGACAACGCGTTCCGCTTCCTTCAGACATTCGACCCCGACACGCCCCTTTACATGGGCTCACCATCCCCCGGCCGGCACGACGTTACGAAGGACATCAAGACGTGGTTTGCCAACGGGGGTCCTGGGTTTGTGCTGAGCCGCGGGGCCATCAAAGCGCTGCTGGCGCGCAAGGCCACATCCTCCGGCCAGTACATTGATCCCCCCATCACCGAGAAGTGGCTCCCGCTGCTAAGGGAGGACTGCTGCGGCGATAGCGTCGTTGGTTGGGCGCTGTGGAACGCCAGCGTTTCCCTGCAGGGATACTGGCCCTTGTTCAACCCCCATCCCCTCAATGGGATTCCCTTTAGCGACAGGTACTGGTGCCAGCCTGTCGTGACACTCCACAAGACGCTTCCCCAGGACATGGAGCCGCTATGGCGATGGGAGTTTGGACAAAGAAAGCTAGGGGTGAGTAGCTGGTGATTCTCCCACAGGTATTCAGCAGATGCTAACACGCTGCAGCGCCCGCTCCTGTATTCCGATCTCTGGGGCTTCCAACGTGTAGGTGATCGCCAATGGGCCCTCGACTGGGACAATGGCGAGTGGGATGCTTGGATTGCTCCCCCTGAAGCCAAAATCAGGTCGTACGATGCGTGCGAGCTATACTGCAAAGACCAAAAGGATTGTCTGGGATGGACCTGGAGAGGTCTGGACGACGAAAAGTGCGTGCTCACCAGATCCATCAGACACGGCGACTTCAGAGCGTCGGAAATCATTCCATACCCGGAGGAGCGAGACGATAAGGGCAACATAATACCTCCACCACCAGACAGAAAAGAACGATATGTCGATTTCAAGACGGGTTGGCTCAAGGACAGAATTACAGAGTGGAGGATGGCCAGAAACTGCTCCACGGTACAATGGGTAGGACCAAGCATCAAGAGAGTATTTTAATGTTGTTGCAATGGGCTTGTTGTTTTTTGGGACGCATTCTGCTTGGGTACAAACAATGGTGTAGATGGAGCGGCGTTGAGAATCTATTCATTGCAGGTAACGTCACGGTAAATATTAACGAGATGGCAGCCTCTCAAAATTCAAAACTCTCCGTTGTTCGCGTAGCCGCCTGGATCAGCACGCTGGGTATCATTTTAGTACACGTATCGAAAGAAAGGGTTCTCCTTGTCCGTCAAATCCTGGAATGCGAATTTGGCCCGCTCAGACTCGTCCACGACGAGAGCGTCCTTTTTCCTGTTTTCGCTGCGCAGCACAAAGTACAAGGCAATGGAAGCCAGAATGCAGATGATGTAGCTGTCCGAGTTAGTACTGAAGTGCGGTGGACAAGAAGATGGTCAGTCTCTCCTCCTGGTCAAACTCACCAAATTATCAAGCCCAGCCACAAGGCGGGATAGTGATCTGCCTTTGTTTCGCTCCAGACCAGCTGGGGACCGACAATGTTCCCCACGCAGTAGGCCACAAAGATGGTGGCGGCCATGAAGCTCTTCTTGGTATGCCCGGCCACGTTGGACATGCCGACGGTGATGATCAGGCTGACGGTGCCTCCAAAGAAGCCGGTGATGGAGTAGCCCACGACGGGGGCGGCGGCGCGGTGCGTCCACTCGCTCTTCCAGATGATGGCGCAGCCGGCAATGACGGGCAGGCAGGTCAGGACGAGCATCAGGATGCGGACGTTGGCGAAGGCGGACCCGAGGTAGCCCGTCAGCAGGATGACGAGGAAGCAGAGGCCGCCGAGGGGGAACTGGAGCAGGATGGACTCGAGGGCGGACCAGCCAAAGGTCGAGACGATGAGCGGGCCGAAGCCGCTGACGGCGCCGTTGACGGTGTAGGCGGAAGCCATCATGAGGGCGACGAGCCAGACCTTTGCGTCGCAGGCGGCCTCCCTCAGCTGCGAGGGCTTGAAGGCGGTGCACCGGACGCCCGTCTGGCCGCGGCGCAGGCGCTCGACGGCGGCGAACTTTTCCTCGCTGGTCAGGAACCAGGCGGAGACGGGCGAGCTGGGGACGGCGAAGCAGAAGAGGCCGAACAGGAAGGTGAGCGACCCGGCGAGGAGATAGATGTACTGCCAGGGGCGCAGGCCGCCGCCGTCGAGCTGGGCGAAGCCGTAGTTGAGGGCGCCGCCGACGACGGTGAAGAGGCCCGTGGCCGAGAACCACCAGCTCTGGCGCAGCGCCTGCTCGGCCTGGGTGTAGTTGCCCGAGACGATGCACATGAAGGCCGTGGGGACGACGCTCTCGACGAAACCCAGGACGAAGCGCTGCGCGTACAGGCCGCCGTGCGAGGTGACGGCCGCCGTGAGCATGCACACGGCCGACCACGCCACGACGACGGCGCCCAGCACGCGGCCGACGTCGAAGCGCTGCACGGCAAAGGTCGTCGGGTACAGGCCCGCCAGCATGCCAAAGTAGAAGAGCGACGTGGCCCAGCTGAGGCGCCGCGTGTCGACCGTCGCGGGCGTCGTGGAGCCGTCGACGACGGTCAGGTCGAGGTCCGTCGTCATGCCGAAGAGGGCGGCGGACCCGAGGATGGCCTTGTCATAGTACACGAGGCCATCTGCAAGAAAAAAGAAAGAGAGGAATCCCGTGTGAGTTTTTGTCTTGTTTTGTTCTTGGTGTTTGGAATTTATATTAAAGAAACAAGAAGGTAGAACTAACATCCAACAATCATGGTAGGTATGAGAAACATGTCAATCTTCCGCACGGCCTGCGCCGTCACCACAGGGTCAATGGTGTGCTCCTGCTCGCCGACCATGACAATGGCCTCGTCCTTGGTGTCGTCGGCGCCCATGTCCGATGATGTGTCGAAGACAAGACTGTCGCCATGACGAAGGTCGTGGACCGTCATGATGGAGGGGTTGTAATTGGGTGATCAAGTGCAGGACAAGGAATAAAAAGAAGGAGAAAAGAGATGTGCGATGGGGGAAAAAAAGAAAAGAAACCAAACGATGACTTCACCAATTCCAATCCATCCACCTCTCACTCGCTGGATCCAAAGTAGTAGAATAAAGGAAAGGAAAAAGAAGAAAAAAACTCGTTCGTGGCCATCCTGCCTTGGGTAAAGTCTTGGCTGGGCATGGTTGCAAAGAGCTATCTTGGACGAGTGGGTTTTTTACGTCATTTAGAGCTTTCCGGGGGGGGTTAAAATGGCTCGTTTCCCGGTCCATCAACCCAATCTTCCCTCTGCGAACGACTACGGGTATACAGCTTCATTTTCCCGAACCCAGAACAGCAGACTAGAGAGAGAAGGAGAGAAGAGAGCCTGGAGCTAAGAAAAGAGGCAGGCTGCTTCCATTGATTGGGTGGGGGGAATGAATGGTCGCCCGCGGAGGTGGAGGGAGGTGGGCGTCCCGACCTAGGCGGTTTTGTCGGTTGAGGGATAAGCTTGAGCAAGCCATCACCACTTTAGCGTCCGGGAATCAGATCATGGGTATTGGAAATGGCTCCAGAGCTGAAAGAATCCGATTGGTGAAGTCAGGATAGTTCGCTAGCACGAGCGGGAGAGCAAGGGTTGTCAGAGAAAGAAGAGGGAAAAAAGGCTTTTTTTTTTCTTTCGAACTGCCGGCATTCGGATTTCGCATGCATCCATACTGGGTGGGAACGGCTTTCAAGATCGATAGTTCCTTGAGCCGCGCCGCCCATGGGGATGCATACCGCATTTGGCAATTCCTCCTTGACGCATTGCTTTTGGCCGCGTTAGGGGATTGGCGTGATCGACGGCTTGGTCGAGAAGGGTTCCCGCGGGGAGAAGGACGGGGGGGGGGGGGGGGGGGGGGAGGTTGGGTCCGTGGCTAAGATTTTAGTAGAGGCAATCCGGAAGTGTTCCCGACGACTACAACGTTGAGGGTGTTGAGAGATGTGGGTTTTTTTTTTCTGGTGGGCATGATGCATTGCATGGCACTATTTGGTGAGGGCGAAAGGGTCTCAGATGTAGGTCATGAATCATGAAAGTGAATTATTTAAAACTGCCTAAAGTAGTAATAGTAGTAGTGGTAGTAGTAGTAGGGGATATCTTTCGCCTTCTTCGTCATATCGTGCTCCTGATTGGTTGGGTACTGTCACATTTTCCATCTTACAACTTGGAGGGGCTCTCGTTGGGATCCTTGACCTCGATAAGCAGCTTGCCTGTGGAGAAGCAGTCAGTATAAGCTTGTTCCAGCTTTGTCCAGGTCCCTTTGTAAGTGTACATACCAGTGTTGACGCCCTTGAAGAGGTCCACAAGCGCCTGCTCGGCCACCTTGAGTCCTCCCTTGACAATCGTCTCGCTCTTCTTGAGCTTGCCCTCGGCGATCCACTGCGAAATCTCGGCGCGGGCCTTGGGGAAGTCCTTGGTGTGGTCGAGGACGATGAAGCCCTGGACCTTGATGCGCATGGTGATGATCTGGGAGAAGTAGCGGGGGCCCTGGGCCTTGGACGAGTTGTACTGGCTGACGTTTCCGCACTCGACGAAGCGCGAGAACTCCTTTGCGCGGAGGAGACACATGTCCAGGATGTCACCGCCAACTGTTCAATTCATGTTAGTGATCTATAACAAAAAAAAAATGACACTTCTTCACACAAAGAACTCACCATTGTCAAAGTAGACGTCGATAAAGTTGGGCGTGGCGGCCTCGAACTGCTTCTTGAAATCCTCGGCCTTGTAGTTGAGGGCGACGTCGAAGCCCAGCTCCTCGGTGAGCCAGCGGCACTTGTCGTCGCTGCCGCAGATGCCCACGACGCGGGCGCCCTTGAGCTTGGCGATCTGGCCGGCGACGCTGCCCGTGGCGCCGGCGGCGCCCGAGACGACGACCGTCTCGCCAGCCTTGGGCTCGGCGATCTGGGCCATGCCCACCCAGGCCGTCATGCTGGTCATGCCCAGCGCCGACAGTAGGTCCTGCGGCTGCTGCACCGCCGGGTACAGGGATGCCGGCTCGAAGCGGCCCTCCTTGACGATGGCGTACTGCGTCCAGCCCTGGTGCGCCACCACGAGGTCGCCGGCCTTTGCCTGCGAGCTCTTGGACGCCAGCACCCGGCACACGCCCACCGACCGCATCGTCTCGCCAATCTGCACGGGGGGCAGGTAGGATCGGGTGTCTGCGGGAAAGCGGGTTAGCCTCTCTCTGGTCTGCATCGCCTTTGCATCGTCATGCAGCTCATCGTACCTCGGAGCCATCCTCTCATGGCAGGGTCGAGCGAGCAGTACAGCGTCTCAACAAGGATCTGGCCGTCCTGGAGGTCGTCGGGCGTCGGCGCAGGTGTCGTCTTGGGCGCAAAGGTCTGGCCGGGAATGATTTCGGCCGTGGGACGCTCGGCCAGCGTGATGGAGAGGTTATCGCGAGCCATTGCTGATGTCTTTGATGTGGTGTTGTAGATGTTGTAAAATAGAAGAAGAAACAGAAATAGTAGACGGCTCAGGTGCGCAAAGCAAGCAGCGGCCGGAAGGGCTTTTTGAAGGCTTCTTCGTGTCGTGAATCAAGGTTTCTCGTGTTCAGTTTCACTGCTCAACTTGCGCCGTCTTGTTCACCATCCCGCCTCGCATCAATGCGGACGGGCCCTCCCCATTTGTACTCGCTCGGTCTCAGCCATTCGCCTCCCTGTCTCCCTCCCTCCCTTCTCCTTTCTCCTCCTCTCTTGTCTCGGGCGCCGGCCCAAACGACTCATTCGCGTGCGCTGCTCCGTTAGCGCCTCCGAGAGTCTCGGTGCCCTTGGACGCCGACGACGTCAAGGAGAAGACATCTCGATTCGGGAACCCCGCGCAACGCCTCGTCCCACCCCGCCGGGCGCGCCATGCCCTTCAGGACAAATCCCCGGCGCCTCTCGGGGCCGAGTGCCTCGACGCGCAAGACGTGCACCTCATGCACCTCACCGACCCGGCGCTTGGGCATTGTTGAGTGTGGGCGGTGGTGGGGTGGACACCTTGCAGGACGCAATGCCGAGGTTCGTATGTCACTGGTTATCCGACCTTTTTTTTTTCGCGGGGGTCCAAGGTTGATAAGCTTGTACCGATTATACCCAGTAGCATAGTCAACAATAGTCTGCATCTAGCAAGCAAGTCAATTGAGACAATAAATAGTATTCCCCATTCCCCATTCCGGCAAAGCTCAACCAACCCCTGGCTGGTGAATCACAGACAAAGGGTTCCTCGGCACCTCTGCTGTTATCCCAATTATTAATCTATCTGTTACCAAATCTACCGCTCCATCGAGACAGCGAAAAAGAGAAAAAAAAAGAAAAAAAAAAAAAAAGAGAAGAAATAAAATAAAAGAAAAAGAGAAAAAAAAAGAAAAAAAAAAAAAAAGCCTCGGCTCATCAACCCGCACCTTGTCGATCCCTATCCATCACATCCCCGTATTCCGGGCCGTGCTCTCCCTTAACGCCGGCAGAAAGCGGGGCCACGGAACTCGTCAAAAACCAAAAAAAAAAACGTATGTTACCAGGGGAAAAAAAAAGTCTATATTTTTAACATATCAAATGGTAGTAAAACAAAATAAGTAACTAGGCCGGTGTGTGTGCCTGACAGACTATAGACAAAAAAGGAAATACCAAAAACTCTATCCTATGGCTGGTAAAATGACCGTCCCGTGAGGTTGACGACGACTTGACAAAATAAGGAAAATGACCGTCTTCAATCCCAAAAACCCCAGAAACCCCGTATGTGTCTGTGTTTGTCCCATTACTTTCATCAAACCGGGCTGAGGAACGTCCTGCGCCGCGCTCTGTTCATAAATTTGCTTCGTCGAACCCTGCCCTTTTCCGAGCTCCCCTCGTTCGAGCGCCACTGTTCCAGCATGATTGGCTCGAACGTCTCCTTTTCTTCCAATCCCTCAATCGCCAGAGGCTGCTTGCCGTCATCCTCGTAGTATCGCAGCGGCGTTGGGGCTCCAAATTTGAACCGGCTCAGCGTCTGCGCCCGCAGAGTCTGATCCGCCTTCATTTTACCTTGGTGCCACTGCACCCAGAACATCTGCTCGTGTTCGCGCAGGTATCGGGTGCCGTGGAAACTGTGTAGCACGACCTGTCGAGACAGCATACCAAGCTGTCTGCGATACTCAGCCTTTTCGTAGAATCGCTTCGTGAGCCACTCGACATCCTTGGCTGTGATGTCGTCGGGAAGCGTAGGCGTGTTCTTCTGCCCAGCCTCATCTGTAAAGTCTGTCCACTGGCCAACCATGCCGAGAATGTTGATCTGCGCCCGGGCCAGCGCGACTGGATCGTTGGGAGGGACGACTTCTCCGTACCGTTGATCCGGGTTCTCAGTGTCCGTCAAGACCAGCGCCGTGGCACCGACCTCGGTAGCAACAATGGGCACGCCGGCAAGGGCGGCCTCACCGATGGCCAGCGGCAGACCCTCGGAAATGGAAGAGTTCATGAAGAGCCAGGCATCCTTCAGCACCTCCTTGGGGTTGCCGAAACCAGCCAGGATGACCCTTTCTTGCAGGTTGTTGTCCACAATGAACTTCTCCATCTCCAAGGCGTAAGCAGGTTGACGATCCTTGGCACCGTAAATAACCAGCTTGTAATCCTTGAAACCAAAACGATTGACAATGATGTCGGCAGCCTGCAGGGCTGCCTTGACACCCTTAATGACTTGCACGTTGGACAACATGACCACTGTGGGTGTGTCCGTTCGGATCTTGTCGACAGGAGTGAATGCATCCATGTTGCTGATACCGTTGACAATGGGGTCGACCTTGCGGCGGAACTGGTTCCTGGCGCCAATGGTTCCCTTGTCAGTACCAATCTCAATCTCCCACATACTGCGATAATCGTTAGCGAGGGTTGCAATAACATAATTCACACGAGGTCCACTTACGGGTTGAAAAGCGACGCGCAGGGGGTGATGACGTCGGCGTGGAAGTATGCGAGACGAGTAGCCAAACCGATACCAGCCAAGAGGGTAGCCTGGACAGAGAGGGGCAGCTCACTCTGAGCAGCACTAATGTTAAGACAGCACTCTCGCCAGAGAATGGCGTGATCCCAGATACCAAAGTTGGCACCGCGACGGTGCTTGAGAACCAGGCCAAACAAACTGCTGATACCGTGGTGCGTACTCTGGAAAACGCGGGGGCACTCATCCGGAACCTTGACAGCGAAGATGAAGAAGTAAGCTCTGAAAATACCCAGCGCGATACGGAAATCCAAGTTGGTCGGTCGCTCAAGCTCGAACCACTCCTCGGGGTTGAGAATGTTGGGGTCATCATAGTGAGTAAGCCAGGCAGCAACCCAAGCGTCTTCAACCTCCTTGGAAGCCCAGGTGTAGGTGTAATCCTTGTGCTCGTAATACTTGGTCATGGACAGGATGGTGTTGCTGTACTTGACGAGATCGAACCGCGTGAGACGTCTCGAGCGAGCGCCCTTGACAAATTCCATGAGAAGCGGGATAAAGACACCAACAATGTCTCTCTGAACATCGGTATCCGCAACCTTTTCATCGACCTGGGACTCAAGCAAGTTATCAATGACACCGTGGTTGGCAGTACCGCCATCAATACCCCAGAGAGGAAGCAGCTTGAGGGACTGGACACTCTTCTCAATCTGGAAGCGAGGAATACCGTAGTCGTTGGCACACTCAGCCATGACGTGGTTACGAATCGTAGTATGGCCGTTGACCAAATCACGACGACAGTTGGAGACACCACCGGGGGCAACTGGCCAACAGCCGATATCGTTGAAAACAACGGAAATACGCTCCTCGGTATCGTTGAAGCAGTCCTGGGGGCGCGTGGTAACCTCGTTTGCATCATTGCTAAGACCCATGGCGTAGAGATCAGTCGTCTTGATGGTGAGAAGAGTAACCTCGGACACATCCGTCTCGATATCAATAGCGGCAACAATTTGTTCAATATTCGCATCCAGAGCAGCGCGACCAGCATCATGACGGCCGCTGTCACGCGCACTCCAGTATCGTCGGAGCAAGGGCTCCTCGCGAAGAATGAGCTCATCCATCCAACAAGCAGTCACGGCATCGATGGTACCGCTCTTGAGCCAATGGCTCCAGAGCTCAGTTCGCAGGCGCCAGGTTGGCACGTTGCCGTACATACGTCGGTTCCAGAGCACAATCCATGAGATAGGGTTCATTGCAGAAACAAAGTTGGGCGTGGTACCGGCATATCGTCTCATTTGCTTGACCTGGAGTCTGCTGTGGTAGATGAGAAGGTCGTCAGTGTCGAAAGAAACGTTCTTGGGGCGAACCATCAAAGCAGACTCCTGGGCAAAAACTTCGGGAGCCTTGCTAACAGCCGTCCTAATGCCGTTGGAATCCTGCACGTAGGTGGTGATGGCAGGATCACGTCGATGGATGTATTCGTAATCGCTGATGTAGATTTTTCCCTTAATCTTCTTCGCAATTCGACCGATGTTCTTCGAGGGCGTCCAGTTGTAGTCCTCAATATCGACAGGCTTACCCCAGAATACGGACAGCATATCACCCGAGTTGGAGTTGGCGAGCTTGTAGTCGACACGGAGCACATCAGAGTTGCCTTTGGGTGCCGACTTGTAGTGGTACTGAAAGACGTATTCCACTTCGCCGACGGTCCATGTTCCACGGGCCACACGACCATACTTGTCATAGTAACCAACGCTTCGTGAATCCTTGGTCTCAATAACCTTAGTGGCGGGCCAACGTGAGTGACTATCGTACTGGTACGTGCAAGATCCGTTGACGCCATCCTCTCGGCTCTTGAGACGAAGCTCCTCATCGTACGCATCAACAAACAACGGGTCTCCCTTGGTGGGTTCTTCCTTGAGACTTCCATTGTGCACGCGGAGCTCCATAGTTCCGTTGCTGCCAATCGCAGCAAATCCGGTAATGGTCTTACGCGGCATCTCAACAATAATTCTGTTCTTGACAATCTTGCGTCGAGCACCCTTCTGGGCGAGACGAGAGATGTTGGCGAGGGCGGGTCGATGGTAAATCAGGATCCAGTAAATCCAGAAATTCTTGACGATACGGCAGAAACTCCAAATACCCAAAAGCACTCGAACCAAGACCTGCTGCATAGGGGCCTTTCGCAAAACGTAAACGAGTTCTCGTTCAATGTTGGATGCGCCTCCAGTGATAATGGCGACCCACTTGACAAAGACGAAGGGGATGTAAACGAACTTTTTCCAGAACGTGCGGAGAGCACTCAGTGGCATTGGTGAATTATTGATGGTAATGGGTCTCAGCTCAGCCGGAGGGTGGGGAATGTTTTCGATCCCCTCTGGGAACATGGCAAACTGGTTCATTCGCTCTTGGACCTTCTCGTATACCTGCAGTGTGAGATAAACATGGAAATCTTCTGTCTGCAAGTTGATCTTGGCGGCGTCAGTCCATTGGTTAAACTCGAATGTCATTTTGACAGGATCTCCAGAGATACGATGAAAGATGCCCTCTCGGACAGACTGCGGCGTCATTTCCCACTCAGCATCGACATCGAAGTCCAGACACAGGTGTTTCATCAACTCCATCTCCGTCTTGAGAGAAAGGCGAGACAAGTGCTGAGGGCTCTCAAATGAAAGCTCAAATTCAAGTCGCTTGGAGAGACCTTCGGTCTGGTAGAGGAAGTGTTCCGCCTGCAGAGCGCGACCATGAGACAGATTGAACTGGGAGCGCGCCACATGATACAGGATGGACTCGGCGACAACCGATGCCAACAGAGATTGCCAGGCGGGCAGGGAAAGCTCGGCTTCACCCATGAATCCCAGAGTCAGCTGGAGAACAGAAGACTCCTGAGAGCTAAAAGAGCAAACGTCGGTCAAACCTGCACGGCAGAATTCTTCTCGGCTCACAATCTTGACAGTAATCTTGCGTGAAGCCCACATGTCTCGCGCTGTCTGCACAAGCTTCTGCGCCCATCGCGTATCCCAAGTCAAGTCATTAGGATCATCCAAAGACCAGCATAGCAATTCCCACACCCGTCTGGAGGTCGGCTTGCCATCCTCGTGCCAAATCTTGGATCCAATAAAGTTCTTGCGCATAGACGACGTCGGGATGGTCGCATGAGTAGACTCTTCGGCGCTGTACCTGCGCTGCACAAACATTTCATTCAGGTCACGAACAGCAGACTGAGATCCAGCTGGCGGAGGAGCAAGCCAGTCCTTCCAAGTCCAGAGAGATGTTCCGACACAGGCGCATACAGCAGCCACGTTCTGGGCAATAAGGTCATTGAAGAGGAATTGAGATGTGGCTGGGATTGCATGGAGAACACAGCCGACGATGAAGCCAATGGCAGCTGACGAAAATAGAATGGTGACGAAGCTAGTGACATTTGTGGTGAAACAACGGTTGAACTGGAAGATGATGACACAGGTGTAACCCAACGAGTACATATAGTAGAGCACTGTGGTCTTCCAGTTATCAACAAAGAGCCAAGTCAGCACGGTCGCAATGCCGAAGACCACCAAAAGCTTGGCCATGATATCGGTAAGTGCTTTCAAAATGCTTGTGCGGCGGAAAGCTTCAAAGTCATCCGCAAGCCTCTGGGCATGCCGCCAATCCTTCAGTCTCTCATCCGACATCTGGTCTTTAAGGCCCCAGTATTTGTAGAGCGTGGAGTCGAGAAGCATAGCAGCGATACAGAAGTAGCTGATGACGAAGCAGATACCATAACGAGCGCGGCTGTCCTCGTAGATGCTGGGGTACGGTCCACCTGCACTCCACACCATCATGACCCAACGATCCATCAGAGCAACCAGGAACAGAGCGAGCGTCTGGCCAACATCGTATCGAGCGAGACGGTAGAGGGTAAAGGCATTGTGATCCTTCAAACCACGAATCAATCCTTTCTGCGCATTGCTCGACTCGTTAAGCTGCGTGAACCAGGCAGTACTGAAGAGCTCCGGCTGGCTGTCGCCTGGGTTGGTCCTCCTGAACAGCCACTTAATGTACGGCATGCCCTTTCCGACACGAGAAACCAGGGGGTCAGCGAAAACATTGCCAGCGCGGGCATTTTTAGTGCGGCGCTGGTATGCTTCCAGAGCCGTGGTAAACGTCTCCAGCGCCAGACCTTCTTGGTCCTTCGCATCATCCTCGCTACCTTCGGGCTCTTCCCTGGCCGCATACCACTCCATGATGTCCTTGTGGGTGAATTTAGGAATGTTATCCATCCAGTTCACCCACTCGTGACAGAGGCGGCGGTACCGGTACAAAGCCAAAACAACATAACAAAACATGACAGGCAGGTAGATTGCAATGTCGTAGCCGTTGACGAAAGAGGAGATGAGAGGTGAGAGGAATAGCAGGGGCATGCTCTCGAGGAGAACAGCGCGACCAGACTTGAGGGGGCTGTCAAGTTGGTGCATCGCACTCATAATTCCGAGAAGAATGAAGTGAGTGGTGACACAGATCAAATACCCGACAAAGACGAAACCCACGCTGACGGAAAATCGGATGCTGAACATGATCAAGCCCACAACTGAGATGATACCAATGAGGATGAACCCACCAGACAGCCTCTGAACGTGAAAGTAGACCATGTTATCGTACGCATAATGCGCGAGATAGTAATTACCCGTGCTACCAACCCATCCAGTCACACCAGCACTAACGAGGAGGGCGATGAGGAGAGCATATCCAGCAGCCTCAAGCTGGTCGGAATTCATGAAGGCGGTCATGAAGAAACCGCGACCAAGGAAAGTAAGCATCACAACGTCGATGATGGCGGGCGCGCAGAAAATGGACAGGGCACCAGCTTCAGCAAATCGCTGCTTCCACAATTGATAAGTCTCGTATGGCGTGCGTTCAATCGGTTTGAGTGTCTCTGGTGAATCGCTATCCTTTTGAGGGGTTCCCGAAGTGTCGGGGGTGAAGTACATAGTCATGATCTCGTTGTTTCTTCGGTCAGCAGCGGTAGGCGGGCGCTGTTCGAGGAATGCACGGTAGCGCTTGTAAATGATGGCACCGAGGTCGCGAGGAAGTAGGCCAAAGTAAATTTCACACTGAGATCCAAGAATCCACAATTCAGAGAAGACGGCAGCTTGGTCAGGCTGGGAGATGAACATGGGGCAGCGATCGGTTGACTCGTTATAGACTTCCTCGAAAGCAGCCCTGCGCAGAATAGTGAAGAAAATGAGAGCAAACAATTCAGCGTTGAGGTCAACGTGTTCGAAGTCAGACTCGGAAGAAGCAGGGTCGTAGGCATTGAGAAGAACCTGTGTCAAGGCACTGAGAGGTTTTCGCTGTCCAAAGAAGAGGGCATCAACGACGACCTCATTTGTAAGCTTATACAATCGAAGTAGGTTGTCCAAGCTGGGCAATTCATTCGCGCCTTGACGCACATAGTGTTCCAATCGTTGACGGAAAATATCCCGCAGACTAATGTCGTCATCCAGAGCGCCTTTAGCACAGGTGAGAGTCCAGGCAGCCTTCGTTGGCTCATCCACCAACATAGTCCAGCAGTAGTCCTTGATGTGGTTACCAATAGGATGGGGCAATTCGGATACCTTTAATTTTTGGATCAGGCTGAGATTTTCCGAGTACGTTGCCTGTTCGATGGTGGCACGAATACTCAATGGCAGCCCAGAGGGGTGAGCCTGGTCATTGGCCAGCTCCAGTTCAAGCTCCAGTTCGTATCGTCGCTGTCGAGAAACCCGGCAGTGGGCCAACCAGGTGTGAAGCACAGTAGCGGCATCACTAGGAGCCTTTTGTGAGACAAAGATGTCAACACAGTGCTCACTTGGACCCTCCCGGGCTTTTGAGACACCCCAGAAGTGGGCGTCACTTTCGGTAACAGCAAAACCAGTGTCCATTCCCTTGTAGACTCGCACGTGGCGATCAACCAGACCCTTCACGAGAAGCTGAACCGTGACGTCACAACCCTCACGTTTTGCCAGCGCAGAGAGAGTTGTCACCAGATTCTGTTCCTCACTACCCTCCACGGTATGGAGCATACCGAGTTCTTTGAGATGATCCTGAGTATCGATAATCGCTTGGTAATGATCTGAGTGAGGCTCGGAGGTGAGTTTATAACATCCCAGGGTCGAAAGAGTCTTTCCATCGCTAGATGAAGTCCAGAAATTTGTCCTAGGAGGTGCAAGTGTGAAGTAGTCAATCGGGGGGTGCGTTTCGGGAGTTTCGTCCCGAATATCTTCAAGCTCACCGGGAAGATCTCGAAGCCTCAGAAGGTGAGACGCTCGGGGGATCACCGCGTCCAGATCGGCCAATGGTAGTGACACGAACTCATCGAAGTCAGACCCATCAGGAATCCACACAGATCTGGCTTCGGTAACCCAGGATTTTTGAAGCTGAACATGTTAGCTATTTCACCAAACAAAGTCTATCACTCAGAACATACCTGAATAGTTTCAGCACGTCGAATATACTCAAAACCACTTAGCGTCTGCGTCGCACTGACGATGGGGACCTTGAGACGGGTCGTAGGATCATAGGGACCATGCTCGACGACGGCACCCAGGTGCTCAGCCAGCTTCACTGCTCGACGAACAACGGCAGGGTGTGGTCTCTTCTCCCATCTATCATGGAAACCAATGAAGAAATCAGGTCTCTCTTCCCTTTCCTTATGACATCGACCCATGACATCACGGAGTCGCTGAGAGGCGAAGTAATCGCGGCGCTCGCCGCTCATAAGGATAACGGCGTTCTCGACGACAAGACCAGCCACAAATGTGAAGTCAAGAGACTCAATGACCTCAGCATCATGATTACACGAGAGAATGACGGGGATTTTGGACAGGTACAATCGCTCCAACAGCCCGTCCAACAGTTCGGGTTTTTCGACCGATGAACACTGTAGTGCCAAACCTGCCAGGTTGTTGCGCGCGAACTGCTGGGCCAAGAAATCGGCAGTGGAATCTACCTGAGACGGTTCAAGAGCCTCGTGTCCGAATGACGCAAGATCTACGCTGGCGAGGCTCATCTTTTCCTCTCCAACTTCGGTCGGGCACTGCGACGAGCGACTGCTCGTTTCGGCGTCGTTGCTGCTTCCCATGGCGAGAGGCAGAACGACCAGGTCGTGGGTTTGCGATGCGCTGTGGATTGACGAAACATCGGTATTGGAGGCCAGGAACTTGAATGACTTTGTCGATCGGAAAGCGGGCATGGGAGTCTCGGTTCGGTTGAGCTCTCCATCTTTGGGACCCTTTTTGCGATGTCTAAGACTGGTGTTAGGGTGTCTCGCCCAAGATGAGGTCATAGGTTGTCAACTTACCTCGGTCTTTTTATTTTGCGTTTCAGTGTACGCGATTGCAAGGCCATATAGATGAGGTAGAGAATGATGGGCGTAAAGGCGGCAGTGAGGCCTAACGTGAGGCTCACATATTGGAATGGCTGTGCGAACCTCTTGCTTGCACCGAGGACGCTGTTGCAATAGATCTCAAATCGCTGGTCACCACACTCCTCCAGGGCAGCGTCATTCTGCCCCGGCTGGATGAATGATGCCATGATGGCGGAAAAGCGGAGGAAAGCGAGGGGACGTGAACTTGCACAGCGGGCGCTGTGAAAGACACCCAGCAGTAGCGCTGGCGATGACGATAGTAGCGAATCAAGGTACACACAACGAAGGAAATAAAGAGAATGGTGGTTTGAGTCAAACCTCCTACAACGAGGGGCAGCACCTTAGAGGGCCAGGCAGCTTGCAGCTGGTGTCAGTGGGAGATGATGGAATGCTTCTGGAGTGCTGGCTACGGCCGCAAGCAGGAACTGGTTACAAGACATGGCGTGGCATTGACAGGGATTCGGAAAGGTCGCCCCGCTATGCCAGGACCAGGCTTCGTCCATCACGAGAGTCCGTATCGGGAAATGGTGGTAAACTCTTGGTCGTATTCCAACATTCAGGTGGACCAAGCTTGATTCGGCGAGGGCGTGGAATTTCGGGGGCCCTGAACGGGCTCCCCGCTACCGACACCCCTGCCAGGGCCCATTCAGACGGACCAGGGTCTGGCGGACGGGAGGATCAAGCTGAGCAGGGGGGCCCGAAAATAGAAGGGAAGACTCGAGGCCACGACAAGACCCGCTGGGGAAAAAAAGGACCGGCGCTAACGTTGCTACGATCAGGGTCGACTTCGGAATAATGCAACACCTGAAGCTGAACAGAGTCATACTTTCTGGGCGGGTGGGTATCGCGAGCTTGTTGGTGTTGGGCTGGTCGATGAGAGATCGAGGCTGAATCGGAGGATGAAAGCCCTAGAGAGAAAAGCGGAGAGTGGTCCAGACTGGCAGGCTTAGGTTTGTTCCTTGCTGTTTGAGTGCTGACGTGCTACGGATTACGGCGGCGGAGGGCCTAGGGTTATCGATAAGTGGCTCTTAGAGTTGATGGAGAATATCTGGCGAAAAAATATTTTTTAATTACAAAAAGAGTTACGCATGCCTAAGAGGCGAGTACGAAAGGGAAAGAGCGATCGGCAGAAGCTTCATGACAGAGTACGAGGTCGGTGGACGTGTCAACATGAGTCGAGAAATGCCGTCGTTGGTCGACACAATGACACCACTGTGAGGTAGGTGGACTAAGCAGCGCATGTTTGCATGTAAGCCATTCCTGCAGGTTGCACAATTAAGGTAGATAATCGAAGCAGCCACACCATTGTATCGACGCCACATTTCAGGGTAGATCGCGATATCGAAGTAGCGTGTTTTTCAGGGTTTGTCGCAAATACCAAGCCACTGAGGAAGGAAAGAAAAAAGTTCTCGGTAGAGTCCGAAC
This sequence comes from Calonectria crousiana, assembly GCA_013406985.1. Classification (NCBI taxonomy): domain Eukaryota; kingdom Fungi; phylum Ascomycota; class Sordariomycetes; order Hypocreales; family Nectriaceae; genus Calonectria; species Calonectria crousiana. Next base: position 361,117 of record VTGD01000030.1, on the reverse strand, counting down.
CATGTGGTAGGCTTAACCCACCGTCGTCACATCCCGTAGCGCGTCTGCGCACGCCCACATCCCTCCAGCGCTCCAGCGCTGCTGTGCAGGCACGCCCACCGCCTGCTAATCAATGTATCCAATGCTAGCCCAAGCGGGGACGCGTCCAACGAGCAGGAGTCAGGCCCATACGCACTCCATACACCTGAGCACGTCGTTCCAGGGCAGGTTGAGTAATCCTACTTCGCTAACCCCCTGGCGGCTCCGCAGCCGCTGGCGCTGCAGAAGTCTCCTCCTGGCATTCCCCCCCCACACACGGCACAAGGTGACCACCAAATTCCAACACACACCCCAGCACTTGCCAGCCCGGTAGCCTCGGATGGTTGTAAGCGCTCCAGCCGGCACCGAGACGGTGTCTTCCAGCCGTCAACTTCTGCACTCTGCGGTCAAGGTCAAGGAACACACCCCGTACGGTGTCGGGGGGGTTGCTATTGCACGCTATAGTACCAAATGTGGGTGCCACAGCTGGCCCGTCTCCATCCAACAGCCTGCACCGCGCAACGACCCCCCCTCCCCGTTGGCACCTGTGTCTCGGTTTGGACGGCCTGAAGCATATTCCTGCTCGCTGGGCCTGGCCTTGTAGTCAGCCATGCGGCGCTGGAATGGAGAGGCCCACGGGGTGCACGATGGTCCAGCCCAGCTCCCTGTCAGGCTCACCGGCCGTGGATCTTGGAAGGCAAGCTAATCACGTCAAAGAAATGAACCACAACTGTGTCGTGCCGCAAAGGCTACAGGCTTGGGACTGGGGGGGGTCTGCGGCCAAGCTGCATCTAGGCATTCGGGAAAAGGAGATTTGGGCCAGCCGTGTTGGTGGTGACAAGTGCTTGGCTTCGGGCCGCCAATATCATAAAAGCCAGGGCATGTTCGCGATTTTCATATAGGATCCATTCACACACATTCTCAATGCACATCGTTTGATTTTCTAGAAACGATCAGCGCCCTCTTTATCTGAGAATACTTCCCACTCTTTTTCAGATCACTGTCGTCACACAGTCTTTCTACCGAACAGCTTGCCTGCAAGCTTGGCCATATCCGAGGCCTCACTCTTTGAAATTACAACCACCAAAATGCAGTCTCTCCACAGCTTGGTTGAGGACGACCTCAACTCCCACACTCTCTCGTCATCTTCCTCGTCTGTCTCGCTCTCCGGCTCTTCTATTGCAACTACTCCTGATTCTGATGCCGAACATGGCTACCCCACACACGCTCAATCAACGAACCCCAACGGCAACTTCATCCTGGTCATTGGAGGTCTTGGCTACATCGGATCGCACACCTCCCTCGAGCTGCTCAAGGCTGGCCACAACGTCATCATTGTCGATGATCTCAGCAACAGCTTCCACAGCGTCTTCACCCGCGTGAGAAAGCTTGCTGAGCAGTACTGCCACGAGAACGGCCGCAAGGTGCCCGTCCTCCACTTCCACAAGCTCGACTACCGCAGCAAGTCCATGCGCTTCCTGCTGGAGTCGTACTCCGATCTGGTCACCTCCCCTGCCAATGGTGCAGACGGCCCCGGACTTACACGACGATCACGCATCTCCGGTGTCATTCATTTTGCGGCTTACAAGTCCGTTTCCGATTCCATTGCTCGACCCATTGCTTACTACCGCAACAACGTGTGCGGTCTCGTCGACCTGGTCGAACTCCTTGGCAAGCACAACATCCGCAACTTTGTTTTCTCCTCGTCGGCTACCGTTTACGGTACCAAGGCCGACGAGGGTAAGCCGCTCAAGGAGGAAGACCTTGTCCACCACCCCGAATCCTACATCGACGACAACGGCCAGGAACAAACACGCATGCCCCATGTCACTGGCCTGCTTAGCCCCTACGCCCGATCAAAGTACTTCTGCGAGGCCATCCTCGCTGACATTGCCTATTCAGACCCCAACTGGCGCATCGTGGCCCTGCGCTACTTCAACCCCATTGGATGCGATGCGTCGGGCCTGCTTGGCGAGGACCCCAAGGGTGTTCCCACCAACCTGTTCCCAGTCATCACCCAGGTGCTTACCGGCCAGCGCGAACAGCTCGACATTTTCGGTACCGACTGGGATACCCGAGATGGCTCTGCCATTCGCGACTTCATCCACGTTTCTGACCTTGCCCGCGGCCACATTGCTGCCCTGAGCGCCGGTGTTAACGAGCCTTTCCGCACTTTCAACCTGGGCACCGGAAATGGCACCACTGTCAAGGAAGCCGTGGACAGCCTACAGGCTGCTTCCAAGAAGACCATCCCTGTCAACCTTGCTCCTCGACGGGAAGGTGACGTGGGCATGTGCGTTGCAGCCAATAAGCGAGCAGTGTCCGAGCTTGGTTGGACCGCCACCGAGAGCATTGACCAGTGCGCATCAGACCTCTGGAACTTCGTCTCGAACAACAGCTAGGTTCGCGAAACGCCCTGACAAAATTCTAAAACGTTGACTGGAGGATTTCGAAACGCCACATTGACGGTGGCACGGGGAGGAGGCCGAACAGTGGCCACTACCAAACATTCCTTTAATATCCTACTGAATTTTTAATGTATGTACTTGGCTGGATGGGCAGTTTTGCCCTGTTCCGTTATGGGATGCAATCACTGGATGGAGTAAAAATGGATGGGTCTTGTTTTTTTTTCATGGATGGGCGGGAGAGTTGCCACATCATTTTGCGTACAAGGATAGATGACAGACAAAGAATTTGCGGAAAAATACGAGAGCATGATTTGCCTTGGCTCCACGAGATTGCAGCATGGGTGTGAATGAAATTGTGCGGCCAAAAAAAACCAGCGAGCGCAAAACCAAGACCGGCCGAGTGTAGCCAAGAACGACGACAACTGTAAGCCAAGACCCCGGCACAGAGGGGGCGGGATGGAAGAAAAATTATTTGCCCAATAGGAACAGGGTTACCCAGTTTTACGAGTCTCAGTCTATTTTTGTGGAGTATACGAGCCCAATTTTCATCACCCAGGTCAGAGCCCCAAAAAAAACCGTTACCAACAATTGTGACGTCCATGGTTTATGCTTGTCTCGGCATCTGGGTCACGGTTCCAGATACGAGATGTTGGATAGAGATCGGCATGAAAAGCCTGGGGAACAACGCATCGACGCATCGACGCTATATCGTATTCTAGAAATCAAATGGCCCATGTCATGGAGGTTTTTTGCGAGGTGACGAAATTTTAATCGAGAGCAAGAGCCATTTGGGGCCCCCCCTCTCCAAAAATCCCAAATCTTACTCGGCTCGGGGGTGTGAGACAACATCGCGCGCGCAACTGGCCACGGCGGAGCCTGCGGCCGGGCCAAGGAGTCCCATTAAAGTTAGGCTGCGGTGGTGCTTAATCAGGATATGGTAGGCGATGGCATGTCGATTCCCGAAGGAACCGTCTCTCTTCACCTACATGGTGAGCACAAGGGGCCCCTGCCCGGCATACGCCCCTCGGGTCCCCCCCTTTGGAGATTTGGAGAAGGGCTGCGCATGACTGCACCGCGCTAGAACGCGCCTAAAACGCACCAACGACACGGTAACTCTGCACTAGATCGACGCTAAGGCGCTCCTGGGCTCTGGGCACTCCCATTCCGCAAGGGGGCAGAAGGTCACTCAGGGCCGCGCGCGGGACACCTGTGCGCGGACGCAAGCGAGCGCAGACGGTGCCCTTTTTCCAGCAGGCCAGGGCAGGCTGTGCGTGTCTGTCTTTTGTGGTCCTCGCTCCCGGTGATGGGCGCCGTGGATTCCGTAAACTACGGTCAGGGCTGGGCATGACAAATTCCCACGGCCGGTTGGCCCCCGCGCTCCACGGTCGTCGCAACGGCGCACCGATGAACCGTGACACCGTGACACGCCGGGCAAGGCGAGCTGAGGATTTGGCTTTAGACCCCGACAGCCTTCGGGTACCCTAGACCGTTCCCCTTTCTAAGGATTTTTTTTTCTTCTTCCTCATTCCCCCTTACCTTACGTACGTTTACCAACCAAGCCTTGCCTTGCCTGTTCGTGGAGACGGTGAATCCCAGCACCGCCCTTTTTTTTTTTCGCTCCCTCCCAACTCACGTTCCAGGCCACCGTCCGTTCCTTATCCACCGGAACCGCTGTAAAGGTGAGACATTGTCTCGCAACCCCAGTCAGTCCTTACGCTTATCGCAATTAATTATCGTCGCCTCATCTTCTCTCTCCTCATAGCGGCTATATCATCCCATCACCTAACACTCTACCTTCTTTTTTCTCCCCATCACCACCAATTGACATTATATCTTTGTCCTGCCAAACGGCGAACAAAAACTTCTCCCCCCTTTTTTGGCTGACCACCACCTCACGAACGTTTCGCACCTTCCCCTGGCGGTCCCTGAAACTGAATCGAGATGGGTGCCAGCGTCACACGCCCGACAAAGGTGGCTCCGGCCGAGCAGCCCATCGTCCTCATCCCGCTCTACATCTATCCTCTCGCAGAAGCGTGGGAGCCACTTTTTACCGTGGCGCGCGCCTTTCCCGAGGTGTTATTCGTCACCGTTGTGAACCCCTGCAACGGGCCAGGCCCCGACGCCCTGCCGGACGCCAGCTACGTTGCCGTCCTTAACACAATGAACTCCATCCCAAACATTCGACCGGTTGGCTACGTCCACTGCACCTACGGCACGCGGCCCATTGGGGACGTGCTGCGTGACGTTGACTGCTACCGTGGCTGGAATGACAGCTTTAGACTGGAGGGCATCTTTATTGACGAGACCCCATCGGATCCGGGTTTGGTCGGCTACCTGGACGCTATTTCCGACCACACTAAATCGACGTGGCAGACGTGCCTGGGCTGCCAAGCATTCGTCATCTACAATCCGGGTGTCGTGGTCGACCCGGCCTTCTTCAGAAAAGCCGACTGGGTCGTTGTTTTCGAGCAGTCAGAAAAGCACTGGAAGAGACGCGAGATTCAGGCCAGCCTGGAGCAACTGCCGCAGAATCTCCGGCACCAGTCGGTAGCGGTTGTCCACTCGCTGTCGGGGGACCTGGAGGAGGCTGCGTACCTTTGCCGATACATTCGCTTGCTCGGGTTGGGTGGCATCCATCTCACGGAACAGCTCGACGGAGGGTATACTGAGTGGCCCGTTATGTGGGCCAAGGTGGCCGAGGAGCTGCGGGTCAGCTTGGTGAAGAAAAAGTAGTTAGGGCCAGCGCTGGCTGCAGCGGTGCCTCTTCGGCAATACGCATACCAAGTAAGCGTATGACTCGCCCCCCCTCTCCGCGCGCCGGCGCCAGCGCCACGGCGGGAGAGGTGGGAAATTTTCGTCCAGTGCTTATTTCCAAGATTCTTTCTGTAGCATAATTCATATAGAGCATGGGGGGGATGGGATAGAGCATAGCATAAATAGATGTTTCTTATTAATCATATGTGCGTTGGTCAACCACGAGCACGCAGAAATCGTACCACCAAATCCCTGCCATCGTTGCATTGCCAGGGGTGTCTGAGGGTCGCGTCGACGCCACATATACGAGTTTTTTTTTTTTTTTAAAGTTCCGCTCCCCTCGATGTGAGGCGGCGGTAGGCGGCCGGGAAAGCAACGTTTTATTCCGCGTATCTCATTTCAGCGTGCATCGCCAAGCCAGGTCCAAGGATGACCCCCCCCACATCACCCTTGCCCTCGGCCAAGGGCACCTTGGAGGCTGGTGCAACCTAATTACTCCTTCACTGGAAGCCCGGCCGAGGGAACTGGACGGGATTCGGGAAATTCGGGGGGGCTGCTGTTGCGGTTCGTATTTAGTGGGCTCCACAGGGCCTTCCATGGCCTGTAGGAGTCCGCGGAGCCCTGCAACAAGCATGCAAGAGCCTGCCAGAATCCTGCCAGAGTAGCGAGGGTATGGTTGCAACGTGCCAGGGATGATTGGAAAAGAAAAAAAGGGATGAGGGGGCGAGGGCGGGGAGAGCAAGGCGGAAAGCGAGAGGCGAGAGGCGGGGGAACGAGGTTTTTGTATGTATGTAGGGTAGTATGTATGTGTGTGGGTGGGTGTGCGTGTGCGTGTTGGTGCATGTGTGTGCGTGCGTGCGCATGTGTGTGAATTTTTTTCTAATTTTTTTTTTTGCATCTTCGCTGGCTTTTTCCTTCATTGGGAAACCAAGCGGTCAATTATGTACATAGAATATGGAGTATGTCTATGAAGATGTTTGTCTATGGTATACAGAGAGAGTAAGGAAATTTTGGTCCTGTCGGATGATGTCATGTACACGCTAAGAAGGAAAAAAAAAGCATAGGCGTCGTTCAAGCCCACGGCAGCAACTAGTCAAACAAGCCGCCCCATTTCTAAAATTATTAGTCGTATTTTTAATCCGTCGCTGTCGTGTCCAAGTCAGTGACGTAGGACTTCTTGTCTGTGCAGTACTCGACCCAACCGTCGAGGTTCATCTTTTTGATGACCGTGCTGAAACCGTCACTGCCGGTGGCGTTGCCCGAGTTCGAGCATATGCTGTCAACCGTCTTCGTGGACATGCTGTTGGGGGCCCCGTCGGGGTATTCGATGTGAAAGACTGGCTTGCCTGCCTTGATGAATGGCGCGAAGTCTGCGCACTCTGAGTATTCCGAGCATTGCTCGTTGACTGAAAAATGAACGTGATCAAGAACATCTGAGATGATGCCGCCGGCGTTCTTGAGACCGGTAGACATGTTGTAGGACGCAGCCGTCTTGGAGAGGAACTTGACATAGTCAATCGCATCCGCCTTTGTGAGACCAACACCATTGTCGTTTTGCTAGTGGTTGACGGATCAGCGCTTGAAACTTGAAGGATGGCCACTTTGACATGCGGCCAGGCCGTGCCGTGCATACAGAGCCGAAACGAAACAAAAAAAACAAAAATAGGTGAGGCTTTGTGGGAGAGGGCGTGTACTTACGTATCCGTCAATGTTGTCAGGATCGATGGCGTTGCATCCCTTGGAAGCAGCGTACGCGATGCGCTTCTTCATGATCTTGCGCACGTTGGTGCTGCGCGTGTTGAGCCAGTTCTCGTCGGGCCAGCCGTCCATGACCTTGCCAAGGTCAGACTTCTGGAAGTCGTCCTTGTCGTCTCTCCAGTTCTCCCACGAGCCCGCGCTGAAGTAGCAGATGACATGTCTGCCCTTCTCCTGCAGGCGCTGGAAGGTTGAGACGTCGTTGTCGTACATGTCCAGGTCGTACACCCTGACATCCGGTGTCACCTTGCCATTGCTGGCAACGGAGATGGGCTTCTGCAGGACAATCTGCCAGGAGTCGCCCGCCTTGGGCCTCCACAGCTTGGTGTTGCCTGTCGAGTCAGAGCCGTTATCTCCCTTGTGGGTGACGGTGACGATGACGCCGACGATAAGGGGGACGATGATGACAATGGCGAGGCCGGCGACGGCGAACTGCTTCCACAGGGGCCATGGATCCTTGTAGGCCTTAGACTTGATGTCTTCCTTTTCCGACTCGTCCATCATGATTGCTTCTCGAGATGCCTCGCTCCGGCGTGGGTAGCGGGTCTCGAGGCCGAACTGGTAGGCACCCGTGGTGAAAGAATGTATGAGTTAAACTCCAGGGTAGTCTCGAACAAGCAAGAGAAAGAGAGACAATGGTGGGCGCGGCGAGGCAAATGTAGGGGAAGCAGCCTGGTCAGGGCGACCGGGGTTCGTATGGCCTATGAACAGAGTCTCGTAACCCGCGAATTGCTCATGCTCCAGACCCAGGATGCCGTGGCTAGCAGGCCAAGGAAAGCCCCGATCCCGATTCGTGTCGATCAGTTCCCTAGGGCCAGGCGGCGATCCGGTTCAGTCGGACGCACATGGCATCCTTTGCTGCGAATGCGGCCAACACTTTGCAGCCCATTCCACGAATTGCCTGACTCGAACTCGCACCAGAAAGCTTCGGTGCAGCGATTCAGCAGGCTTTCGCTCGTGGACCCCGAAGTACGTCGCCGGAGGGGGTGCTTCCATCACAATATGCCTATTTCGGTAAGCGGCCAGCATGCAGAGCTGAAACCTCCCGCGGCCACAGGAGCCACACCGCTGCCAAGCACCCGCGTTGGGAGAGGCGCTTAGGCTAGGCGCCTGGTTCGAGATTCTGTGGCGTCCACTAAGATCCCGGTGGGGACGTAAATGTCCGGCGTCGATGTTCCATGCTGCTACTGCAGGGGAATTATTGTGTGACATGAGGCCGGTCGCCGTCCCGTAGATAGCACGAGTGGGTGGATCTGGACAGGGCGCGCCGCCACCTAGCATCCCCGCGCCGGCGCTGGCCCTAGCAGAACTTGACGGGCGCCCTGATGCTGCGGCGGCCTTGGTGGGCTGGAGCTAGCCGAGCTGTTCTGGACGCACTCGGGTGTGTTGTAGCGCAGGTGAGCGGCCGAGAGGAGGAGCAGAGAGGAGCAGAGAGGCGCCCACTGAGCCACCAAAACTTGCAGCGAGACCAGCCGCCTGCCCATTAGCCGGCAGGTTGAGTAATGGCCGTGGTGGACGAACCACTGGCGCCGCCGCCAGACTGGTCTCGTCCTCAGAGTTTTCTTTCGCATGTTTCCCCTTCCGCCACTGCCCACCCTCCGGAGTTGACGCGTTCCACGATGTGGCGGTACTACCGTTGGCCGGATGCTGTCTGGTCTTCGATAGCGTGAAGCTCGCACCGACGACTGGTCGCAAGCTGCTCTCTATATGAATATGCGCCCTCGTCCGTAGTTCTTGTTGTAGACTCCATCTTTATCCCAACACTACCAGTCCTTCCTTAGTCGGTGGTTTTAAAAAAGAGTCAACCGTCGAGGTTGTTCTCCTTCCTTTCTTTTCAAACAAGTCTTTCGTTCGCTCCTTTGAACAACCACCAACAGCCACTCTCCTTTGAGACCCATCCACGGAGGCTCTCCGAGTCGCCCACCCACCCTCCTTCAATTTATTTTTATCAATTACCCTTTTCAGTCACTCTTTCGGTCCCGCTCCGGACCCCTACCCCCAGCTATGCGTTTTCACGGCGTTGCCATCGCCGCTCTTGGCCTTCTTGGCGTGAGTGATTGCAAGACTACCTCGTCCTCGGGACGCAGCACCGCCACGTCTGCTGCCAACAACCACCTGTCCAACGGCGACTTCTCCGGCGGCCTGCAGGGCTACAAGACCACGGGATCTGTGACATACGTTCCCGGTGTCGGCCACGGCAGCAATGGCGCCATTAAGATGCAGTCTGGTCAGCCCACGGGCAAGAAGCCTTCCAAGGACAAGCGTGGAACCCTCCTCACCAGCAACAAGCGTCAGACAGTCACCAGCACAGGCCTCAGCCAGTCGGTCAAGAACCTCGTAGTCGGGACCACTTACACTGCATCCTTCAAGTACTACGTGATCTACGCTACGTCTGACACCTGCAGGATCCAGGCCTCTCTGGATGGCAACAACTTCGGTAACACGGATTACTTCACCAAGGCCTTCATCCTTGGCGCCTCCTGGGGAACCTTCTCCGCCAACGTCCCCGCAACTGCCAACACTCAGACCCTGAAGCTCAGCGTTGTATGCAGCACCGGTACCACCCAGGTCTACCTTGACAGCGTCGACTTCAGCAAGGCTGTCGTTACCACCACAAAGGTCACCTCCACTTCGACCACAGCCAAGAGCACATCCAGCTCCACCACTGCCAAGCTCACATCCACATCGACCACATCGACCACGGTTAAGCCTGCTTCTACTACGTCCACCTCTGCTGCAGCCAGTTCCACTGCCAAGAGCACATCGAGCTCAGCCGCTGCTGCCTCGTCCTCTACCAACAGCGTCAATGTCGCTGCTGTCGCCAGTTCCAGCTCCAGCTCCTCAGCTGCTGTATCCAGCCCCAGCTCTTCAGCTGCTGCATCCAGCTCTTCAGCTGCATCCAGCTCCTCAGCTGCTGCATCAAGCTCTGGCGCCTCAAGCAGCTCGTCCACCAGCTCCAGCGCCCTGAGCACCATCACGTCGAGCACTGCGACCACAACCACCGGCAGCTCCACTGCTTCCATTCAATCCACTAGCGCCACCAGCATCCCATCCGGCACGGTCGACAGCACCATTCTCATCATTGCCCCCAACGCTGCTTCTGCTGCTGACGGTAGCTCCGGTCTTCTCGGATATGGCATCCCCTTTGAGAACCTCATTGTGCCCCAGGCTGGCACTTCGCTGCCTACCCTGAACTCGTCTGCCACCCATGGAAACTACGGTGGCATCATTGTCATGGATGCTGTTTCCTACCAGTACACCAATGGCTGGGCCAGCGCCATTACTGATGACCAGTGGAAGGTCCTGTACGCCTACCAGCTTCAGTTCAATGTCCGAATGGTTCGCATTAACGAATACCCTGGCGTTGGATTCGGAACTGCTGCCGCTCCTGGCGGTGGATGCTGCGCCGACACCGTGCAGCAGAACATCAGCTTCACAGACACTAGCGATTTCCCTACCGCCAACATCAAGGCGAACGCTGAAGTAGGCACCTCTGGGCTGTGGCACGTCCCTGCTACCATCACCGATACCACTACCACTAAGCAGGTTGCCAAGTTTGGTGTTGCCACCGGCTTCTCCAGCGAGACCGTCGCCGCTGTCATCAACAACTTCAACGGCCGCGAACAGTTTGTTTGGTTCATTGGTTGGGCCCCAATCTGGTCGCTGACATCAAACTTCCTCCAGCATGCTCACATTCACTGGATGACCCGCGGTCTCTTCCTTGGCAAGCGCAAGATCCATCTGAGCAACCAGATCGACGATGTCCAGATCTCCACAGAGCTCTACTACCCTACAGGTGGTCCTGACTTCAAGATCGCCATTGACGATCTCAACGCCCACGTCACGTGGCAGAAGAACCTCAACGCTCGTCTGCCCGCTGGTTCTGACTTCTGGCTTGAGCTTGGACACAATGGTAACGGTGATTTGATTGCTGCTACCCTTTCTGATAGCAAGGCCACCGTTTGCAGCCCTTCCGATGCCGTCTACTACGACTCCCAGAACGCCACTGCTCTAGAGTTCCAGAAGCCCCTCGGTACTGGCGTTGACCAGTGGCCTACCGGCTATGAGACTTACAGCTGGTCTCTCAAGTGCGCCAAGCTTGATGACTTTGCTTCTTGGTTCATGACTCCCGCTAACCGGGATGCATTTGCTCACGTCTCTCACACCTTCACCCATCTCAGCTTGAACAACGCTACTTACCACGATACCTCTCGTGAGATCAAGTTCAACCAGGCATGGATGAAGTCGACCAGCATTGACCAGGCCACCCGCTTCTCCGCTCACGGTTTGATTCCTCCTGCCATCACTGGTATGCACAACGGAGATGCTATCAAGGCCTGGATGGACAACGGCATCATATACGTTGTTGGTGACAATACTCGGCCTGTCCTGCGCAACCCCAACAACGTCTACTGGCCCTTGATCAGCACTGTTGCAGCCAATGGTTACGATGGCCTGACTATCGTTCCTCGTTTCTCCACTGCCATCTACTTCAATTGCCATACCATGGAGTGTACCACCAAGGAATGGATTGCCACATCTGCCGGTAGCGGTGATTACTTCAGCCTCCTGGCCAGCTCCAAGGCTAGCAACATCCGCAACCTCCTTGCCCTGCAGTCGGACCCCTACATGTTCCACCAGGCCAACATGCACCAGACTACTGTTGATCCCGTCACAATCGGTGACCAGACCGGAAAGATGTCCCTTGTTATGTCCTGGACTGAAACTATGGTCCAGGAGATGATGCGCCTGACCACCTGGCCCATCACGTCGTTGAAGCACGACGACATCGCTGCTTACTTTATCACCCGCATGACTCTTGATAACTGCAACCCCAAGATGTCCTACTCTTTCTCCAACGACGGCAAGTCCATCAACTCTGTCACTGTTACCGCCAACGGCAACACCTGCTCTGTCCCCATTCCTGTCACCATTCCTTCTGGCAGCGTCTCTGGTGGATCTGTTACCTCTGACCTTGTGGGTGCTGAACCCCCTATCCAGTGGGTGACCCTCAGCGGTTCGGCAGTCACGCTTCAGCTCAGCTCTCCTATTTCCTTTAACGTGTCATCGTCTTCTGCTGCTTCTGCTTCTGCGTCGTCTTCTGCTTCTTCCGCTGCTTCAACTTAAAGCTTCATCGTCTTAGATGGGGGAGGAAAAAAAAAGTCTTGTATATCATGTGACAAAATAGCTACGTTTTTAATCGTTTTACAAGTATTTATTTACATAGCTGCTGATCCACCGCGTTTCATGAGTCTTGATGTCTATGTGTGCTTGTCTGTAGTCTATCAATGTATCTGTCATAATCCCATAGCTTTCCTCTTATGCCAAGTGTGTCCAGTTACTCTCATACAGAATAATCGAAGGCAGGCCCTGGTAGCTACACCAAACGGCTTACACATGCCTCAATCAACGGTAACACTAGATAGGCATAGTACAGACATACGCATCATGCTCGTTGCCCTTGGCCATTGTTGAGCATCACTTGTACATCACCCGCATGGCCTGATTCTTAGATTATTCAGTTGAGCCTAGACGATTTTTCTTTTCGTTCAGAAATCAATACGTTCTTTGCCCTTCGTTTCTTTCAGTAATTATACGACTTGCAGAGCTCTAAAGACGAGGAGAAAAAAAGATCCGCAATTGCATGCCAAGGGTTGGAGTCAAAGAAACTGGAGGTATGCATACTGGATAAATATTTCCCAGTCCTCTAGAGGTTTGCCACCCACCGAGTGCTTTGGATCGAGGCGAGAGGTTTCCCGCTATTTACGTCCCTTGTATTGGTATCTATGAACCGCCATCTTATATGTAGGTAGACAGCATGAATAAGACAATGTTGACAATGCCTTGTATAACAATAGCGCCTCAAAGTGCCTGTATTTCCTTTGTAAAATTTAGCACCACGAAGCTGCAAATATTCGGAGTGCCTCCATTGCTTAATGAGAATACGACATGTCTAAATCGAAGAATGAAATATGAAAATGACGTGTGCAGGGCCTGGAAGCATCTATTTTACAATAGATTGAAAATTATGTTCGTAGTTAAGAGTCAACCAAATGTACACTATCAATCCAAGGCGGTGTATATTATGATTCTACTCCAACCTCTTGGTTTTGAATTTAGCCAACTCTCTTCATTTCCATGGCGCTCATGACCGCGTACAACTCCCATCTCGCACAAGCCGTCCAACGTGCTGTTCGTGTGCACAACACTACACCTCCAAGTCAAATCGTGAACCCTGACCGACCCCCTAAAAAAAAAAATTAAAAAGAAACCCCACGCCAACTGGATCTTGGGTTTCTGTCGGTGAAGAACGACGACTCTAGGTTTACAGCGGCGTCAACGTAAAAAGAGGCCTCACCCTAACAGCATACACAGGCCTTAGTGAGGTCGAGCAAAGTTGATTTGAAATTCCGTGGAGACAACCTTGCCGCGCTTTAGATTGGGATCAACTCCTGGCGCTGGAATAGAGCCTCGAACACGGCAGCCATTGCATTACGCAACCCCTCTCTGCCACCCCTACCGAGCTGGCAGGTCGACGGCGCATTCCGGCCCTTGCTGGAGGGCGAGGGAGGGAGAGCTCTATAATAGCCTCCATTTTTAAAAAACGACGGGCAAACATGCACGCACGCCTCTTCTCACTCTCTCACTTGGCGCCCACCCTCCCCTCGCAAGCTTTATTTCCCTAGCGGCACGTCAACAAACGATCCGGTGAGCACTGGTGGGTGGGGGGGGGAGTGCGGTGGCGGACTGGTCGAGACTTCCTAGCGCGTTCATGCCTCTGGGGAAATCCCGTAGATTTTCGGTGCTTGCGCGGCCCCCCTCGTCATGGAAACACGCCCAGCTAATGAAATGGTGCCGGGCCTAATGGCAACAAGAGGCGGCTCGAACATCAAAGCCATTCACCCGAGATGCGAGATCGAGATCGTAGATCAGACTCCACCCGGGGCGCCCGGTGGTCATTTTTTTCTTTCTTTGAGGGGTGAGGGGTACTTTTTTTTTTCTCCTTTCGTTCACGCCTTTGATGGTGAGGTGAAAGGGGGGGCTTAGTATCACGGAGGCGGTCCATTGTCTCGGGAACAAGGCACATGTCTCCAACTTGTTCACGGTTGTTCCCGTTCACCTGCAAGGCGGCAACGCAAAAGAAAAGAAAGAAAGAAACCAATTCCGGAAAAGGGAAGACGGCGTGAGAAGCTACTCCACCCAAGAGGGAGGGCAGTTCATTTCACAAACCGTAGCGCTTTTTTTTCTTTTTTGCTTTTTATTGTTTCCCCATCGTGCGTCATGGGGCGTATAACCAAACTGGGGATTACCTACTCAAGCCTCACCACCAAACAATTGGCCTTTCAGGGGAGGTCGGCGGGAGTGTGGTGCATCACCAAATTAGCTCGTAGTAGAGGGTGTATGATACTTGCATTCCAACTGAACTGGGAGATCACGCGAGCACGTGGTCAGCGTCATAGATGGGAAGCCGTCCTTTGCATGGACACAACTTTGAAATTTATGATCCCAAATTGAGTTTCTTGGAAAACTTTCCCATCTTGGGGTGCTGCTGAATCATGTGTAGTTGAAGCTTAGCTGTCATGATACTTCCAGTCATCATTATCATGGAATGCAAAGTCGGGTGATCATGTGCCGATTGGCTGAGAGCTTTCCCTTTCACCTCGTTGGGAGGTGTAGGGTAGCGAAGTGCCATTTTGGCGTTTGGTCGGTGTGGTGTGGTTGGATACACACCTTTTCGATTTATGCTATCAGTTAATTCTTTTCTTTTCCTTGTCTTTGATTCGTTCAATCTTTTTTTTTTTTGTAAACGTTTGAAAATTTGGAAGTTCATAGTATCGGCTGGGTTTCTTTATTTTCCCACATTAGATAGCAGGTTAAGTTGAACAATAGTGTGAATTTCCCCAAATTGGCCGAACAGACAGGGTAACAACTCATCCCAACACCCTTTTGGCTGAAAATAGCACCATATTCATTGATACGAAGATTTACCTTCAATTGGTATTTCCTCTTGCCCCATTGCGAGGTACGGTCAGCGCGGTGGCCTGGCTTTTCATCTAATCAGGGCTGTATGCATACTCAACGTGCACGCAGCCGTAAAATTATAAATTGAAACGCCAAGGAATGGTGGATCGTGCGGCTTGCTCTGACAGGTAAATTGGAATCTGTTGGGTCCACACTGCAAGCAACCTGGCCTTAGCTCACGGGACGTGAAACACAAGTGTACCTATTATTGCGGCTACTCATATACAATCGGGGCAGCGGGATCACGGGCGGGAGAACCCAAAATTTGCTTTGGGCCTTCGGAAAACCAATTTGATGGTTATTCTGGGAAACAAAGAGTCCTTCAAAACGTGTCCTGGACCTGTGGTTAAATTTCTAATGGGGGTAGAGTTAGGAGTGAGAGGACTGTAGCAACACGAATTATTTGAAAGTGTGATGACGACGCGGTGTACATTTTTTCGCTTCTACAGATCCAAGAGTCAAAAAAAAAGCTTGACAGATGCCATTTGGCGCAGTGCTTGTTTCTTTGATTCGCAATTGTTTGTGTAACCCTTGTTTGGTCGCTGGACCCATGATCGACACGTGCCAATCTCCGATGCGATTGTAGCTGGATGGGGAAATTGCATGTTTATGCGTCTCTGATAGGCATCTGACTCGGTGAGTTTCTGAGAATGCATATGCAAGACGAGACCGAATCTGGCTATCCGCTGCCGCATGATTGTCCACAATGTCGCTAGAGTAGGGTGGGTTGTATGGGAGGAGAGTCCTCATTGAGTGGGTTTGTGCCAGGTTTTCAGCTTGTCATGATGATGTGTGACTCCTGTTTTGAGAATCTCATCTAAATACGATTTTTTTTTTTTGGATTGTAATTTCTTGATATTGAATCTATCCTTCAGATGGTTTTGCAATTTGCCCTCGTCATGGACAAGTTGAGGGATAGGATCATGGAACAAGACTTGAGACAACCCGCCAACCGCTTTGGCAGGGATTGATTTTCAAGCTTTGAATTGCGTCACGCAATTACGCGGAGCGAAATGACTGCAACTTGATGTATGGGGCATTTCGAAACAAAGAAAGGGACAAGATTGGAGCCAAGTTGTCGATGAATCTTGGTCTCGCAGACCCATACGTTGCAAGGGGCACATGGCAACTCACCAAAGTTGAGTTGAGAATTTCAAAGCACCACCAATCAAGTTTGATTTTAATATTATCTAATCTATCGAATTGATAGGACAGCGGGCTGTCAAGGTCTGAGACTTGAAGTCGGATGATTACAATCTAGGGCAGACGAAACCGAGAGAGGCATTTGAGCTTGTTTTGCAACGAACATCCCTACTTTTAAGGGGAAATAAATAAGCTTCTGCATGATATATTGCAATGGCGCACGGAGCTACCATTTCCATTTGCGCGGCTGCGCTTCTGACGCTAGGGACGAGCGGTTTCGCTAGCCTTGTTTGACCCCAACGCATCTTTGTCGTAAAATACGACAAACGCGATGTTTCTTGAACCTTGAACGCCAACAGTCCGCCTGAGAGAACTTGCCGTTGGTAGCAGTAGCTGTGGGGAGCTTGGGACCGGGGATCTGCCTATCAACGTCGCACTTGCATGGGGCGGGGAGAAATTGATACCCAGTTTCGGGTGAACGGTGCTCGGCGCTGTTTGATTGAGTTGCAACGGCCCCCGACGCGATCTGTCACACCAGGAAAAGGTTTTCTTTTCCTTTTTTCCCCCTCTTTTTTTTTTTCTTCTTGCCGGGTGCGAGTTCCGATGCATCCGTAATGTTTCGTCGTAAAAACGGTTTCTGGGCGTGGCCCTCGCTAACGGTTTTAACTCCGTTTGAGAGGACTCGCTGATTGGTGGATATTTTGCGCCGTGAGAGGGGGGGCGCGTTTTAAACTGTCGTGTATCGGCGCAGTTCCCGATTAACAAGCCGTGCCAGGAGGCGTAGAGCCGATCATGATGCTCTCCCGTGTCAGGGGAATGGGTCCGTCTCTGGGCAGTTGATGAGGGGGAAAACAGCGAGGAGCACACGTCTTTGTACTTTGTCCCATACACGGCTGTCTTCGCTTCAATTTTGAATGTTTTGAATCCCCCCCCCAGCCAGCAGCTGCCAATGCTGTCAACTTGACACCGCAGTCTCTCGAGTGCCCTGATGTCCCCTCTTTAACGTTCCATCCATCGAGCCACTCGGCGGAGCTGTGATTTTCCGTTTTGAATCCATCAGACTAGGCCCTGGATCCATGCCCATGGTACCCCCGGCACCTTGTCATGCTGTCACTGGGTCGCCCGACAGAAACCCCTGCCTTCACCTCTACTTGAAATTGAAGGGACTCGTTAGATGTATCAGCCCTATTCTGGAAATGGCCTCAGTCTAGGATTGCTCGCCGTCCTGGAAACGTTGAGTGCCCCCAGGAATCTGTGAGTGTACCTGAAATTGCCTTTGGGCAGGGGGGGGGAACGGGATGACATTCTTTAAAACCTGGGACAATGTCCCCCATCCTGCTTCTTGGTGTTTCCAACTTCCTTCATTGTCGTCTTCGATTCAACAGTCTCTCCTTTCAAGTCTATCCTTCAGTACAACTCCGTGATTCCCGGTGAATCTCGACGTCGCTCATTCGCTTTACTTTTGTCCGCTTCGACAGCCTGGAACGACCCTTAAAGCTCTTTACCATCTCAGCTTGTATAAACCGCCAAAATGAAGGTCTCGATTGCTACCCTTTGCCTCATCCCCGCTGTCATGGGACGTGCCTGCAAGATCCGCCACTCCCACTCGAGCGCGGCCTCAAGCGTTGTTCAGAGCGCCACTCCCATTGCTGTTGAGACCCCCGCTGAGTCTCCCGTGAGCTCAACCGTTCTGCCTTCGGCCACCCCTGCCAGCGGCAGTGCCTCCAGCGGCTCCAACGGTTCTTCCAGCTCTTCCTCCAGCGCTGCTGCTGCTGCTGCTGCCAGCTCCTCCAGCTCTTCCAGCGACTCCGTGCAGCTGTCCTCGGCTGCCATCTCTGGAACCTCCACCTTCTATGGCGGTAACCTCAACGGCGGAAACTGCATGTTCACCACCTACACCCTCCCCAGTGGAATTTACGGCACTGCCTACTCTGGAGCCAAGTGGGACAACGCTGCCGACTGCGGTGCCTGCATCCAGGTCACTGGCCCTACCGGCAAGACCATCAAGGCCATGGTAAGTCCCACCAACGCTTGCTGTAATACGCACTATGCTAACAGGATCCCCCCTATAGATTGTTGACCAGTGCCCCGAGTGCGATGCCGGCCACCTTGATCTCTTCCAGGACGCCTTCAGCGCCGTTGGTGGCACCGACGGAACCGTCAGCACCTCCTACACCTTTGTGCCCTGCGGCATCACCTCGCCCCTCGTCCTCCACAACAAGAGCGGCACCTCCAAGTACTGGTTCTCTATGCAGGTCGTGAACCACAACCAGCCCGTGGAGAGCCTCGAGGTCAGCACCGACGGCGGCTCCACCTGGACCGCCGCCGCCCGCCAGGCCTACAACTTCTTCGAGAACTCGAGCGGGTTCGGCGCCGACACCATGAGCATCCGCGTCACCAGCACCACCGGAAAGCAGGTCGTTGTCAGCAACGTCGGCGTGACTGCCGACGCTCAGTACACTGCCTCGGCCAACTTTTAAGTTAGGCAGGGTAGCAGGGAATAGAGGTTGGCGTGGGTGGTTTACTTGGGTGCGTCTGTTGGGCAAAGCCAGCCAATTTTGGAAGCGGGACACATCATGTAGCAGGCTCTACGACGACTGATTGCCTAGTTTTGGAAACAAAAAAAAAGGGAAGCATGGCCACCGGCTCGAATCAGACAGCCCTTGTTGACCCACCATTTAACAACCTCGAAGCTATATCTTTCTTGTACAAATTTGACTGGGTGATATCCATCTCCATAGAACTTTTAGAGGCACCACCTATGTATTATACTTATTTGACCCCACGCTAAGCGCACGGCTGCCATCAACTGCCCCATTGGGATTTTGGGTTATTGCCGACAAGGATGAGTGCCCCTTCTTCTGTGACTAACGTGGAGGCGAGGGGAACGCCTTGTTTCAGGTATGTGAAGTGAAATGGGGTTAATAGCTGTTCATCGTACGTGATGAATGATATAATCCAAGACTTAAATATATATGCTCAATAAAGATGAAATACGTACTGCCTTATTCGAGACAGAGGAGGCGGAGTGGTTCCTGAGCTGTGATGAGCTCAACCAGTAAGCTCGGTCACAGCAGACATGTCCATACGTAATTGCGGGTTTTGAAGTGACCTGGTGATGATTACCGTCCGCGATTTAAATGAAATCACCCGATGAGAACAGTGGAAGTGGTCGATCTTGTCAGTTACTTGCACTCTGCTCGGCTTTTATCATTTCGGCGCAATCAGAATTTGGAATGCAGCAATGCGGAAAGGCATGTGGCTCCTTGCGCATGGAGCCGACAAAAACAATTAATAAGAGTTGTAGTGGCTAAAGGACATGGAGTTCCCAAGTTTGGCTGATGTAATTTGGCCTTTCATCTCACTTATTAATTAGGCTATACCTTGCTGGCGTCACTTCGGTTGGATATTCACTCGATGGGACGGGCCACCTCACTATCTCTGACTCAGCTAAAAAAAAAAAAAAAGGGTGCATCTCATATAATCCGGCATGATTACCGACCGGGACTTGATAGGATCGCATCTCGGAAGGGATCGTGAATGCTCGTCGCCACGTGGGTAATGTGCCTAGAAACCGGGGACTCCATATACCGATTGGAGCGCATCACGGTTTCACCAAGGCACCAACGTGGTGTGCTTTGGACATGCAGCGGGCGAAGCTGGATGGAAAAGTTTGGAAGGATCTCGTTTCGAATATATCCGATGGTTAAATAGGAAAATGGTGTGCTGGCCAGCGTCGCATCCCACGGATCCGGCGAGTTTCAGGAGTCCGAGGTAGCACAGCAGAGGCCTTCTAGAAGCCCTGGCTTGGCCGCATTGCATGCATACAGACAAAGGCTGGCGAGCGGTTTTGAGCATCTCGATGGCACCCGGAAGCCCTTGCGATGAGTGTGTCGCAGTCTGCAGCACCGTCGTCCCGCTTTGGACGTGTCGATGCCGCCCTAGATTATTGTCACGAGAGAATGCAGCATCCCCACAGATCCCTGGAAAGGCATGTCTTGCTTTTTCTATTTTATTTTATTTTCTCACTTAAAAAGCTGGAGAAGGAATAAAAGAAGAAAAAAAGCACCATGCTGTTCCAATGGCAATTGCGGAACCGTCCGAGTGAAATGCTCTATGGGGAACAGGGGACTAGGCGGTATTCTCGGCCCTTTCCCCACAGCAACATGCGACTGGTGCAGTTCATCATGACTACACTTGACAAATGGCAACCGGCACGGCGTGCTTAATGCCTGGACGAGCAGCATTTGGCTCTCCACAGGCGGCCAAAAAAAACCAAAGCCCCTTCGTAGCCCAGCCTGAGGCTTGTCATTAAATTCCCTATCGAGCGAACATGGGGCATCGCCGTGGATGAGTGGAGCCGACAGGCAAGATCCGGGACCGTCAGCACCGTTTGGCGATCAGAGCCCCAAAGTCGCTGATGCGCTCCAATCGTCAGCCGCCGTGCCCATGAGCTGCATCCAAAAACCTGCTCTCTGCGAGCCGCAGTCCTACTGCGAGGGGGCGTACCGGCTCACGGCACACGGCAGTGGCGCTTGAGCAGCGCGTTCCGCGGCCTGGTAGGGTAGTACCGCAGCATGAAACAGGCTGGTTTGCAGGGGACGACAAGCCGTGATATCACGCCCTGGCAGTGCTCGCCAACGTGCCGGAGATTTCAGCCTCAAGCCACCTCGTGGCATGACGGCACCTGTCATGTAACATTGCTGTCATCAACCCACCATCATTACCCATGACGTGCGTATTTTCCCGCTGTCCTTGCAATAAGGACTATCTCTGCTCATCAGGATCCTGAAGGCCGATCCTTCTCGTATTGGGCAGATGCAGGCAGCCCTCGGATAAAACCTCCAACGGGGATCTGGTCCAACATGCCCCGGTGGAGTTCAACTCCGG
This sequence comes from Calonectria crousiana, assembly GCA_013406985.1. Classification (NCBI taxonomy): domain Eukaryota; kingdom Fungi; phylum Ascomycota; class Sordariomycetes; order Hypocreales; family Nectriaceae; genus Calonectria; species Calonectria crousiana. The sequence goes on along the minus strand of VTGD01000030.1, from coordinate 340,127 downwards.
TCGGGTCTATTAGGCTCATGGGTGTCATGAGGCTGCCACCACGCCATGCCACACGCACCGCAGCTCGAGCAACGGGCGCTTACCTTAGTGTAGCAGTCGTGGAGGGCGATCCTGGGGCCCCATCTTCCTCCGCTGCAGCGACTGCGGGGGGCCAACACTCTGTGATGACGTTGAATCTAGCACGAGGGCCCATTGAAACCTGTCATACGATACGTGCGCTTCTAGCAGCGTCTCCACGGGGTCCGTACGCGGTGGTTGATTGACCCTTGCATGTGTCTTGAGAGCTGTTCGTGATATATAAAGACGGCGCGTGGTGACGACTTGTTGGAGTTGCTCTGGACGCAGCAGCACTCGCCATTACTTCTCGAGAAACATCATTTGAGTAGTCAAGAGGAAGACGGAGATTCGAAATGTATCGGATTTGGAACATTTACGGTATGCAATACTCCCACAAAAATCGTGTATTTCGATGCTGACATGGTTACTGCAGCGCTTGCCGCCATCGGCACCATCGGCGGCATGCTTTTCGGCTTCGATATTAGTTCAATGAGTGCTTGGATCGGTTCAGACCAGTACCTCGAGTATTTCAATCACCCCGGGTCGACTGAACAGGGCGGAATCACCGCCTCCATGTCTGCTGGATCCTTTGTTGGCGCTCTCGCTGCTGGTTATCTTGCAGACCGGCTCGGCCGTCGCTACTCCCTCATGATCGCCTGTGTGATTTGGGTCATCGGTGCCGCCATTCAGTGTTCTGCCCAAAACGTCGGCCACCTGATAGGCGGACGTGTCATCAGCGGTCTCGCGGTTGGTATTACGAGCTCGCAGGTTCTGGTCTACCTGGCCGAGCTGGCGCCCTCTGATATTCGTGGTCGCGTGGTCGGTATCCAGCAATGGTCGATCGAATGGGGTGAGTCACCACCCCTGCTTTGGTGAACGGCTTCTCTAACTGTTGTAGGTATCTTGATTATGTATCTGATCTCCTACGGCTGCTCCATTAGCATTGATGGGCCCAAGGCATTCCGAATAGCTTGGGGCATCCAAGCAGTCCCCGGTGTTGTCTTGTTCATTGGCCTCTTCTTCTTCCCCGAGTCTCCTCGATGGCTGGCATCTCACGACCGCTGGGAGGAGGCCCACTCTACGCTTGCCCACCTGCACGCTGGCGGTGACCTGTCCAGCCCAGTCGTTCTCGCTGAGATGGAAGAAGTTCGGGAGGCTGTCCGCATCGCCACTGAGTCCAAGGATGTTGGCTACCTGGGTCTCTTTGCCCCCAAGGTCTGGAAGCGTACCATGGTAGGCGTCAGTGTCCAGATCTGGCAGCAGCTCTTGTAAGTTTTCCCGTGGTTTTGGTTTTATAACTGGGGGCTGTGTACTAATGTGGAGCCAGGGGAGGAAACGTTATGTTGTACTATCTTGTCTATATTTTTAACATGGCAGGAATGGTAAGATTTGGAGCAACTTTTGGCAAAGACTGATTTGCTAATGCGATTCGGTAGTCTGGCAATGTTGCGCTGACCTCTTCAATTATCCAATACGTCATCTTTCTCGTTACTACTGGTGTGGTTTTGCCGTTCATCGACCGCCTTGGTCGCCGTTGGCTTCTTATTGCGGGCGCTTTCATTTGCGGCATCCTTCATTTTGCAAGCGGCGCCGTCATGGCTTCATACGGACACCATGTCGACAACGTTGACGGTGAGCACCTTTACCCATGAAAGGTTTGAATGTGAAATTGATAGCGTAGGCAATGAAATTCTGAAGTGGTCCATTACTGGCGCACCGGCGAAGGGCGTCATCGCGTTGGCCTACATTTTCGTCGGAGTCTACGGCTTAACTTGGGCGCCTGTGGCGTGGATTTATGCCAGTGAGGTTTTCCCGCTGAAGTATCGAGCAAAGGGTGTCGGTCTTGCTGCTGCGGGCAACTGGATGTAAGTGGATATACCATTGCACCTTGAGACGAGTTATTGACGCTGTGGCAGCTTTAATCTTGCATTGGCTTTCTTTGTGCCCCCTAGTTTCACCAACATCCAGTGGAAGTCGTATATGGTAAGTATGATTTCACTGTGGTCGATGCCGTCGCTGACATGGATAGATCTTTGGCACTTTCTGTATCGCCATGACTTTCCACGCCTTCTTTATGTACCCAGAAACCTCTAAGAAGACACTGGAAGAGGTTGATGCTCTGTTTGAAGGCAACGTTCCAGCTTGGCGCAGCGCTCCGGCTGGGCTCACGTTCCAGGAGAAGGTTGAGGAGGCGAAGCGTACTGGTGGCCTTAAGGGCGCGGCTTATGAAGAGGAGGAGACTGCGGCGCAGATCGAGACTGCATGAGCATGACCGTGTCTGCGAACAAGGGTTGGATTTAGATAGCAGGGGAGAGATCACTGAGAACACATTTAATATTTGGTGGCATGATGTCACAGACAATCTGATTTGTGCATGTCGGAAAGACTCGGGTTCTTAAATCCGCCTAGAGAGGCACAGGAAAGGATCAGGCGTTGCTCATTTCACGTTATTGTACCGAAAAACACAAAATCAACTTGATTCACTGGGGGAGATAAGAATCGTAGCTTTCGACAAGCCCAAGTTACCATACCGAGATGAAAGACACTCTGCGGCTGCGATGACCGGAAAACAGCGGCTTGCAGTGCAGCTGGGGCTGATGAGGAATGATGCAGGGCGCCGTTTTTGCTGCCCCTCACTAAACCCAATTAGGCTAGCAGGGAGAAAAAAAACTACCGTCATGGTGGGGATGCGTGGAAGGAGGCGCGGGGCAGTACATGGTAGTGACTCAAGCAACAAAAACAACAACTTAAACAGAATTGCGACTCCGGAATCGGCTTCGCAATTGACTCGATCAAGCTCTCGTCTGTGTCTATTTATACGCGAGGTAAGTTACAAGCGCTTCCTTTGTATATCCAAGTTCTCCTTCCTTATTCCGCTGCGATTCAAGCTTTTTGCTTCTTCTGCATTACTGCTTTCGCACGCAACATCTGCTAACTTCTCACCCCCCTCCTCCAAAAGCACCGCTCAAAATTTACAATAATGGCCGGATTCCCTACCATCCACCTCCGAGCCGAGGAGAAGGCTCTGGAGCACCGGTCCTTTTCGCCCAGCGTCATTAAGACCTTGATCGATGCTGGATACCCTGTTCAAGTCGAGCGCTCATCCACCGACCCCAACTTTAAGCGAATCTTCGAGGACAGCGAGTACGAGGCCGTCGGCGCCACTCTTGTGCCAACAAACACTTGGCGCGAGGCTGCTCCCGGCGTCATCGTCCTTGGTCTCAAGGAGATCCCCGAGGAGTCTTTCCCCCTGAAGAACGACCACATCACATTTGCCCACTGCTACAAGAAGCAGGGCGGTTGGGAGCAAGTCCTTAGCCGCTTCCCCCGTGGCGGTTCTACCTTGGTAAGTGCATTTATATTTGATGCTAGTTGGTTATGAGCATCAGTGCCGGTAGCTGCGGTTCAGACATGGCTAATGAGACTTCTGTTGCTAGTATGACCTCGAATTGTACGACGATCCTTCTCTTCTCCCCCCCAACCACTACTACGAGTACTAACAGATATTCTAGCTTGGTTGACGAGAATGGCCGTCGAGTTTCTGCCTTTGGCTGGCACGCCGGTTTCACCGGAGCAGCTCTTGGAGTCAAGAACTGGGCCTGGCAGCTTACTCACCCTGGCGAGAAGCTGCCTGCTGTTTCGACCTTCACCAACGGTCGCGGGTACTACCTCAATGAGGAGGAGCTTGTGCAACAGATTCGCGAGGATGTGGCCGCTACTGGAAAGAAGCCTACAGCCCTGGTCCTCGGTGCCCTTGGACGATGTGGCTCTGGTGCAGTAGACTTGTTCCGAAAGGTCGGAATCGCCGACGGGGACATTACATCCTGGGATATCGCGGAAACCTCCCAAAAGCCCGGGCCATACGAAGAGATCGTTCAAGCAGACATCTGTAGGTCATTTTGCATGTTTTGGTGTTTTGCGTGTTTTGGATGACTGGGAAACAGCGCTAACTGAATTCCAGTTCTCAATGCTATCTACTTGAGCAAGCCGATTCCCCCCTTTGTCAACCAGGAGATCCTGGCGAAGGAAGGACGTAAGCTGAGCGTCGTTGTCGACGTTTCCTGCGACACCACGAACCCTCACAACCCCATCCCCATTTACTCCATCAACACCACTTTTGATGAGCCCACCGTCCCCGTCGTCGTCAAGGATGACAAGAACTCGACCCCCCTCTCCGTCATCAGCATTGACCACCTGCCCTCCATGCTTCCCCGTGAGGCTAGCGAGGCTTTCAGCGAGGGCCTCAAGGAGTCGCTACTGACTCTCAAGGACCGCGACACTTCCCGTGTGTGGGTTGACGCCGAGAAGCTCTTCAAGGAGAAGGTGGCCGAGCTCCCCGAGGCTTTGAGGGTCAAGGAGATTTAAGACTTAAGGAGTTGAAAATGGGTTTATGGTTTGGGTTGATGTACACCCATGTTTGGGTTGGGAATAGAACACGGCTGTTTCACAGCATGAGAAAAGTACAAGCCGCAGGGGCTGGAAATGCGCGTTGCGCGAGTACCCCAGGTAGCGATACCCTAGTTTAATGCTGATATTGGTCTGATTTGGAGTACTCGGTTCACAAATTTTCAACACATGCTCTGGGTATGCCCTATAAAAAGAGCAACTGGCGCGCCAAACGTATCAGAAGGACCCTTCATAGATATTCCTTCAGTACACATTTTTAACATTGACAGCCTGTAGGCACTGTTAGTGTTGGGAGAGGCCTTCGTCACCGCGCAATGCCTTGGGAGCTTTGGACAGCCGTTGTGATTGGAGTACGAAAGAGTGCGGATGGGATAAAATAAGGTGTGCTTTTGACGAGACTTTCGATTGATAATATTTAATTTCCAACATGTTGGTGAACATCTCTATGTCGCAGTATTTGCGAACTGCCAGGCCCACCATCAACCCTCGGGGGAACATGCCGCCGTTTGGGTGCAACGTTGCGCACCCTCCAACGGTAAAATCAGCATTCACCACCTGCATACAATCTGGTGAGGAGAATTCGTGTCGAGCGGACGGAGCAATTGGCTCTCAACCATGTCTCGGCGACATTATTAATCCAGCCAATGATTACATCAGCCTGGCCGAACGTAGACCATTCGCCCGCCGTCCACGGCTCGGTGAGTGGGCATTATGTCCGCTAAACCCCGCCAGAGCTCACCTTGATAAGTAGCCCCCGCCAAGCTTGACCCAACGACATCACCCCCTCTGATACAGCAATCTGCATTTTGCTACGTTGCACAATTCACAATGGCCGCCCTCGCAAAGACTGTCGTAGCTACTGGCGTGTCCTCTGGAATTGTAAGTTTTTTTTGCCCTGGGTTCCGCTCAGCTGCGGCCACTAATTGAGCGGTTTGTTAGGGTTTCGAGGCCGTCAAGCAGCTTCTTGAGCAGGCACAGCCGTACAAGGTCATTCTTGGAGCCAGGAACATTTCGCGCACGCAGGCTGCGTTTGACGGGATCCAGTTCGACCGGGCGGCCAACAGCGTGACAGTCTTGCCGCTGGATCTCTCTGACATCAAAGGCGTCAAGCCCTTTGTGCACGAGACCCTGGAGAAGCTGGGCCAGGACAAGATTGACTACCTGTTCCTCAATGCCGGAATGAGCGACAGCGCTGAGAAACCCGGGCCGCATGGCTCAAAGTGGTGCGAGTCCTACATTGTGAACCACCTGTGTAAGCCAGCTCAGCCCTGTACCATGTTGGGCCCGTCACTAATTGCAAATGCCGGCAATAGCACAGCATTACCTGATCCATCTTTTGCGAGAGAAGCTGGTTGAATCTAAATCACGGATTGTCTTTGTGTCATCTGGCGCGATCCGCAACGTGCCCGACACGAGTAAGCGGTTCCACGACCAGAACTAGCGTGGCAGAGACTGACTGACACCGCACAGGCGTGCTTGAGAGCAACCTCAAAGGAGAATCCGGCGCACCAATTTCGGCAATTTACCCCCAGAGCAAGTTTGTCCAGTTGCTCGGTGCTCACTGGTGGCGCCGTCAGCTCACCGGCACCAACAATGTGGTTGCCGTCTCACCGGGCCTTATCCCCGCCACGAACCTTGCCAAGGGACTCGGGCTCAGTGGGAATATGACGGATGCTAAGTCGGTCCCAGAAGGTGAGAAGCTATGGAAACCTTTTATATCTCGGGCAGTAAACTAACAAATAGTTGCAGGTGCACAGAGCGTCCTTCGCGCATTCACCCGCAGCGACTTCACCGAGGACCCAGAGCGTATCTTCTTGACCAGCTGGGGCGAGTGGTGGGAGAAGAGCGTGTTTGAGAATAGTTTGGACAAGAGCTTACAGGATAAGTGGTGCCCCAGCAAAGAGGAGATCGAGAAGGATGAGGGTATCTCGTCCTAGAGCAGGGGTTTGTGACAGAAAACCCGGGATGTTGGCCGTTGATGAACAGTACAAGAATGAATAATTGGCTATCACCGGTTCATATAAAATCATGAAATGCCAGAAGGCATTGATACCAAATATCAAAATGTGTTAATGCGAAGCTTGCGCCCGCTTGAGCACGTAGTCAAAGACCGTGACTGGCTGGGTATTTAGATGGGTTGTGGGATGTTACGCCGCGCTTACGAGCATCTGCATGTCCAGGCAGAATGTGATTAAAAAGCTGGAGGTGGTGTTTGGTGACAGAGCTGTGGCAACGAGATTCTGCCTGTGGCTGACTGGCGAAAATGAATGCACTGGATGAACAGATGGTAGGGGACATGCACAAGGCGTTGCAGGAACACGAGGCGGCAGACCAGTGGTTGGGGCTGATACGCGGAACGAGCAAGACAGTTCTCAGTCATGGCTGAGGAAACCCTATTTTTTGAGGCCGACTGAGGAGACTGTCAGCGTGGCATCATGTGGTACAGAAGAAAAGGCAAGCCACTGGGCCGATTTCCTTCTGCCACTGAAGTCATTGCATTTTGCTTGTCTTGCCGCGAATCGTTTGGCAAGAAATGCGCCACTTTTGTAAAAATAACAATGAAAATAACAATAATAAAAATGGCTAGCGTTTTCTGCGCCTTAAGGATGGAGGATCATGAATTACTACACAGGTGGCCCAGGTCATCGTGTGCGGCTTTGTTGTACTTGACGTGTGTCAAGAGCCCCCAACAAGGCAGCCAGCATTGGCATGGTAAGATGCCAAGCGAGGCGTCGTCATTCTGAATGCGAAAATAAAAGGAAAATGCGACACAAAGGGGGAGCAAGGCTATGGAATTTGCGAAAAAGCTCGGTTGGCTCCATGACTCAAAGTGGCTTTGTCTGAGTCCCGAATCGAATTCGTCATTGACTGGTGCGAGATGACGTCGAGCGCTTCAAGATGCGGTCTGGGGAGGCAGGCGGGCGGGCGTTGGCGTCGTACTTACGAGAGAGCCATTGAAGAGATCGGTCGGAGCAGTGACGAGCAGGGCCTATGTAGCGTTGGGGTGGTCAATCCAAGACGTCGTCGTGATTTGAAGAATGATTTAAGGTGATCCTCCGAAAGGCTTGGCTTTGCATGGGTGACACACTATCTGGCGGAAATAAGGTGGTAGCAGCCCTGGAGAGATCTCCCGCGCAGGCCAAATGAGACAGCCGGTGGGTGGAACAGCGCTTCTGATAGGACAGCCGCCGTCGCACTCGCACTCGGCTCTCCACAAGATGGGTGCTCATTCGGACTGTTAGAATTCCGATGAGCATACTGCACAGGCTTCATCGTCATGGCATCCTTTGTCACTTTAAGCTAACAAGGTGCTGGGGGCTGTGTCCTGGATGTCTGGCAGCTAAAGGCGAATGTGAGGAATATCTGGTTCCAACTACTTCTGCCTTGATGGCGCGTTTCCATCCATCTCGACATCCTTTTCAGAGTTGGACCTTCATCTTTTGAAGCATCTCTATTCCCAGTATAGTACCCATCCCACCTCGCAAAGTCCGAATGTCACCGCCCTTGTTCCCTGTCAGCCCTGTGGAAGTTCCCCAAGGCATCACTTGGGCAGCAGGACCATGGCAAGTGTTTACAACATGAGCACACAAGAGTAAATAAAAATGAAATAATTCCAGAAAATGATTGCCCTTGGTTTATTCGATATATTTATCCCATCTATTATTTGTTTTACCCTTGGCGTTCTTGTTTTGCTGGCCCCCGCAGTCCAGCTCGTCGAATGTACTCGTCACAGAAATCACCTCGCTCAATCTGTCTGCACCCCCCCCACTCCCGCCATGTCCCGATTAGGATAACTAGGCGAGTGCGAGCAACAAGGGTCCCGACTATTGGGTTCCTCCCCCCCTGTAACTACGCCGTTGCATATCTGATGATGATGGATGGCTGCATGGGAGCTGCAACCTTAGTTTGGATTGTGGCTAATTGTGCGCTCAGCTTGGAGACATGGACGAGACAAACAGCCTTGGCGCGTGCGTGTACGCCTCTGCACATCTGAGGCACGGCTCTCGCCTTCTCGATGTTCCCTGGTATATATCAATGCCGTCCCCCGTTCGTCCATCTTGGTGCGACAAGGATATCGGGACCCCTATTGCAAGTACAAGAGCAAGCTGCAGCTCCCCTTCTTTTTATTTTATTTTGCGGGGAGAACCTCTCTGTTGCTTTGATCCAGAATACTCAAGCTCCAGCTGAGCTCCTAGACCGCCCAGCATGGCCGACAGCTCCCGGATCCCGGGCAACTTTGTTGTCTTCGGGCCAGAGGCAAACTGTACCCTCGCGCTCTGCCCGATAGAGATGAGCGTGTACAAGTATCGACCCAGCCTTGTCGCAAACGGCATCTTCATCGCCCTGTACTCGATTGCAATGGGCGTTCACATCTTTCTGGGCATTCGCTGGAAAAGCTGGTTCTACATGATCATGATGATCTGCGGCTGCATTGTCGAGATTGTGGGATACATTGGCCGCATCATTTTGTACGAGAACCCGTGGTCCTTTGGGGGCTTTATGATACAGATTGTCTTCATCACAAGCGGTCCGGTGTTTTACACAGCCGCCATCTACGTGACGCTCTCCAAAATGTGTGTGCTCCTCACTAACCTCCCCCATTGTTCGTCTTAGTGTGCTGACCATTGGCATTCTTCAGAATCCAGTATTTTGCATCCGAGATTTCGCGTTTCAAGCCCAAGGTCATCTGGGCCATCTTTATCCCCGCCGATTTGGTCTGCCTCGCCCTCCAGGCTGCTGGTGGTGCCCTGTCCACCGCAAGCTCTGGGTCCAGCCAAACGGGCATTGATGTTGCCATGGCCGGCCTTGCCTTACAGGTCGTTGTTCTCGTCATTTTCTGCGCAATCCTCGGCGACTACCTGTTTCGATACTTCCGATCTACATCAGCTGGTGCACTGAGCTTTCGAATGCGTATCTTCTTTGGATTCTTGTCCACCGCCGTGATCCTGATCCTTGGCCGATGCGCCTTCCGATGCTACGAACTGAGCAAGGGCTACTCAGACTCGGATCTCATCACTGACCAGGGCCTTTTTATTGGTCTGGAGGGAGTGTAAGTAGCCATATATGTACATTTATTCACGATACTAACGGCAGACGCACAGTCTCGTCATCGTTGCCGCCTTTTGCCTATGCGTGGGCCACCCCGGTCTCGTGTTCAACGACAACCTCATCAATCAAAAGTCCAATGGGTCCGACGCCGAGGTACAATTGGAGGCTAAGTGATGGACATAGAGCTTTGAGGAGTAGCTTTTGGGGATGTTGCCACTTGCAATGTGTCCAAAATTGGATGGTGTAATTTGGCGGAATTTGGACTTATACAAATGGGAATGGAGTAAAGATGGACGGGATATCCTTTCACTATTAGTCATGTCGAACAGATGAAAATAAGTAAATAAATGCCTTTATTTTATTTTATTTATATAGCCCATGGCAGTGGTCTCTACGTTTCTCGGTTGAATGATTGGTGGTGTGGTGGATGAATCTTAGCTCAGGATTGCAAAGCTGCCCAGGGAAGCTGACCCGGACGATTCCTCACATCCACACCAACAATAAGAGTCACAGCTTTGACGTTGCTCACCGTGGACCAATCGCCCATCAGAGCTACAGCGGTAATTGTATGGGCTTGATTTGCACCAGTTATACCCCCAAGTGCAAATAGCAGCACAGGCATCCCCAGCCTCCACTTGTCGCATGGGAACTGCTTCTTCGCCTGGGATGCCCATGACACTACTGGCCATGCACCCTGCGAAAATGACTGTATTTGGTTAGAAATGCTATGAATGCATATTCTTGACTTACTCAGCATTTGAATGTTCATCATGGTGGATGTCTAGTAACTTTTAAGGCGATCAATCAACAGACTTATCTGGCGTATCTCAGAAGGACTGAAACGAATATGTTGGAATCCAGCACATACAAATAGATATCCATATTATCGCACGAATTCACTGTTATATTCACTGATGAAACCCCCATGACCGTGTTCTGCGACACCTGTTCACAGGGTTCGGGTGTTCTGTTAGTTGTTCAACGTTGGTGGACCAGCTGGCCACAGAGAAATCGGGACTATAAGCCACTGCAACCCACAGCATCAAGTTCCCGCAACTGGTCGAAATGAGGTGAATTATCTATTAAAACCTTCATCGCGGCAAGGGGTTGTTTGTTAAATTTGTTGGAAATCAAAGTGCTTACGTGGGATGGAACAACGGGACAAGCAACAGCGTTTGCAGTGAGTTTCGATCAAAAGACTTTTCCAGGATGTGAATCAATCATATATCTCAATTCTTCCCCAAAAATCTAGTTTTTTTTTTATAGACTTACAAGTATTTCCGAAGACATTTGTTCCCAGGATCAGTACGACTGCTAGACAATGATTGGGCCGTCACCGCTACCCATCACCTCGGGCGCAGGGCAGCGCCACATGGGTTGGCTCGGTCTGTCGAACCGCAGCATTACGTCTACAACACATCCCCACGGGCGAAGCCACTGCAAAAAAAAAAAAAGGAAAAGAAAAAAAGAGGCCAGGCTGGTGCACAGCTGCCACCGCAGCTCGTTTATCGGGCTCTGCGGCAGTCAGGCAGATGGGCTGGGGCGTCCTTTCAGCCCTGTGCGTAATGACGCAGTGCCAGCTAAGGTTCCCTGGTTCTGGCGTCAGCGCTAAAGGGGAGCCTCGGGGAACAATTGGCGAAAATGGACGATCACTTGGAGGCTACGGTTAACTAGCTTTGGCTCCGGCCAATGCCCGATTCGGTTGACGTGTGCCGGTTGAAGCCATGATGATGGCCATCAGCTTGGAAATAGACGACGGCTTGCTCGGGCCATCGGGGAGCTGCATAGTACAAAATTCCATGGCGTTCGCTGCATGGCGTTGTATCAAAATCCCAGGCCTTTAGCCTTTACCAATAACATATACATCTAATAATCCCCCCATTCTGCCTTTTTTTTGTTGTTCTCAACAACATTTATCCTGCAGCGTCAGGCATGATCCCCAAGGCAGCTTTTAACAGGTTAGCAGGCGTGCTTGCTTGCCTCGCCGTCGTAGTCGAGGCACGAAACAAGACACAGCTGCCCAAGCCGAGTATCGACTTCAAAAAGTGCGATTCTGACCTGAAGCTCACGTCTGCATTCGAGTGTGGGACTTTGACAGTCCCTATTGACCACGAAAACCCGGGGGATGGCACCATTGACCTCTTTGTCTCGCGGCGGAAAGCAAACGGCACAGGCAAGTCTCTGGGCAGCCTCGTCTTCAACCAGGGCGGCCCGGGAGTGGCGTCTTCGTATTTTTTCCAGCTACTGGCACCCGGGCTGCCAATGTTCAGCAACGACCTCCTCGACAGCTACGATCTAATTGCCGTCGATCCCCGCGGCATTGGGTACAGCAACCCTCTGACATGCGACAAGAACGTTTGGAACAAGGCCCCGCCGCCCTATGCGAAGGACAAGAAGGACTACGAAAAGCTCGTCTCGTTCAACAAGGCCTTTGGAAAGAGCTGCTTGAAGCTCACAGGCCCTCTCGCCGGATTCATGGACTCCGTCTCGACGGCAAAGGACTTTGAGCTGGTTCGCCAGGCTCTCGGCGACAAGAAGCTAAACTACCTGGGCTTCTCTTACGGCACGCTCCTTGGCCAGACATATGCGGAGCTGTACCCGGAGCGTGTTGGTCGGATGGTGCTCGACTCCCTGGTTGACCACTCCCTCACCGACCCCATGTCGGTCATCATGTCGGAATCACAGACGTACCAGGCCACGCTGGAAGAGTTCTTCTCGTGGTGCAACATCACGTCCAACGACTGCCCTCTCGCAGGCCAAGACGCGCGCGCCATCTTCAAGAAGGTCACGTCGGCCAAGTCGCTGCCCGCGCCCCGGTGCAAGGGCGTCTGCCGGACGACCGTGACGGGCGAGGAGGTGCTCTTTGCCGCGCAGACGCGGCTGCTGTTCGAGGACTCGATGGCCGGGTCGTGGTTCTCGCTGGGGGACCAGCTCAACCAGACGGCGCGCGGCGGCGACGCCTCGTCCTTCTCGACGCCGCTCAAGACGAGCAGCACGGACCGGTCGCCGGCGTCCGACTTTGCGCTCCGCGCCGTCTTCTGCCAGGACTGGGGCAGCAGCCTCAAGTCGTGGGCCGACCTGCAGGGCATCCAGCGCGTCGCTGCCGCGCTGCTGCCGCTGACCCGCGGCGCCTCCGGGGCCCTGGCCGCCGAGGCCTACTGCGCGGGGTGGCCGGCGCCCGTCCGCAACCCCCCGCACAGGATGGCCGCCGGGAGCGCCGCCAGGCTGCCCGGGGTGCTGCTCGTCAACGCGCTGCTGGACCCGGAGACGAGCGCCGTCTGGGCGCAGGGCGTGCGCGCTCAAATGCCCAGCGCCGTGAGCGTGTGGCGCGACGGCCCAGGACACACGAGCTACATCCTGTACGGGGACACGAGCCGAGCTATGGATGCGTTTTTGATCAACGGAACCCTGCCTGCGGATGGGACGACGTTCAAGTCGTGATTGCTGGGGGGTTGGTTTAGCGATGACCCTAATTGATCACGTATATATATATATATATATATATATGTTTGAGAATAATAAAACACACGATGAAAGGCTGATTTAAACGATTTCACAGTCAGTCATAATAATGCAGGAGCAGTCTCAGCCATTTTATAGCATGTTATTAGAATTGGATGAGTGCTATTCATTATGGGTTTGTTCGCTGCATGTTAGTTTGTAACTACTCTGTAGCAAGAACACGGCGCTGTTCAGGCCATCTGATGCATCAACCCCACCATCACGCCAATTCCGATGGTGTTGGCTGGTTATCCGATCCCAGCTGTGGGGTTTACTCCGATCTTCGGGTAATCTCACAGCGATCGCTGCAGACGAATAAGCTAGATATGTGCTTTGATAGCCGCTATTGCAACATGGGCTTCCGATGAGTGGGGGAGGAGAGGTTGCTACGGCACAGGGTCCGGGCTTTGGGCTGATTCTCGTCGAACCGAGGTCTCGAGCGCCAAGAGAAACCTCCCACGGGCGAATAAATGATGTAAGTGACCATCTAATATGATTATTCCAAAGTGAAAGCGAAAAAAAAGCTTGGCATTTTTACTTCCGGATTCTTGGTTAAAGGCATTGTGGTGGGAGTGGGTACCTACCGAGGCTGCGGATACCCGACCGAGTGGGTCGCGGCACCACCAATTCCGATGCGACCGGCAGTCGGATTATTTACTAGTTAGATATACTTATATATGTGTGTGAGCCTTCCCCTCACTTGTTGTATTGCTTCATGTAGATCTTGATCCTGAGTAATAAACCGCACGAAAATTATTCCAACGCCAAGAAGAATAAGAAGGAAGTGTTGAAAAAATGTCCCCCAAGCCGTCGTTTGACTCGCTGCCTCTCCGCAAGGATGGCCCCCACGGCAACGCATGGGGTCTGTTTGGCGACAACGACGAGTGCGGGATGCTGAACTTGTTGACGCCCCAAGTGGTGGCCCGCGCTGCTTCGGAAATCAAAGACGGGGTGAGCGTGTCGACGGACTGGCCGCTCGATCGAATGTCGAAGCCTTGCTTCGGTCGCGAACCCTTCACCCACGCCATCAGGACCAAGACCCCCCGCTCCGTCAACGACGACTCGTTGTCGTTCAACACGCAGAGCAGCTCCCAGTGGGATGGCTTCCGGCACTACGCCTACCAGAAGGAAAAGCTCTGGCTCAACGGAAAGACGCTGGATGATCTGCTGACAACCACCACCCTCGGAATCCAAGGTTCGAAACCGCTTCACGTTCCACGGCGAGTGCTTCTGCTGACTGGTCGCAGCTTGGGTCGAGAGAGGAGGCGTTGTCGGACGCGGAGTTCTTCTGGACTATGCTGCGTGGGCAGAGTCCAAGGGCCTGAGCCCGGCCCTGTTTGAGACGACGCCCATCCCCGTCTCGACGCTGAAGGAGGTCGCAGCGAGCCAGGGCACGACGTTCCAGGACGGCGACATCCTGTTCATCAGGACCGGCTGGGTCCGCGGCTACGACAAGCTGTCCGACGACGAGTGCCAGGCGCTGGCGGACATGACCCCCCCGCCGGCCATCGGCCTCGAGTCTTCCGAGGAGACTCTGCGCTGGCTCTGGGACCAGAACTTTGCAGCCGTCGCCGGAGACCAGCCGAGTATGGAGGCCTGGCCCTGCCAGAACACCGACTTTTGGCTGCATGAGTGGCTCCTGGCAGGATGGGGGATGCCCATCGGCGAGCTGTTTGACCTCGAGCAGCTGAGCGAGGAGTGCAAAAAACGGGGGCGATGGTCTTTCTTTTTTTCAAGCATTCCTCTCAAGGTGAGTCGGCCGTTTCCCGGTGATGCGTGGTGGCAGAGCTAACAAAATAGGTTCCCGGCGGTGTTGCCAGCCCGCCGAATGGAGTGGCCATATTTTGATAGTCGTTTGAATGGTAAAGGTTGTAAAGATGGAGATTGATACCAAATACATTACTTTTTCTCAAATTTCTCATTTTCGGTTCTGTTTATCTCGTAGGACGGGTTCAGGACGTATCCATCGGATTGGTCCGGCACCAGGGATGGGCTCGTGCCTTTCAAAAGTTGGGGTGCTAACATTACACAACCCAACAGTATGCAATCCCCTCACAACACACCACCTCTAGACCCGCAACTCGCAAATTTAGTCGAAAAGAAGTGTCCAGTTTTTCAGGATCGCGGCTTTCATGTACGCGTCACTTTGAACCAGAGGAGCAATGATGCCGATTTGATGACATCATACAACATCTCCAAAGCTGCAAACCGGAACAAACCGAGGCGCTAGTACTTTATCTTGATGCAAGGAGTTCCGTAAAAAAGTGATGAATCTGTTTCTGGGTAGTCTTTTGTTCGTCTCAAGGCTCTGCAGATGCTGATTGTTTCGATTGTGGGAAATTCCCGATGGACGGGCATCGGAGCTGGAAAAAAAAAACCGTTTCTATGACGCCTTCGTTTGCTATACTAGTTATAAAATTCACTGCAAGGTATATTTTACTTCTCAGATGAACAAGTTAAAGTTCAGATCTTTCTAGAATACGTCAACCGGCACGATTCGCAGCCGAGAACCTATCATCACAATGAAGAGCCAAAACGAGGTCATCACCGAGTTCAATGAACTTGTCAATATGACTGCTAGAGAATTAGAAAAATGGCTTCAATCTGATGACTCCATCAGTGCTGGGTGGCCAAAAGAAGACGAGCGTGGCGAAACTGTTGGGCACGACAGCGGCCGAAGAATTGTCGAGATCCTCAAGGCCAACCCCAAGAAAGATCCCAAAAAATACACAAACGACCAAATCAAACACATGAGAAAAGTCGTCGCATACTGGTAAGCTGCGATGAGTATCTCCGACCACTGGCACCACGGGCTCAGAGTCTAACACGCTTGGCTTTGCAGCAAACGCCATCTTGCCCAGGAAGCGAAATCGAATGCCGATAAGCCACCGAAGGAGCTGAAGAAAACCAAGTCATATGCTTCACTGAAGAACTGGGGGCATGATCCGCTGCAAGATCGAGAGGAAAAATCAGGGGCAAGTAGCTCAGACGACGAAACCCAGACTGAAGGCGAAGATCAGAGGGAGGAAGAAAGACACGCTGGCGACAAGAGGAAGCTTTCCCAAACTCGATCGGGCTCCAACAAGAAAAGGGAAACACAACAAGGAAAATCTGGGAGCAAGGATAACAGCGACTCAGATTCGGAAAAGTCTCCTAGGAACCGGGCTGGGAAGGACGGACAGAAGAATGGAACGGAGAAAAGGGATGTCGTCCATGGTCAAGATTTGGATGGTGGCGAAGTCGAACACGATGCGGACGCCACCGAGGAAGAAGATGAGCATGAAGCGCTTCCAAGTCCAACGCCAAAAAGAGGCGACACGGTCAGCTGGAATTGGGGGAATGGCCAGCCAAAAGGCAAGGTCCTCGATGTCAAGGGCAAAAAGTAGGCACCATCGGTAGTCCCCCGCATCACATGGCTTCATATCGACTAACTCGGAACCAGGGCCACAATCGAGACCAAGAATGGCAACCAAGTCAGCCGAGATGGGACTGCAGAGGATCCGGCCGTGATTGTGGATGCGGGAAAGTCAAAGGCAATCAAGCTGAACCACGAGTTGAATGGTATTGAATGAGCTCTCGAGCAGCTATCAAGGCTTGCCCTCGTTTGGTCGGCGTATTTACGGCCACTTTCTCATGTCATTATTCTGAGAACAACGCTACTGAGTCGGAGAGATAAGCTACCCGTGATATGAGGCAATAGTATTCTCCAAAACAGAATGTATTTGATTCGTGCTATCTATTGGCGAGAAGTCTTCCCCTATTTCTCTTAACCCCTTTTTCTTTAGGGGTAACAGGCGTGACAATTCGAGCCGCAACCGTAAGCTCGGAGCAAGGTCCGGGAGGGCTTTGTATTCGTAGAGATTCCCCCTTCGTCGCACGCAAAGACCGCCTATGGTGTACGCCTACGCGCTCGTGTTCACAGATTCACCGACGACGATACGTTTGTTGGGAGACATGACGGCGGGTGGATGCTGTGCGTTGGAGCTGACCGGTCTTGGCAAGAGAAGGCCGGATGCCATTCACGAGTGTGGGCACATCTTATCGATTGAAATCCAGCCATGCAATACGTCTGCATCGATGACATCTATTCTTGCCCATGGGCGCTTATACAATTAAATAAAGGCCGACAGGCCACATCTAAGCACTCTACGCAACTCACTATACTACGGAGAATGCATCTTCCAAGAGCTTCTTGTCCTCTGCCTCGTGAACCTTTTTCCACCCGGTCGCGGGACTAGCACTTGGTCCCCTACCAGCGTATAGCAATCTTTTCCCCGCCCTATGATCTGACTTGCGCAGGACAGCATCCAGCCTATCACGGATGTAATTCCATGCTCCACCGTTGTAGTGCTCTTCCTGGGCCCAGACAACATTTTGCACATTGGGGTACGTATCCAAGTTGGCCTTGACTTCGCGCCAGGGAAATGGGTGCAGCTCTTCAATTCGCGTGATGGCGGTGTCGCGCAGACCAAGCGCAGCTCTCTGCTTGACTAGAGCAGCATAGATTTGGCCTGAGCAAAATACCACGCGGGTGATGCTCTCCGGCGCATCTATTTCACCCGCTGCGTGTGCTGGATCGGCCAGGACAGGTTGGAAGGTGGCTGAAGGGTCGGTGAAATCTGAGATGTCAGACCTGCAGAGCGGATGGCGCAGGAGGGACTTGGAGAAGAAGATGACGAGAGCTGTGTAAAGGTTAGCCATGGTAAGTTGGGAAGATGATATATATACTTACGCTTTCGGAATTCTCGCTTCAGCTGACGGCGAAGCACGTGGAAGTAGTTTGCAGGAGAAGTCATACAGACAACTTGCACGTTGCAATCTTGGTGCGCTCGGTCAAGGGCGCTCTCATCTTCTGGCCACGACCGCCCCTCTTGGTTGCACATGAGCAAGAACCTCTCGGGCCGAGCCGAAGAGTGCTCGGCGCCCTGGCCATCAAAGCCGTGGGGCAGGGAGAGCACGATTCCGGATCGGTCGAGCCACTTTGACTCGCCCGCAACGATGAAGTTGTCAATCACGACCTGCGTGTTGTTGGCAAAGTCGCCAAACTGCGCCTCCCACATGACCAGCGGATTGGGGTCCGCGAGCGTCACGCCGTACTCAAAGCCCAAGGCGCCAAACTCGCTCAGGGGAGAGTTGCTGGCGCGGAAAGGCGCTTGGTTGGCGGAAAGCTTGCCCAGAGGCGTCCACGTCTCACCGTTGGCCTGGTTGTGCAGCACCGAATGCCTCTGCGAGAATGTCCCGCGCTGAACGTCCTGGCCGGTAAGGCGGATCGGGTGACCATCCAGGCAGAGCGTCCCAAAAGCCAAAGCCTCTGCGGTGGCCCAGTCGACGGAGCCGTCCTTGAAGGAGCTGAGGCGGCCGGCGAGAATCCGCTGCAGGTTGGGGTGGAGCTCAAATCCTTCTGGCACGCTGCTGACTTTTTCAGCAATGTCCTGCAGAACCATATGCTCAACCGATGTTGAGGCAGTAGTAGTATACTGATTCGACGCCAGTTCAGAAGGTGTGGGAAGCACGTCCCAAGCGGGAGGGAATGTCTTCCTCTCAGAAACATAAGTCTTGCTATCCTCAAAGTTCTCATTCAGACGTTCTCCGACCCATTTTCTCTGCTCATCAATCTCTGCAGCTGTGAAGGTGCCTTGAGACACCAACTTGTTGATGTACATCTCCATGACGGGAGTCTGACCGGACACCTGCTTGTACATCATTGGCTGGGTGAAGGTGGGCTGGTCAAATTCGTTGTGGCCAAACTTGCGATAGCAAACCAGGTCAATGACAATGTCTTCCTGAAACTCGGCCCTCCAGTCGGCGGCGAGCTGGCACACAAAAGTAACGGCCTCCACGTCGTCGGCGTTGACATGGATGATTGGAGCATTAATGTATTTGGCCAGGTCAGATGCGTAAGGGGTCGAGCGCGAACACTCGACATCGGTGGTGAAGCCAATCTGGTTGTTGACGATAACTCGAATGGTGCCTCCAACATGGTAAGCATCAAGCCTCGACAGGCCCAGTGTTTCATACACCACGCCTTGGCCAGCAAACGCAGCATCTCCGTGCAGGGCAAGGCACATGGTGCGCGTTCGGTCCTTGTCGTCTTTGAGCTGCTGCGAGGCATACGCTGAACCAGTGGCCACAGGATCCACGGCCTCCAGATGTGACGGGTTCGCCAAAAGCGACAGACCGACTCGTCTGCCTTCTGCCGTCGTTCGATGGCCATCGTGTCCCAAGTGGTACTTGACATCGCCAGCCATGCCCGGGAAATCCGTCTTGACGCGACCAGCAAATTCGGCCAAGATGGCTTCGCGGGGCTTACCGTAGACGGTCCCGAGCATGGTCAGCCTGCCTCTGTGGCAGCTACCGATAATTATGTCCTCAATCCCATGCACGTCAGCGCTCCGGTCGATGATGGATGCGATTCCAGGCGCGAGACCCTCGGCGCCGTCGAGACCAAACCGTTTCTCAGTCGGGAATTTGGTAGCGATGAAGCGCTCGAAGCTTGTGCTCCAGATTAAGCTGTCGAGGATGCGACGTTTCTCATCTTTTGAGAATTTGACGAGAGCCGGGGTTTCAAGCCTCTCGCGAAGCCACTCACGCTTCTTGGCGTCGGGGATGTGCTGGTACTCAACTCCGAAGCTATTGCAGTAGACTGACTCGCAGGCGGCGATGATCTCGCGCAAAGTCATCGATTTACCCTTAGCTTTTGCAAAGTACGGGAGTACGTCTTGCCCCAGCGTAAACTGCCGGTCCATGTCGGCGGATGTGAATCCATAATGTGCTGGGTCAAGCTCTTTGGGTCGCCCGGGATATACCCCTTGTCCATTTTCTCTGAGGCCTAACGGGTCAATCTTGGCTACAGCATGGCCCAGAGACTGGTACGCGGAGACGAGCCGTATAACTTTGAGATGATCTTGGATTTGGCTATTTGGGTTCGCCAGCCCATTCTTCAGAGCCGGGTCTCGTGATGATATGTAACCCGGTGGAAGCTGGACAGCTTGATCTGGAGAGCGTGATCTGTCCTCCATATTCCGAAAATATGCGCGCCACGAAACGTGAACAGAGTCCGGAGCTTGCTTCCAGGACTCGTACATTTCGTCAATGTAGGCGGCAGCAGATCCATGGAGGAACGACTCCTCTACAGTCTGTTTGCATATTGATCAGCCACAGTTCCCCACAAGATCCAAAGTGTCGAGACTTACAGGGGCGGGAAAGGTAGGCGGCGATGCTTCTGCTTGCGCCGTGGCGTAATTTCTGTTCCCGACATCTCGGGACAACTTCTGTCCTGTTTTGCTGGATCCTACAGTGGTAGAAATGCATCGACGAAGATCAATTCTTCTAACGGACCGGCAGCCTAGTGTCTTGCAACTTGCGGCGCCTGGCCGAATATTGCGAAGCATTCTGACGGTGAGCCGGTGACCGGGGCCGAAACGCAGTAGATTAATGAATGATGGAAGAAAAAGGTGGGATCCCAGTGGAATATTGTAAATGGGCTTCAAAATATCTACCGCTCAAAGCACTTGTCTTTGAGGAAGTTGGAGATGCAACTCATTCAAGAAGTCAAGTCTGGGCAGGGATGCCCCATCCGAGGCAATTAGACTCGACACGGC
This sequence comes from Calonectria crousiana, assembly GCA_013406985.1. Classification (NCBI taxonomy): domain Eukaryota; kingdom Fungi; phylum Ascomycota; class Sordariomycetes; order Hypocreales; family Nectriaceae; genus Calonectria; species Calonectria crousiana. The sequence goes on along the minus strand of VTGD01000030.1, from coordinate 319,512 downwards.
AGTGCCCATGAACGCCGAAGCGGAGGAGCATCTTGTCCATGACCCTCAGCGGGATTGGCAACTCGGGAAACCACAAGTCACCGCTGACTCGGTTGAGTTCCCAATGTTCAGATACAATGCTGCTTGACGATTTCATGTTGCCAGGGCCAATCAGGGCCATGCTGCGGTGGAGCGTCTCGGGCGTGACATCCGAGGGTCGCCAGGGAACCAGAGGCTCCACAAGAACTTGTGGTTTAAATCGCCATCTTGAGGAACAAGGTGCCCGCAATATACAAGGGACTCGGTAAAGCAAGTAGCCTAATTAGTGAGAAATTGCGATCTTGTTTTTCCAATCATGTGAATGCATTCCCCATTCTAGCGTGCTATAGTGACCATGTCTAGGGAAAGAACGGACAATAGCGAGGATTGTGCACTCATCCTGGAGAACCCCATCCCATCCATTCACCACGCAGTCAACAAGAAGGCAATCTTTAAAAAAATAAAAAAAGTATTATGTTGGATTGCAAATGCAGCATATGATTGCATCGAATAATCGCTACTTTAAATGAAAAGCACCGGCCCATGCAACCACCCGAGTGATTCATCAATGTCTAGATATAAGCCATTCCAACCGACTTTTTACATATAAACTTCTAAAATACAATTCTTTCTTGTCCTCTTTAAACAAGAAGCATGCGAGAGGGGTCCTCGATGTTCTTTTTGATCGTGTTCAAGAAGGCAACGGCCTCACGGCCATCAATGAGACGGTGGTCGTAGGTCAAGCTGATGTACATCATCTAAAATGTCGCCAATTAGCCATCTGCATGTGCACTTCAATTTTCATCATCTTACCTTTCGGATCACGGCCTCGCCGTTAACAGCCATTACACGGTCCTGCATGCCGTTCATGTTGAAGACAGCGGCCTGGGGGTAGTTGATGAGGGGAGTTCCGAACATGGAACCAAAGGGACCAGGGTTGCTGATGGAGAAGTTGCCACCCTCGAGGTCATCCATGGTCAGTTTGCCATCACGGGCCTGGTTAAAATTGTTAGCTTAATGCGCGAGCTAGAAAGACCTGAAGCACAATCCCTCACCTTCTTGGCCAGCTCAGCGACTTGGCGCTCAATCTCAACGATGCTCAAAGTCTCTGCGTTCCTGATAACGGGGGTAATGAGACCCTTGGGAGCAGAAACAGCAATGCTGATGTCAACATAGTCGCGGAAGGTAATAATCTCCTTCTCAGTGTCGATAGAAGCATTGACCTGAGGAACACGCTGGGCAGCAAGGGTGGCAGCCTTGGTGAAAGCTCCCATGTACCCCAGACGAACACCGTGCTCTTCAGCAACCTCCTCACGGTACTTGGAGCGCCAGGCAATCAAATTGGTCATGTCAACTTCCTGCATAGTGGTGAGAGATGCGCAGGTGTTTTGAGACTGCTTGAGGCGAGTGGCAATGGTCTTTCGCATGCGGCTCAACTTCTCCTGTATAGTTGGATTTTGTTAGTCTTGAACAGCGAACGCAGGAAACTTGCGGATGACTTACAACTCGCTCTCCACGAGAGGGGCCAGCAGAAGCCGACGCAACGGGCTCGGACTGAGTCTGCTTGGGAGCAGGAGCTGGAGCAGCAGCGGGGGCTGCGGGCTTGGGAGCCTCAGGAGCGGCAGGCTTTTCCTCGGCCTTGGGCTCAGCAGGCTTGGTCTCCTCCGTGGCCTCCTCCTTGGGGGCCTCGGCCTCAGGCTTCTTGATAGCACCAGCATCGTCACCGGTCACGATACGGGCAAGGTCCTGGCCGACAACAACAGTGTCGCCCTCGGCGGCAAAGTATTCGGCAATGACGGCAGCCTCGGGGGCGTTGACGGCGACATCGATCTTGTCCGTCTCGATGCTGGCAATCTCTTCATCGGCCTCGATGGCCTCGCCGACCTTCTTGGGCAAGGAGGAGAGGGTTCCCTCGCTAATGGACTCGGCCATCGGGGGCACCTTGACGATGATGTCGGCATTGAGGGCGGAGGAGCTGCTGAAGAGGCGGCGCTGGGGGTCGACGGCACCTCGCTGGCACAGGAGGGCGCTGTGGGTGAGGGCGGCGACGCGGTGAGCGGGCTGAATCTTGGGGACGGCGCGCGACAGGCTGAGGAGGCCGGTCGCGGCCTTGATGCGCACAGCGGAAGCCATCTTGAGCTGCTGGCAGGGGAGAGTCGGCGGTGGGAGCGACGAAGGCAAGGTGGGAACAAGGTCAAGTTTAAGCGGATAGGCCCTGTCGTGAAGTCATCGCACGGGCACCCCCAGAATTTCAGCCAAGAGCCAATTGGATCGCAACAGATTCCAAACTTGGGATTTTGTCCCAACGAGAGCAAGCAAAATGGGCACGCGAGTCTGAGAGATATTTGATTACAGCTAGATAACACATCGCCAGCTACGTACAGCCTCGCAATGCTCGGAATTGTGTTTTGAAGCTCCGACTTGTTACACGGGTACTCTCCTTGTTACCGAGCTCGGCTATGGTCTCCGGCACTTGCAGTTGCAGGACAAAAATCCGACACTACCTCACAGTGTATTTCAAGAGTTGGTCGATATATTCACACCGTGTTTCCTTCAAGATTGTCCGGTATTATGAAGTAAACAAATATTCATGGTGAATAAGAAGCTTTGGCTGGTTTTTAACATTGAATATAAATAAATTAGCGATTTTATTTTATTTAATTCGAGCTTCAATGACAGAGCCTCAGCATTACGTAGATTGGAATAAACACTGTGTGGTGTTTCAGACTTTTGTCCTGCTGCTTCAGAGGACAACTAAACAAATGCGCGTTCGCCAAGAAAATGCAGATTGCCAAAATTTTGATGTGAATATTCCAATTTTATTTCTCTTACCGCTTAGTTAATTCCCGACTCTCCTTTAATATTGAGTTGGCCTAGAGGAAGCTCTCATTCACTCTGCTGCGGCAATGTTCGGCATAGCTGCACGAAAGTGAAACGGAATCTTCGGCCAAAGCCTATGACCTCACCGATGTGGCTGGTTTCTGCGCTGCGCCACACTCGAGCACGCATTCCGATATGGCATCGAACAGTTGCGTTAAGTTGGCTGCCGTTCTTGAAAACGGACAAAGAATGATTCCCGATCAATATTTTGTTCTCATGGGTATTGAAAGTATTATATATATTTCTCTATGGACTGGCCATCCTCGAGAAAGACAACGGCCACCTCGGAGCAAATGTTCTGCTTCCATGCTCTGCTCCTAGCCCTTGATCTGAACATGTGCCAAGTTGTAACATGCAGCCACTTACAAGATAATCAAGAATTATATTTCTACGATACAGTGAAAGTAGGTGTGCTCCTGCTGCTAAGTATGATTTATGCCTAACTTGGGAATCAACAGTAATCAAAATGAGAAATAGCTTGGAAAAATAGCTTGGAGGAAAATATACATTTAAAATACTTGACCAATACCCAATACATATATCTCCTTCTATCCAAAACTCCGGTCCCGCCAGCCGGGGCGTCTATAATTTTGTCTATACTACAAAAGAAACAAAGAAAATGCCAATGTCGCGCGTTAAGCCGCAGCCGGTGCAGCAATTCCGACCAACTTCGCATCCTCCAGCTTGACCTTGATTTCTGCGGCTTCGCTCTTTCCCTCATGTGCCTCCAAGAGCTCTGCTCGCTTGTTGAGAAAGCTCAGGTAAGTTTGCCAGACGACTGCGATGCTGCCAGTGAAGATGGAGCGGTATTCCATAGGAATAAAGGTAAAGGCGATGGCGGTAAATGGTGGCCAAAACTTGGCCGAGTTAATAAAGGACTGAGGGACTGTGTTCTTGACTCGCTCAATGGCTCCATCAATTCCGTCGCCAGACAAAACAGCCTGAGCACCAAAGAAGAAGGTGTTGAAGGTTGGGGTGTACACGATCTGGCTGAAGACGATTTTGGCTGCGAGCGACAGCCATCGCGATGAGTAGTTGAAATTATTTGAGAGGAAAATAAACCTGGGAGATGTCAGCATCGCACCACGATGGACAAGACGCTTGCTTCAAACCATCTGTAGTTGGGGATGGCAGCCATGCCGCCAATAATCAGATTCCGGACAGTCCTGAGCGGGTCGTAGTCATCACCCCCGATGCTCTGGGCGCTGAGGTCTCCGCAGAAGTAGATGAAGAGGGCAGTCCAGAACTGCGTGGTATACGGCCGCGCCCTCTGCGATCTGCCGTACGCCTGCGCCAGCCTCGTCAAGGGGCCGAGCCGCTGCCAGATGGGGAGCGGCGCGACGGCGGCCGTCGTGGTCGTCGTGGTCGTCGCGGCGGTGCTCGATAGGGGCTTTGGCTCGAGGCCTTTATGATTAGCGCCGTCGCCAGGGCCTTTGGCAGGGGACGACTGCGGGCGGCGCTGGACCTGAAAAATTCGCCCTCGAGGCCCGGCGCCGAGACCCAGGCCGGTCCTCCGGGCGGAGGCGCGGAGCAGCATGGTTGTCATGGCGGGCGGAGGGGATTCCCTTTTTTTGTTTTTGTTTTTTTAGTTTGCAAGGTGAGAGAAGTCGCCGTCCGCAAAGCGACAAGATGTTATCAATCCTTCCTCGGCCGCCCAGTCAGCCAGGGTGGATGCCGGCCGAGGTCGGTCTCCCGCGAAAAATCCGCCACGTTGGGTGCGAACGGGTCTCGGGGAACGCGTTAGCGCCTCCCAGCATTTGCCAAACCTAGAGTCAGCGCCGCAAACGGATTGGCCCAGGCCCTGGCGCGGTGGGGGCGCGGCCGGGATTCGTCGGGTATCTACTGATGATATCGGCAATCAAATCGGGAGAAAGCTCCGGAGAGGCAGGTCATCGCGAGCCGACTGATTGTGACCTTTCAATGCTGCAGTAATCAACACACAGTTCAGCCCTTGTCTGACTCATCACCATGGAAAGCTAGCTCAGTCCAACCTGGGTCATAATCATTCGCAAATAGCTGCAAAGTTGTAAGAAACACAGTCCGTAATCAAAATTCCAAGCCAAGATCCGATACAACTTAGATTGATGTACCAGTAGTGTGCTACAAATGCCCTACGTTCTTTTCTGCCATCTTCTCCAACGTTTTTGGATGTTTTATCTTGCTCCGTATCAACTCGGATTTCTCATCGTAGTGGCAACTGAGCAATGCAAGAGTGGAAGCTTTCCAAAGAGGTACCTCACGCCTGGTGCAGTTCAATATAATTGTCGCCATGGTGAATAAAATGGCCAACAGTTCCACCGCTACGGGGTATATCCCCATTACCCAGTTGATAGAGACGTATGGTATGGTCTCTACCTTTTGTCCTTGAGCGAGCTGTTTGTTCGGCCCCGAGCGTAGGTAGTCCGTCATACTGGCGGCCATGATCTTCAATCTCTCTTGCAGATCGACATCGCCGGCCAGGGCAAGGCTGATACCGGGATTCAGGTTGTCATAGTCGCCATCAACCCAGTACGAAACAATCGGGCTGGACTTTAAGAAAGCAGCCAGCGCCATCAGATCAAATTTACCCACCTGCAGGGGCGGAAGATTGCCGTTATTGAATTTGTAGACGTAGGTTTGGAGCTTTTTTGGGTCACCACTCGCCGTCCAGTGTTCGTTGCCAAGTTCAATTTGACGAACCTCTCCAAAAGAGAAGCTGCTTCCATTCGAGTCTGCGTTGATGTATTGATAAGCCGAGACGCCGAGGCTGCACTCGGTAATGTTGATGTTGGTGGGGTTGTAGAAACCATCTTCTGGAGTGGCTCGATACACTGCTATTTTGGCAATCTCTGGAAAATCTAACAAATTATTGGTATCATTCCAACTACTTCCCATCCGTGAAGTAACGTTGATGTAGATTCTCGTTGCTGATTGGGTGCTGACTTGGAAGGAAGACAGTGCAATTTTACCGGGTGTCGTCATGTTGCACCTGTAGTCTACTTGGTTGGAATCGAGGGCGCATTTTCTTGTCTTCAAGGTGGCCATGGTGACATTTTTGCATTTTGCACCAAACCCCAGCGATACTTGAGTCTCGCTCCAAACGCAAGAACCCTCGCAGCTGAATACGGGATTGGTGTTGATGTCGTAAATTCCTTTTATCACGGCGGCTTGGAGCTGCAGGTCTGGCGATGCACCTAGATCTCCTGGTTAGCTCCAGATGGCTGGTCCACGGTTACATCGAAAGCATACCGGTGGTGATGATTGCCGGGATCAAGTTCCTGTTATATTCATGGGCGAAACCAAAAGAAGCGTTTCCGCCAGGGCCGGTAATATTTCGAGGTTGTATTTCAATGATCTGCTGCACAAAAGGCGTAAAGAATTGTGCCAGCACGGTGATCAAAGCTCCAATGATAGCCATGTTCCAGCTTTGCGGGCTGGCGAGGAATGCGAGCGATCCCGCGAAACCTCTGCTCGCCTCATCAAACTTCTGCAGATGAATAATCTTTCGAGACTGTGCTTTGAAAAATATCCATTTTAATTGACTGATGCACGAACCCACATGATGCATCATCAAAGCAGTGCAAATAGTCGTGAGAAATGAAACGGTCGCCGTCAGACTTGGAATTGGAAAAAACCATCTTGAAAGAGGCTTTCCATCCATCCACCACAGGAGCGCTATGATGGCAGCAATGCATGCCAAACTGAGAACGCAGCTCGCCATCTCCTTGAGCCATCCATGACCTGAAAAAACGCCGGGCCTCGGCTCTCGGGAGGGGCTTTCGGTATCGGCATGCCAGCCCGGTCCCTGATACCCAAAGTCGACGTCGTCAGTCTCTGTTGGCTCATATTCAGTCGTATTATGGCCCTCGCGTCCCATATTGGCGACCGTGCGCACTGACACTGGGGTATCACAGAAAATACTGAAGAAAGTTTATGATGGTTGGCTAGTTTTCTATATATTGATCCAGGACAGGGGAATCACCAAAGCCGTACTATCGCCCGAGGCAGAAGCGGCCATATATACCCATCAGCCCACAAGCGTCTGGCTGCCCTTCAAATCGTCTACACGTGGTGAAACGGGGAATTTGGTCAATTAGCTCTAAATTACTGAGATATCGGCACTGCAACTCCAGGGTGGCTGCTGTGCTATAAGTCGGCTACCAATCAAGGTTCAAAGAAATCAACTCTGGGCTAACCCAAATGCCTTCACTGCAGGCGCCCTGCGAGGCGCAGTCTCTCGAAAAAAGTAAACTAAACTACGGCGAGGGTCCGAGCAATGGACCTTTCTACTGGATTACCCTACCAATCACTTCCCCTCTTCTCAGCCACCAAAAGAACAGGCGGGCTACAAATCTGTGGGCCGTTTGCAGGACAGGCCTTTCACCGATTTATCAACCCTGACCAGGTAGATGATGTGCATCTCGGAGTAAACCATCCCTGGTTGCTTATCAGCGGGGATGTGTTCCGGCCCGACTCGCGTCTACTGGTATGGACGATTTTAGGGTTGCAGATCACACAAGGGCGACCTGGTCATCTGAGCATTTCAGCTGAAAGGTTGTGTCAGTTCTAACCCACTCACTAGTTTCTAGTACTAACCACTAATTGGCTAGGATTTATAGCCTGGCATAAGCTGAGCTGTTTTGTTGCCTAATCCTAAATGGCAGAGCCTCACCAGGCAGAGCCTCATTAGGCAGAGCCTCATTAGGCATCTGCGTGGTTATATGGTTTTATTCAATGGGATTGCTGTCACACTGAACAGGCAGGGGATAGGATAACTAGGTAGAGAAATAAGTAGGCCAATCACTACTAAAGATTAAAGCTTGTCCCTTTATTGGGCGGACTGCGTCGGTGTGGTCTACCGAGGGAAAGTCATTGGGCAGGGGTCGACCGTACTCGACTCCGTCGTGTCAGCTTTTCCCTTGTGACAATTTGAGTATTGACGTGGTGTGGTTTCTTCAAGGCTAGCACGTGAATTCATTACCCGTCTCCTCACATTTTCAAATCTCACCCCCTGCACTGTTTTTCAACTTGGCACCTCCGTGGGGTTTGACTCTGGTGTTTTTCATGTCAGCATTGCGTCTGAGAAAAATGACTAGCGGGAGGAAGTCTTTTCTTAGTACTGAATAACCAAAATGTGCACCCTAATGGTAAAGACTGTATGACACAAAGTTCAGGTGATAGGTCTTGGCTGCTTGAGGCAATTGGCACATAATTGGTTGACCTGAACTTACCTGTCGTATTGGAAACTTCATGTGATACCTGTAGTCAAATCTCGTAAACCGGTGAGCTATAGTAACCATCTTTATAGAGAACTTTGCGTTGATCACTTGCCGTATCTCCACTCTCCTCGTCTGGAGCATGATCCAGAACGGCAACCCAAGACCTTGGCAGATTGAATTGACGTATATACCCTATTCGTGCATCTTAAATCCCCGGCATTGAGAGACAAAAAAAACCTAAATGCAAATGCTGCAGTATCTGAGCGTCTATGCAAGAGGAGGAAACTCGTGTGCTGCCGAGTTCAACGGCCGGACATTTGGACATTCGCCGTCGGGCCCGGGGAAAATCTGCACTGGCCAAGTGCACCAAGCACAGCGCTCACCGTGCCCTGAACATGTCAAGCTTTATTGGCGGGCTCCGTGGCACCCGTTTTTTCTCTCTCGAAAATAGTTAATACAGCACAAGTTAAGTGCGTCATAGCACAGAGAGCGGAATGGGTGTTCATCATGCGAGGTAGATTTGCACGGCCGAGGGTGGGTATTATGCTTGTCACTGGATCGATCGTGCCGAACCCGAGATTTTAGTACCTGAATTTTGAGATTGACACCTGTAGGAGATGTACCGGTTTCCGAAAAGGCGATCGCCTCAATACGGACATTGACAACTAAAAAGTTTCATTCAATGTGCCATCCCAGAACACGAACAACTCTAGCTTCTCAAGCAGACGGCATTCGAAAAGGGAAAAATGAGCCATTATTCCACAAAGTGATGAATTCTTGCATGTCTTGACCATAAACTATTGAAGTTTGAAGAGTTTATGTTATTTTCAGGTGCACCCGGTGGAGCATCAGCAACTTGGACAATGCACCCACCCTCTTGCACATTGTGCTTGGACACTACACTAGCTAAGACAATTCTAAATGATGGAGTCATTGAGCGTCGGTCTTTGGCATTTTCTGTCAAAGTCCTGGAGAAAGAAGAGGGGAAAAAAAAAGAATAAATACCGTTCAAATCCCATCACTATGGTTTGCAGCATCGCAATACAAAACAATCAGCACATTAGCCATTCCAGCCGTCTTCACAACTTTACACCATGTTTCTTCACAAATTGTTACTTCTTTCTGCTGTCGGATCTGGCGTTCAAGCCGTTCCTTCCATTGCTCGACAGGAACTCGAGAGCTGCCTGACTGATGCAGTCGGCGGAGATGCCTCACGAGCACAGTTCAGACATGAAGCAGACTACGTTGCCAATGACCTCAAGTACTACAATCTCAACTACAAGTACAATCCCATTTCTGTCGTGTATCCGAAGAGCACCAAGGAAATTTCCAGTGCTCTCGGCTGCGCTTCGAAGAACAAGAGAAAAGTCCAAGCTCGCAGCGGCGGCCGAGACTTCATCGGCAAATGTGAGTCCTTCCTGCTCTTTTTTGTCCTTTCGCCTGGCTTTTAGTAGCCGATTCTAATCATCTTGCACTTTTCAGGTCTTGGAGGCGCCGATGATGCTGTAATTGTCGATTTGAAACACTTCGGCGGTGTCCAGTACGACTCATCAACCGAAGTCGTCACCGTGGGGCCAGGTAACCTTCTAAAGCCCCTGGTAGAAGCGCTGGACAAACAAGGCCGCTGCATGCCTCACGGCTCTTCTGCTACCGTGGGTGTGGGTGGCCACATCATGGTTGGCGGAATGGGATTCCTCTCCCGCCAGTATGGCCTCGCCATCGATAACCTCTTGGAAGTCAAGGTTGTTCTGGCAAATGGAACTGTTGCACGCGCTACCAAGGACCATAACCAAGACCTGTTCTGGGCCATGAGGGGAGCGGGTGCCAGCTTTGGCATTGCCACTGAGTTCAAATTCCAGACAAAGGCCAAGCCCCAGGAAGTTGTTTCTTTCTCCTATACCTACACTTCCTCTGATAAAACCGTCATTGCTGGAGCTCTGAAGGCATACCAGAAGCTCATGGCAGATTCGAAGACATCGCGTAAACTTGGGATTTCCGGGATACTTTCAAGTTCTTCCTTTGCTATAAATGGTGCATTCTTTGGCACAAAGAGCGAGTTCGAGGCTTTGGATCTGGATTCCCAGCTGCCGACGCCGACAAATAAGACCGCCACACCAGGTAATTCTTGGATGGATTTCATGAACGACCTTTTTGCTCAATCCAAAAATCTCCCATCCCCGGATCATCTCTATGCCAGAGACACCGCCGTGGCTCACGACACAGTCCCTTCCGACAAGGCCATCGATAGGTTTGTCGACTACGTCTTGACAGCCGATGCAGGCCCGGCTCAATGGCTGTTCCTCGTTGACATCTACGGCGGTGCCATGAACAATGTCGCCAGGGATGCTACCCCATTCCCTCACCGAAACGTCGCCTACTTCCTCACTGCTTACGCCACCACTGGAAAGGACACTGCGACGCCAGAGACGTCTCAGAAATTTGTTGACACGGCTCTGGAAACTATCCAAAACAGCCAGCCCGACAAGTACCTCAACTATGCGGGCGTTCCCTCGAAGCGCATTGGCTCGCCGCAAGCAAAGTACTGGGGTGCCAACCTGGCAAGGCTGGAGGAGATCAAAAGCCGTCTTGACCCTGACGATTTGTTTTCCACCCCTCAAAACGTCAAGCCGAAGACTGCATAAGCCAATATGGTTGGCTCACTTTTATGGACTGCTATTTTGGTGGTAGATTCGAATGGACATTGAGACAGATTGGTATTTTATTGTATATAGTCCGCAAGTCGTTATTGTATGTTTAGAACTCATACGCATGGTATTGGCTAGATTAGGAGGTATTTACTGAAGTTTTCTTTTATGAGTTTGCTTTGCATGGGCAATGGTGGTTGCGCATGATTCCCACATGTGCCGTCCCTTTTGTCACTCATCCTTTGGTTAAGTGTGGCCCGTAATCTCACTCCGCACGCAGACAACACCATCCTTCTCAACCAAAATAACCCAAGCGTCTCCATTATCAGCGCCTCTGACTTCTGAGGTCCGGATGTGATACGTCTGGCCAGCGTACAGAGGCGACATGGCGCGGTAGGAGATGCTGCTCGGGCCTTGGCCGTTGCCGTGAACATCCTTCCAGTAGTTCAAAAGATTGATGAGGTTCAGAGGGCCGTGAACTACCAAACCGGGGTGGCTCTCCACGTTTTGGGTCCAGTTCTCGTTATAGTGGATCTTATGGCCATTGAAAGTGAGAGCAGAGAACCTGAACAGGCCGACGGATGACCATCGAAGCTCTCGAGTCGGGAAGCCTGGGTGTTCCGTTAGCAATTGCTCAACCCGCATTTCTTTTGCATCTTGTTACCATCATGTCCATTTGAAATGTCTCTGATTGAAGAAGGCCCCTCGGTCACATCTGTGAGCGGCTTCGGTGCTGAGGTCACAGAGTCGGGATCAATCTCGGGTCGAAAGACCCAGGAGCGCTGGTCAGTAAGGGCCAATCCGTTGGGGCCCCAGAATTCTTTTTCAACCTCCACCAGAACCATTTCTCCAGCTGATCGGCTCTTTTTAGCCGTGGCGCTCACGAGGCGTGTCCGCTCCTCAACAATGTCGCCAACTCTGAGCACGGCTCCACTCGATGGCGCAGGCCATGTCATCTTTCCACCAGCCCACATTCGACGGGTGAACGGAGCCGATGCATTAAAGGTGCGGTCAGTTCCATCCGCGCCGAGCTCCTTCTCCGTGCCGTTGGGTGTAAAGTACGCGAGGTGATAGCCTTGGGGCACCGGGGTGCCATCAACGGGGGGCAGATCAGTAATGTCGGCGCCGTCAATTGATGTCTGGCCAAGAGTGAGGGCCAGCTTCTGCAATTGGTTCCCGTCAATGAGTTGCCGACGAACCACCGACTTTCCTGCAAAATTGTCGTGGAGATATAGGGAAGCCTCGGCGGCAGTGGCCTTGGACCACTGCGATGATGCTGCGAAGCATCGACGCTGTTCCGAGATGACTCGATGCACCCAGCGATGGGACTGGCGGAGTGTTGGCTGTGCCATGATTTGCTGGGAATTTGGGTTTGGCGGGCAATTAATTCGGTCTATCTGAAAAGATACTAAGAGACACTCTAGGATCTCACTGGGAGCCAACCACCAGGTGGTACAGTCGTCTTGTTCAAGTACCAGAACAAACTTGCCGTGTAAGCATCACCGGGACTAGTGCGAGTGGGGGGACCGGGAGGTGGAGTCAGATCACCGCAGAGCTTCGGCTAACGCTTGAGTAACCGAAGAAACCGAGCCAACTCGAGTCTCGGATCCCATATCCGGCTACAAAGACCGACCCAAAAAATTCAGGCTTTCCATTTGGATCGGGTTGTCGGCCTGGAGCACGAGACCCAAGCCGGCGACACCATCCTCGCCTTCCCAAGGTCCGTACAGCATGTTGAAGTACTGGTCCTCGAATAGTTTGGTCTGGGCCTGCGTCTGCGGGGTTGGAAAATCGAATCTTTCTTCACCTTCCCGCGCACCTTCATCTCCATCGCGGCTTTGCTGGCCCTGTGGCACCGATAATGGCTCTGGTGTGTTGAGGCTCCGGGTGTTGTCTTCGGCATGTGCTGTCCCATGTAATCGTTTTGCAATGGATTCGTCAAGATACTGGAGAAACAGGTCAAGCACGTTGTTGTTAATTCTCCAATACTTTTGAATCTCTTGAAGCGCCAAAAGACACATCTGGGCTCGGTGTTCTGCTATTCTCCGCGTGACGTCGACACCTCTTTTGATGCTGAGGGCATGGATGCATAGTGCCGCGAAAAGACTTGTGATCCTGCGTTCGTAGTTAGTAACGCATATTTCCAGAGTGTTTGGCGACTCACAAATGCATCTGTCCGTAGCGAAGCGTTCCTTGTGCCAGCATATCCTCTGCAATTCGGCTAATACGCGAGGCCGCCATCACGGCAATCTGCCCGTGGTCATCCTCGCCCTTGTGCTTTAGAAAACTATGGCGATGGATCAAAATTCGTATTTGACTAAGAAATTAGCAAAACTGCTTGAGGTAAAATTTGACTTGTGTATGACGTACTTATAAGCAAGGTGAAGGAGATGTGACCACACTGAAGCATTTCCATCTTCGACTCCACTTCCCAATTCATCAGGCAGGCTTCGTTTCCAGGCTTCTAGACTGCTGTCAAGTTCCTTGACTTGCTGTGGAGTCGAAGGTGGTCGTCCAGGCAAAAAGTGAACATCAATGACGCGGCCAACTAAGTTCATCAGCCATGTTTCTGAATTTTGCTGCGGCGACTGGGCACTCACGTATTCGCGCAATTTCAACCATTTTAATCGCATAGCTTATGTGTTCGGATTCGCACGAGCCAAAGAGTGAGGATTCTTGGTTCGCTACCTCGGATTCGAGATCCGAGGGACTCAGTGGTTCAATATCGCAGTCATCGTCCCTTATTCGACTCGGCAGCCCCAATGAAGCGGCAGCCTGACGTTCGCGTACCTGTCCGAAATGATTAGCTTGTACAAATCGCCTGTCTTCTCTGCCTTACGTAAATAGACCACCAAATTCTTCTTCTCAATCTCGCCGAGTGAGGATCTCTGGTCGTAAATTTTGCCCTACATCACTTCCATTAGAGCATACCTTGCAATGAGTATTGGAAGTGACTTACGATCTGTGAAGACCATACGACTCTGCGACTCCAATAACAACTCCCAACCAATAACGAACGTCTCTAACATCCGATGGGCCCCCTCGCCAGAAGCTCATGAGAAACAATGACTGGATCAGTGTAAGTTGGTCCTTCTCCCAATCCGCATGAAACAGTAGTCTTGCTCGTGTGTATAGTAGCGACTTCGCCTCTGAGCGATCCTTGAACCCCATTGATATGATGGTATCGTGGTCACAATATGTGGTGCCAATAAAGAGCATAGACTGGAGCAAAAGATATGATACGTCATAGCTGGCGAGTCGGCGAGTGAATTCAGCCCGATCCAATATAGGGAAGCACGGGTGGAACCAGGTAAAATAGGCTTGCAGCGCCGGAATGCATGTTGCTAGTTCAGGCAACGTGAGAGCGCCTTCATCACGGAGGTAACGTGCTGTCCCAGAACTAACACGATCACAACTAGCTGGTGATGCGCCTTCCAGAGCAGACTGGGGGGTGCTTATTGCGAACAAAAGTCTAGCTTTTTGCTTGTCCCTATTTTGTTCTCCATTTTGATTCGATTCTTCGCCCTGTCGAGGCCGACCCGGCACCAAGGTGAGAAAGCTGGACTCTCCGAAAAACAACGTTCCAGGAGCTGCTGGGTCAGTCGGTGGCGAAGGTGTCCTGGCAACAAGCCTCGCATCCGACGCATCGGCATTTGCCTGAGGGCTGGCGACGGAACCAACTTCGATAGAAGATGAAGTTGGAATTTTATGGATGGAAGACAAAACAGCCACATCCTCACTTGCAGCTTCTGAAGTCAGTGCGACAGATGTGTTATTTTTCCGCTTTGACTTTCGGGGGTATCTGGACAGGATTATCAACATCAGCCATTCGATTCGTGACATAAATCATAGCAGTGTAACCTCACCTTCCCCTGCGAGATGGGAGCACTTCGCATTTGGCTCCCGATGTTTGACAATGAGAGCAAGGATTGGACTCTGTCACATTGCACCTCACCCTCCGAGCATTGCACTCGCGGCAGGCCTGTTTCGCGCGCGCACGCTTGGCAGGGGCGTTGCCATTTGGAGGTGTGCGCCGTGGCTCTTCCTCTTGCGCATCCGAGGACGCTGCCGCTGGAGACATGGCGGGTCAAGATTGGCGTGGGCGTGTAAATGGTCGGTTTCTTGGGACGGCAATTCCAGCCGTGGACTCGGGGCTTGTCTCGCTTATATGCTTTGTAGAAGCCGGCCGCGGTGGGCACAGAGTGTGGGGAAGTGCTTATCCTCCTCGCCCACTTTTGCACCCGGGAACCATAACCGACGCTAGCAGAGATGCCAAGATCGAATCATGACCAAGTCGGCAGCGCAGCGTAGAAGAATCTGCCATCTAGATGATGCAATTAGTAGCATTTTCCATTAGATCTGTAGGTGAGGGAGTACATTCATTGGCGACCTTGGAATGTCACCTCAATCAATGCCTCTTCATTCTTGATGGCGATAGTTCAGTCCTCAGTCAGGCGATTGGGCCAGTAAAAAAGGCAGAGCATTTCCTGGCATTCTGAATGCTTATTCTATATCTTTATATACTATTGTATCTCTTTAGTAACTCCTAGGTAGCTTAAGTACCTTTTCTCCAATAAAGTTCAGAATCATCTCCCGGCTGACTGGTGCAATGCGAGGTACCAGGCACTCTCGGAACCATCTCTCAACATCATATTCCATCGCATAGCCCATTCCACCGTGTGTAAGAACCGCACGCTCGCAAGCAGTGAAAGCAGCCTCAGCCGCCATGTACTTGGCGCTGTTAGCAGCCACACCCACCTCGTCCTGGCGAATAGACGAGTCCGTCTTGCTCTGGTCATATAGTCGAGCCGCGTGGTATGTGGCAAGCTTAGCTCCCTCCAATTTCATGTAAGCATCGGCCAATGGGTGAGCGATTCCTTGGTTCAGGCCGATTGGCCGCTGGAAAACAACCCGCTCACGGGCATACTCTGTCGCCTTCTTCAATGCGGCGTATCCCAGACCAAGCGCTTCGCCAGCCAGCAGGCAACGCTCCGCATTCATCCCATGAAGAATCATTTTGAACCCCTTTCCTTCCTCTCCAATCAAAGAGTCAGCAGAAATCTGATAGTTGTCGAAAAACACTTCGTTGGCATCCACAGCACGGCCACCCATTTTCTTGATCCTCCTCAAGTCAAGGCCCGGCTTAGTCTTGTCCAAGTCAATGGAAAAGAGCGAGAGCCCCTCACTGGGCTTCTTAACCTCATCCAGAGGAGTGGTTCGAGCCAAAAGGATCATCTTGGAGGCGACTTGTGCGCAAGTAATCCAGATCTTTTGACCAGTAACGCTGTAGCTGCCGTCCGAGTTCTTCTTGGCAACAGTCGACAGGCGAAGAGTATCAAGGCCAGCATTGGGCTCAGTGACGCCAAAGCATACTCGCCACTTTCCAGAAACAATGTTCGGTATCGTTGTCTCCAGCTGTTCCTTTGAACCAAACTTTGCCAATGGCTGAGTCGCGTACACGTTGGCGTGAATGGACTGAGCGCCAGCCATGCCAGCCCCCGACTCAGTGATGGTCTGCATCATCATAGTGGCTTCAGAAATTCCCAGTCCTGATCCGCCCAGGGCCTCTGGAAGCGCAATGCCCAACCATCCGGCCTCTGCGAGCGCGGCGTGAAACTCCTTGGGGTCCTTCTCCTGCTGGTCGCGCTCCTGCCAGTACATGTTGGGGAATTCTTCGCAGATTTGGCCTACGGCATCTCGCACCATCAATTGGTTCTCCGTGAACCCAGCGAGGCCCATGATTTGTCTTGAGCTGGTGGTTGAAAAGGCATGTTTTCGTGGCACATGCACACATGATCTGGCCGAGCCGAAGGCCGGGCGGCTCAATCGCATAAACTTGTTCACCACTGCTGACGACATGATGAGAAAGGCTTGAATTCGGATTGATGTCCTCTGGTTTCTTTAGAGAGCAGAGCTACGAGCTTCATTTATGTCAACCGGAATAGATACCCGGCGGGACTTAGAGCTGCGCAAATGGCTAATACGCGCCAGTCCAAAGGATGGGTGGGCTGCATAAAGCCGAATAAGGTGTTTGGGCGGCATAAAACCGAGACGCCGACTTACGGATCTACAGCGCTGTGGCGGTGGTGGCTGGAGAGGTCACCGCCACGCATCTCCAGGTTGGGGATTGTCATGATGTCCGATTCCCATGATGCGGCTGGGATTTTAATCATGCTTCCGCTTGCAAGGCCGGGCCGACCCGGCCATGACTCCAGTTTTTAGGCGGCACTCGGGGCCCATGATCGGAGTCAATTAGAAACACTACGGGCCCGTCAGCATCGGCGACCAGAGCCCGCAAGGTCGCCGACACCTCGCCGACACCCGCAGTCACGACCAGTGCCGTAGATAGAAACTGGTTCGATTTTCATGAGTAAAATTGTAGTCTTTTCAATAATTTCAAGTCGCATTTCTGGTTACTTCAATTGAAAAAGAAAAGAGAACAAAAGAGGTGGTTGCCTCCTGTCCAATATCAGCCCACAATGTCAGAGCACAGCCAAATCTCGCCAGTGACGCTTCAAAAGCTATCAAGCACAACACCTGCTTCCATTCCAAGTATTTCTCAGTATCCAAAATGGTTTGGCGGGTCAGCTTCTTGTCTTGCCGTCTTCGTCTCCCACCCCCTTGATCTAGGTACTCTCTCCGCCGAGCGTGTAAGTGGCAAGGATGGGCAGCTAACTGGCATCAGTCAAGGTCCGACTCCAGGCAAACTCACTTGCAGAGCGCAAAAGCATGATGCAGACAGTCGGTCAGATTATTCGACAAGAGGGGCTGTTGGGATTGTACCGAGGGGTAAGCCACTGACAATCATCGCTTACAATTTGTTGGTTCTGACATTATAAATAGCTTTCAGCTAGTTTGCTTAGACAGTGTAAGTCTTCCTACAGTAACCTTGATCCAATCCCATCATCTCAATCTAACTAAAAACGAAACGTAGTCACGTACGGCTCAACGAGATTTGCCATTTACGAATCCATCAAAGAGCGGTCGCCTCGCGAAGCCAACGGCTCGACGTCGATAGCCTACCTTCTCCCGGCATCCATCTTTTCGGGGGCCTGCGGAGCCGTGGTAGGTAACCCAGCAGACATTGCCAACGTCCGCATGCAAAACGACAAGTCTCTGCATGTACATCAGCGCCAGAACTACCGAAACGTGATGCACGCCATTGTGCGCATCGGTCGCCAGGACGGCCTCTCTGGGTATTTCCGCGGCGTCATGCCCAACTGTGTTCGGGCTGGAGCAATGTCTGGCTGTCAACTTGGCACTTATGATGGCATCAAGCAGGCCTTGATCACAGAAGCCAGCATGAAAGACGGCGTTCCAACCCAGCTGCTCGCTTCCATTCTCGCCAGCATCATTGCCACCACCATCTGCAACCCCATTGATGTGATCAAAACCAGATCAATGAGCCAGTCCGGAAATACGTCTACCATGACAATGATCAAGGAACTGACTCGGGCAGAGGGGATACGCTGGGCGTTTAGAGGCTGGCTTCCAAGTCTCGCTCGTCTCGGGCCGCACACGGCTTCCATCCTGCTCTTGCTGGAACAGCATCGAGCGATATACGACAAATACGTGGTCGGTCGTAAGGAGTAAATTTCATCAACATGTCATAGTTGATCGCAACAATGCATGAAAGTTGTAAAACAAGTCGGCGTTACTGTACGTGTAAATCCTTCCGGTCTAGAATGCATGCATGTGAGAAATATGCAATCTCTCGGCGCTATTATATTCTATATTTAAATCTCTCAAAACAAAAGCCTATGTACAGGTGTATGTACTCGAGTATATATACACTAGTTCATGATTTGTGTCGCGGTGTCAGATCGGCCCTGCGTGAAACATCGGATCTAAGTGCGGTCGTGTTCCTGAGACATCAGAGAGCCCGAAATGCGGCCAGGTTCTGAAACCCGTTGATTCAAATCCTGTGGATTTTTACATAGGAATCTTGAGGGAGATTGATCAAGTTCTCAATCATCTCGTCGCTGTCCACGTCACTGCTCAACTCTGCAAACTCAAAGTTCCAAATGAGGAGCGTCATGAGCACCCGCATTTCCAGGTACGCCAGCCTCTTGCCAAAACACTGGCGAGGACCCGTAGAGAATCCCAAGTTGGGACCGGCATTTGGGTTGAACACCTGCGTGGCTATACCATCGGTCCCTCTATCCCACCTCAGCCATCGTTCCGGAATGTACTGGGCGACGTCATCACCCCACGCCGGCACTCTTCCCTTGTCCTTTTGGCAGGCGGCGGTCCTTTCATGCTCGGGGACAGGGATTGCAGGCTCGGTGATGGACGGGCCCGTCAGCGGCAGGATTACGTTGACTCCCTTCGGGATGGGGTATCCCAAGATTTCAGTGTCGCAAAGAGCCGTCCGCACGATGATTGTGGCGACGGAGGCATATCGGATTGTCTCTTCCATGACGGCGTCCAGGTATGGGATTGACGTCGAGGTGATTTCCTTGATAGTTGGCAGGCGATCTTCGTGCAATGCGGAGCGGTGAGCGTGGTGCAGCTCGAATCGCAGGCGTTCCTGGACCCTTTGGTGTCGGGACATGTACTTTACCCACCACGATAGAGCCGCAGCAGTGGTATCGTGGCCGCCAAGAAGGTACCCGATGAGCTGGTTGACAGTTAGAGTTGAGTCTCACAAAGTTGTGGCGGGCAGAACAAACCTCATCTCGAATAGCAGGTGAGTAAAAGTTAGGTTTGCGGTCAGCTTTTTTCGCTGCATTCATTTCACGCCAGAGAAGTAGATCAAGAGCACACTCGTGACTTGACCATCTTCCCTCTTGGAGCTTCTTGACGCTTTTGTTAGTTTGGCGATGGACCAAGCGTCGTCGATACCACCAAGCCTTGGCATTCTTAGGCTTGAGCAAGGCTAGGTACTGGGCTAAGGAAGGGAACGGGCTACTCTGGCCAATGGCGATCATATCGGCAATGTTGAGCAAGGATTCAACCTCGGGATCAGGCGTAGCGTTTGGAAAGTGTACAGGGCTGTTTTCATCATGCGAAACACTAGCGCAGAAAGATCGTAACTGGGAGATTTCCCTTCGCAAGCTTTCCTTATCTTCGTCCAGTCCAAAGGCAGCACTGCAGATGATGTCCAGTGTTGCAAGATGGAAATCGCGGTTTGTGCTAAAGGGCCTTCCATGTCCCTTGTCAATTTTCAATGTCCACAAGTCGATCAGCGATTTGGACCGCTCGTATAGTCGAGGAGCCGTAACCTAGCAATACCGTTAGTGACCAACACTAGTGCTTGACCAAACAGGACGAGTCCAAAATCACCTCGTGTAAAAATGCTGGTGTCATCAGGTCCCTAAGCAGTTCCTTGTGCATCTTGAGTCTAGGATCCCTTGATTCCATGGTCATGTGGAAGCTGGGGGCGATTAGACCAATACATTGTTTGTTACGATTGCCTCGGTCGAATTCTTTTGTTCGACGACAGAGGATGTCAACAACCTCACGGTAATCGCTGACGACGACGGTGGGCTTTTCGAAGGGGTGGATGAAGAGTTGGGCCAGAGCGGCCCCGTGTCTCTTGGGCTGGGCCAATATCCATGGTCGTCTATACTTGGTGTCCTTGATTTCGTGAATGTCCCCCAGGAAACGGTTGGCAGCCTGGGTATTGTAGGGGATTCTTGGAATAGGATCAGGTCGAATTTGCAGTCGGCAGCGGTACAGGGCCACGAAGAGGCCAACGGCCACACCGCATATGATCAGCACGAGGGACAGACCCGAGCCAAAGTATAATAAGAGGGCCATGATAGAGATGTTAGACAAGAATCAAAAGCATCTATCGAGAGTAAGCAAGAGGTCCCAGTTAGTGACGGGGCCATAATATATATATGGCTTTTGGCAGTTGGCAGCTAGTGTACATTGCCGCCAGATTCAACTCCGCAGACGCGCAGGCACATAGATGCAACACCGGTACTAGCTCTGACTAGGGCATGTTGCTTTTGTTGGTTGCAAGGTCCTATGATGTTTGAGGGATATGAGTCAAGTGGAACTCCACGTGTCACTCGACAATGGAATTGGAATAGACCGAGCCGCGCTTGCAGAGCATTATCACGGATCCTCCCTTGCATGCTCAAGTGACGGTCGCAACAGCGGCGGATCGGCGGGCATGAACCGAGGCGTTGCCGGCGTCAGTTGTGGACGTGGACCAACGGACTGCAGAAAACAGCAGCCACCGATACGATGGATCAGGTGGGTGAGAGTTTTTTTAGGTATTTGCTTGACCGCTTGATGGCTGATGCACGAGTTGAGATGAATGTGGGAACAGGGCAGCCCACAGCTGGACTGCATCTGCATATCAGAGTAATGGAGTTGAGAATTTTTTCCCATTTTGCTCCGGCTTCAACTTCGTTTCCTGTTTAGTAGGGGGCTCGGACCAGTTACAGCGGTCGGTGTGCCAATGGCCTTGATTGGCGTCTGCAGGTCGAAGTGCTTCATCACCAAGGTGGTTCCTCGACGCATGAATGGAGCCCACGACTCGACATGGGGAGCGGCGTGGGGCTGACGGGAAGTCTGCTGGGTGCACCGCGGCCATGCAGTTGGATGCAGATCCGGACGGCCATGGCAAAAGGAATCAATCACGGAAGTGGTTGCGAGAGATCCGACTGGCCGATGGCCAATGAGGGTGAGATGCGAGCCATCCCATGGCCCGAGAGCGAATTGGGCGTTGGAGGAGGCTCAATTGCTAATGTCCGAAACCTCACAGCTGCTTCGCCGGGGGGGGGGGGGGGGGGGGGGCTGATGTGAGGTGGGACACGAGCAGCGCAACGTAGCCTCTATCCATGCTGAGTGTTGATGGATGGAGCTCAAGTTTCAGCCTGTACAATTGCTGGATGTGTGGCATGCAAGACATCGGTTTTGATCGACCGGGAGGATGGCCATCTGAGGTAACACATGTATGTAGTAGGTGCATTACATTATGTACTGTATCGTACATGGGCAGAAAAAGCATGGTCAGTTGGCAGCAGCCGCAGCCATATCGAAGCATGCATGTGCCAAGCCGGGGTGGGTGATGCCCCCCAGGCCTCTTCTTTTTCGAGGCTCCGCCCTACCTGGCGCCAGGTCACTGGTAAGAGAAAAACGAAATGTCAATTTTTAATTATGGACCCGATCCTCATTGTTGGAAGAATGATCCACAGCGCAGCCCGAATTTGTCCCCTCCCCCTCCAAGCATCAATTAAAGACTGTCCGCCTCTGCTGCGGATGACGTCTCAGGTTGGATCTGGGTCGCACACTGACAGCTCTCGGCGCGGCTTCTTAATTATTCTCTGACTCCCGCTCGCTAATTGATAGCGCCCAGCCATGTGCAACAACCAAGTGCCCAATCGATCTCGGGGAATTACTGGGCATTGAATCGCTTCACATCCCGGCCCAATGTGCCTGGGCCGAGATAGCCTTTCCTCCACTCCAGAGCGAGCCATATGTGAACCACCAGAACTCAGTGGTCCCTTCAGAGCATCCCAGCCTGTGAGGCGCACCACAATTCCCCCGAACCCCGCTAAATATTGCCGTGGTTCTTGGGCTGCTCCACTATCACTTAGCGCTGACAGCTGTTCAACGTCCACTGATGGGGCTGATATGCTACCCCGAACATGTGCGCCAACATCATGCACGGCGGAAGTGTAAGCATGTGGTTGGTACCATACAGGTACATTCCGAGACAGAAATTCTGTCTTTTACACAACCACCTAAAAGAGACTCTCACGAACCCTGGAACCTCCAAACCCTACGCCCATCCGAGCTCTAATCGTCGTCCTCGCAGGACGAGCAATAGCTCGTCATGCTGCGCAACATATTTCAGTCGTCGTCGACGACGACCTCCCAGTCTGCACCCCGCATCTCTTCGTCTCAATACCAGCCGCTCCCCAATGATGACGGCGGTGAGGAGCGCGTCGCCAGCAACATCGACTCGGAAATGCCATCTCACGCAAAAGGCGGTCCTTCATCGCCTACTTCATACCGCGATGCCGCTGCGATGATGCTCATCAAGCTTGGTCGCGACCCAGATGAGCACATTGCCATTTCCCCTGCAGATGATAAGCGAATCCTACGGCGAATCGACCTCGCGTTGCTCCCCATCATGCTCGTCGTCTACTTCCTGCAGGCGCTCGACAAAGCCACCCTGTCGTACGCATCAATCTTCGGGCTCATCGAGGATACTAATCTCCGGGGCGACCAGTTCTCGTGGCTGGGTAGCGTTGTGTTCCTGGCCCAACTAATTATGCAGCCACCTCTCGCCCTCGCCCTGGTCAAATTGCCCATCGGCAAGCTGACAAGCGTAATGGTTTTGGGGTGGGGCATCTCATTGGCGGCAATGACCTGGGCGCACAACTTTGAGCAGTTGATGATAGCCAGGTTCTTTCTCGGTGCTTTTGAGGCCAGCATTGGGCCAAGCTTTGTTGCTATTACTCAAATGTGGTGGCGCAGAAGGTATGTCGGAAAATCCTTTCAATTTCAGCCATTAACTCTAGGCCAGGGAACAGACAATGAGAGTTGGCTCGTGGTACTGCATGAATGGATTAACATGGGTGGTATGTTTACTTGCTCCGCACCGGTGAACACCTACTAACACGCATCAACTGCAGCTTGGAAGTCTCATCACCTATGGACTGGCCAGTATCAATTCCCACATGAAACCGTACCAGGTATGCGATTATGATCTAACGTGTTTAGCTTTGTTGACCAGTTCCCTAGCTCATCTTCATTTTCTTCGGAGTCATTACCGTTGCAGTTTCCTTCATCATGTTCTTCATCATGCCCGACTCCCCAACAGAGGCCAAGTTCCTCAGTGATGAAGACAAGATAATCGCTATCGAGCGCCTTCGAAATAACCAAATGGGAATCATGTCGCGCGAGTGGCGGTATTCTCACGTCGTTGAGACCGTCACTGACATCAAAACCTGGTTTTGGGTTGCCATGATATTCTGCATCTCAGTGCCTTCCAACGGCATCTCAACATTCGGGCCGCTCATCATCAAGTCATTTGTTTCCGATCCATTCCAGACCATTCTATTCAACGTTCCCGTCGGGTTTTCTCATATCATCGCTGTTACAGGGAGTGCTTATCTTTCGATGAAGTGGAAACTCAAAGGGCCTGTCATTATGCTTCTCTGCATTCCTCCCATTATGGGGTGTCTTATCCTGTTGAGTTTTGAACACAACGCGGATAACAAGGGCGTCCTTTTGGGTGGCTATTTCTGCTTATCGACCTTTACGGGAATCAGTAAGTCCCAGCTACCTTCTGGGCGAAATAAAGATACTGACGTAATGCTACAGCACCGCTGATTTTATCCTGGTCTGCTCAAAACACGGCTGGCGACACCAAACGAAAATCAACGTCTGCTTTGGTTTTTATCGGAGCATCTGCCGGAAACATCGTGGGGCCCTTACTTTATTCTCCCGATGAGGCACCTGCGTATTCGCGTGGACTTCGGGCCAACTTGGTTCTTTATATCATGGTCATTTGCCTTGTGGTCGGGGCTTCACTGAATCTCAGATTACAAAATCGACGGCACAGCCTGCGCCGGATTGCGCTAGGCAAGAACCCTATTCTCATCGACATGAGCTTGGAAACTGCAGAAGAAGCGGAACGAATTGAAGCGATGGAAAGAACACGACAGTACGGAACATTACAGGACATGAGCCCGAATGACACGACCAGGTCATCCGAGGAGTCTGAGTCAGCAAGACAGGAACAAGAGAGTCGACAAGTTAACAAGGCGTTTGGTGATATTACGGATTTGGAAAATGAAGACTTTTTATATGTATTTTAATCCTTTCAAGAGCCCCAATGGGTCTCGAATGAGAGAGTTTGGCGTCAAGATACCCCCGCAAACCAAGAGAATCAAATCAAAAATTATAGCATAACTATCATTTAGCGCATGATGGCTATCATCTCCAATGAGTATAGTTGCATTGCGGCTATTCCATCCCAACCTGTATCGCATTTTCCTTGTGCCGATTTCTCTCAACTAATATTACTCAACAAAGTATATGCAAATTGACATGACCCCAAAACGGCAAATTTCGTCCCCTAGAACAGGAAATAAAACAAGTTCAGTTTTGCTTTTTATCGGAAAGCAACATCAGAATGAATTGTCTGCGATATACTTCAGACGTCGCTTTCCCCCTCGCCTCGTGGCCTCGGCAGCACAGTCCTTCCCTTTTCTAACACAGACGATTGACAAGGGCATCGAAGCCCGCGGTGGTGACGGGGTCATCAGATTAGAGGCTACTTCGGACACCAGATGCGATCGTGGTGATATATTCAAATCCATTTCGTATGAGTTGAAGTGGCGATGTTTGAGCCTGGGTTGGACCAGCCAATGTCTAGGGTAGCACACCCAAAGCAAGCTTTTAGTGCCGTAAGATCAAGTATTTTAATGGCTGCGGTCAAAGTTAATTGGCTGCGGTTGTGATAATGATTCGCCTCGTTGGGGTCCATTGTGTGCCTACCTTGCGGTTTGGCGAGGTACGAGACTTGGCATAAACCCGATTTATCCGTTGCGGGCTTGGATCGTGATTCTCTGGCGACCACGCTTGGCTTGAAAGTAGGGCATCACTGGAAAGTGGAATGCAGCATATCAATGCGCTTTTATACAGGTTTTCGCTACCCATATCAAGAAATCGCCGAAGCACCCAAAATCAGTATTCCCGATTGGAATCCCCAAATGCCGAAGCACTCACTTGGCACTATCTCGCAGCCGTTGGGACGTACCTTTACCGCCACTCGCCAAATTATGGAGCCAAATGAAGCCTCCTGCACGGACAGCACCGCCACTGCTGGGTAGCTGGGCACCGCCCAATAGCCATGACCATGACGACGCTCCTGGTGCTTGTGCTTCTGCGCCATGATGCGCTGAGGCAGCCCGGCGTGGGCGGCTTCTGTACGCTATAAGCGGGGAGCTGAGTAAGATGGTCTTGAGGCCTCAAGATGCCTTTTAAGCGTGCGTTGGCCGTTGTCCCCCGTTCTCTCATTTTGCATGCTCAGAAACCACTTCGCGCTACGGACTGCCAGATACCCCCACCCACCCACAGCCCCTCTTTGGCAGCATTCCATACCACCTACCCCTCCACCGTGCGGCTCTCCAGTTAGTACCTTATAGCTGCCCATCATCACAGATCGGCCTGGAAGCCCAGCACCCCGAATCAAAAGCCCGTCGCTTTTCATCGGAGCTCTCTTAATCCTACTCTCCGCCTTCCATCTCCGAGACACCAACTTCCCTTTTCATCTACCGGCAGCAAAAATGGGTGGAGGACCCGACGGCTTCCGCTCTGTCGCTTACTACGTCAACTGGTACGTCTACATCCCCGAGCTTATAGCATGTCCATTGCAGACTGCTAACACTGCATCCCCGCAGGGCCATTTACGCCCGAAAGCACCGTCCCCAGGATCTCCCCGTTGAGAATCTGACTCATGTGCTCTATTCATTTGCCAATGTCCGCAGCGACACTGGCGAGGTGTAAGTGCCCGAGCATGCTAGTATGAAGCCCGCGACTCACTCTTCGCAGCCACTTGACCGATTCCTGGGCCGACACCGATATTCACTGGGAGGGCGACTCCTGGAATGATGGCGGTAACAACCTGTACGGCTGCATGAAGCAGCTCAACCTCCTCAAGAAGCGCAACCGCAACCTCAAGGTGCTGCTTTCCATCGGTGGTTGGACCTACAGCTCCAACTTTGCCAATCCCGCCAGCACCCCGCAGGGCCGTGCCACCTTTGCGAGGACCAGCGTGGAACTGCTTAAGAATCTCGGCTTTGACGGCATTGACGTGGACTGGGAGTATCCCCAGAATGCCTCTGAGGCCAGGAACTATACCGAGCTGCTGGCTGCTGTCCGCCACGAGCTGGACAACTATGCCCGCACTCTCAGCCACCATCACCATTTCGAACTGACGGTAGCATGCCCTGCCGGAGCCCAAAACTACCAGAAGCTGGATGTTCGCGGCATGGATCGGTACCTTGACTTTTGGAACTTGATGGGCTACGACTATGCTGGCGCCTGGGACTCCGTGGCTGGCCACCAGGCCAACCTGTTCCCCTGCCGAGAGAACCCCGCGTGCACGCCCTTTTCAACGGCTGCCGCGGTACACTTTTACTTGCAGGCCGGTGTTCACCCGTCCAGAATTGTTCTTGGTATGCCGCTTTACGGCCGTGCCTTTGAGAACACTAAAGGACCAGGCCATTCTTACAACGGCATCGGCGAAGGTAACTGGGAGAATGGTATCTTTGACTACAAGAACCTCCCATTTGAGGGTTACCGGGAACACTGCGATAATGGCTGCGGTGCCACCTACGCCTACAACCCACAAACGAGAAAGATGGTCAGCTACGACACACCTTACATGGCGAGCGTCAAGGCCGATTACATCAGGCATAACCGACTGGGAGGTGCCATGTGGTGGGAGAGCAGCGGCGACAAGGTGGGAGAGGGCAGTCTGATTCGAACAGTGGTGAACCGCCTGGGAGGCCCTGTGGCTCTCCAGCGAAAGGACAATTGTCTTGAGTACCCAGCGACCAAATACGACAACCTGCGACAAGGGTTTCCCCAAAATTAAGCGTCAGAGTGCTGATGTTGGGCGAAGCATATTGTTTGGATATATGAATGCACAGAATACAGATATGATGGTTAACGAATGACGCAAGATGCGATCAAACATAAATTGAATAATTGATACCATATATTTTCAGGCTCAGATTTTGTATCAAAGTCGACGTGAATGCTCCCAGAACTCAAGATTTGAACCAACTCGGCCTAGCTCAGAGCTAAAGGAGACATGATATTCTGTGTCTGCAAGTTTTTATTGGCACGTAATAGCTGGACAGTGGAAATAAACATTGGAGCAGCGCGCATGGTCAAGCTCACTACGGTCAAAATTTATACTAATATATTATTTTCCCCATTTTTCTGCATCCATTGCCGTCATGCCTTGATGTCATGCCCACCAGGGCGTTATGAAGGTTATGAAGTGGTATTGATGCCCACTTTCCCTCGGCACCTGCGGAGCCCGACGCGCGAAAGACGCAGTCTCGTTTGCGACCCATAAATACACGTGATCGTTCTCATGAGCCACATGCGGCTGGTGGTGGACCGTGCATCAGCTTTCGAGCTGCCAGAAATTTTCTACTGGAGAAAAAAAAGTGCGAAAATCTCAGTCTCGAGACATCACAACTTTGACCAGAACCCCCTCCTCCCCTCCAATTGCGGCACCAGGCTGGGACGAGACAAGATGTCGCACATCGATTACGCTCTGTACGAATCCCCTGTGGGATATGCCCTCTTCAAGGTCGTCCACCAGCAGGATGCCGTGGGTCTGAAGTTGAAGGAGACGCAGGCCGCTGGCAGCGACCTCTCCAAGTTTGGCAAGATGGTCAAGCTGGCCAATTTCAGCCCTTTCAGGTATGAGAAGACTGTCAATGTGATTCGCAACGCGTAGCAGCGCTGACCGTGTCGTGAAGGGGCCACGTTGAGGCCCTGGAGAACATCAACCTCGTCTCTGAGGGTATCGTCTCCGACTACCTGAAGTCCGTTCTCGAACTCAACCTCCCCCAGACGAGCGGCAAGAAGAGCAAGGTTGTCCTGGGCGTTTCCGAGAAGAACCTTGCTGGTGCGATCAAGGCCCAGTTCCCTGGCCTCGAGTGCGAGACCGCCGACACCAACGAGGTTGTTGGCGACGTTATTCGCGGTATCCGCCTCCACGCCGACAAGCTCCTGGCTGACCTCAAGTCTGGCGATGTCGAGAAGGCCGGTCTGGGTATGGGTCACGCCTACTCCCGTGCCAAGGTGAAGTTCAGCGTCACCCGCAACGACAACCACATCATCCAGGCCAGCGCCACCATCGACTTCCAGGACAAGGGTGTCAACCAGTTCTTCATGCGTGTCCGCGAGTGGTACGGATGGCACTTCCCCGAGCTGATCAAGATTGTCTCCGACAACTACACCTACTGTAAGCTCGTCCTCGCCATCGGCGACAAGAAGAGTCTCACCGACGACAAGCTCCACGACATTGCTGCTGTCGTTTCTGAGGATGGCGAAAAGGCCCAGGCCATCATTGACGCCGCCAAGGTCTCCATGGGTCTGGACATTTCTGCCGCCGATCTCGAGATTGTCCTTGGCTTCGCCGAGGCTGTCGTCAAGCAGGCCGAGAACCGAAAGTCGACTTCGCTCTACCTGGAGAAGAAGATGAACCTTGTTGCCCCCAACCTGCAGACTCTGATTGGTACTCCCGTCGCCGCGCGTCTGATCTCCCACGCCGGTTCCTTGACCAACTTGTCCAAGTACCCTGCTTCTACCCTGCAGATCCTTGGTGCCGAGAAGGCCCTTTTCCGTGCCCTCAAGAGCAAGAGCAACACTCCCAAGTACGGTCTGATCTACCACAGCAGCTTCATTGGCAAGGCCAGTGTCCGCAACAAGGGTCGTATCTCCCGATACCTCGCCAACAAGTGCAGTATGGCCAGCCGTATCGACAACTTCTCAGAGGAGCCCTCCACCCGCTTCGGTGAGGCTCTCAGGCAGCAGGTTGAGGACCGACTAGAATTCTATGCTACCGGCAAGAAGCCCGCCAAGAACTCCGATGTCATGGTAAGTCAAGCATTCACAGTGTGTTCATCACAACCATGCTAATCAGTTAATAGCAATCCGTCATGGACATCCTTGACGATGGCGCTGAGGGCGGCGAGGATGAGGAGATGGCCGATGCCCCTGCTCCCGAGTCCGCCAAGAAGTCCAAGAAGGAGAAAAAGGAGAAGAAAGACAAGAAGGAGAAGAAGGAGAAGAAGCGCAAGACTGACGACGAGGCCGATGGTGAGAAAAAGAAGAAGAAGAAGAGAAAGTCCACGGCCGCGGATGACGAGTAGAGCTCCTCCAGCAGCTTGGTAGCTCCCAGCCCTCTCCCGCTTTCAAGGGGTGGGCTGTATGGTGCTGGAGAGCAGCCCAGTGCGATGGAAATGGGGATGAACGGGGAATGGCTTGACGGGAAAACTTCATTTACGACAGACGTTGCATGGGGGGGAAAGTCCTGCCAGGGATCAGAGCCAAGAAACCCAGCTACGAAAGCATCTCTGCTGGCGCCTCATGATCGGAGCATCAGCATGGATCCAGAGGTTAAAGCACCTGTGACCTTGCAGCCGCAGGAGCTCGACATGAGGAGCGCCACTGCGAAGCGGAATGGCCCGGCCGCAGCAGAGAAGCCGAGGGCGCGAGGGAAAATGGCTTCCCAGGGACCTTGTGCAATTGCTTGAGGAGTTTGTAGGATTTGGCTTGGGCGTTTGAAGGCATTTGCTTGTGTACCTGTTTACATACTGGGGATACATACCCGTTTTAAACACTTGACATGTTGTCAGTCAGTTGATTGCTCTGGTAAATACTGCATCTTATCCCGGACATGTGATTCAAGCAACCAATCGAAAGTAATTCTTTATATCTGGCCCCATTTTGCTGCGAGACATTTGATTCCCGTCTCCTGTGAGCCTCGCCTACTGTTTTTGCCCGGCTCCACCAAGGGCAAGGCTCTGGGTGTGGGCCAGTTTTCGGCCACAACCCACGCGAGGCTGGGAAAATGGGAACAAATTTGACCAAAAGAACTCGTCTATTGGATCACGGTATGTGTGTGGGGGGGCAGGTTTCAATTGGAAGTTATGAGCGGCAGGGGTCAGAATTTGTGCGTACGGTGGGAAAAAAAAAGAAACAGATCAAATTTCAGGTCAAGAGAGTGAGTCCGGAGAGTTTGATGGGCACTTCATGTAAATTGATACATCACATAGGCAAGTTTTATGCGGAAGGTTTGGAACAGTTTTGATCATTACCATCGTTTCAACAAAGCTTGCATTTATCAGAAGCCGGATGTGCTTTTGTGCTACATCAACGCCATTTTTGGCAATACATGGTTCCCAACTCCGCCAAACCATCCCGTTGCGCATTTATTTCCCCTGCTTAATGCATTTATTGCTTGTCGAAAACGTAGGTGAGGTGGCATCGGCCACAGTACTGGCGATCCTGCATGGCAGCCATGAAGACACCGGCACCGCACTAGAGAGGGTTATGTTAGCATCAAATTTTCCTTTCGTGGCGAAAAAAATGAGGGGCAAAATATGTGACTTACGGTGTCGCTGGGGCACTCGCGGCGGAGGCGCTCGATCTTGCCATCGGAGTCGACCTTGTAGTACTTGAGGACGGCCAACTTGGTCTTCTTGCGCTTGTGCTTGATCTTCTTGGGGGTAGTGTAGACCTTCTTCTTGCGCTTCTTGGCACCACCACGCAGGCGGAGGACCAGGTGGAGGGTGCTCTCCTTCTGGATGTTGTAGTCGCTCAGGGTGCGGCCGTCCTCGAGCTGCTTACCAGCAAAGATAAGTCGCTGCTGGTCCGGGGGAATGCCCTCCTTGTCCTGGATCTTGGACTTGACATTGTCGATGGTGTCGGAAGACTCCACCTCAAGGGTGATCGTCTTCCCCGTGAGGGTCTTGACGAAGATCTGCATCTTGCCTAGCTGAGGATGTTAGATTCTCGTCGTTTGTCAAAAATGTTCGCTTGCGCGCACACACGCAATTAAGCGGGCGCGCGCAAGATTGACGATGAGCGAAGGAGACGAAGAGGGCATCGCAAGCACTCTCAAGCAAGAGGCAGTGAAGCCCTCACCGTTGTGTTGGGGGTTTGCAGCATCTTTCAGACATACCTCGACAATATAACTACTGCCTTCCTAAGCAATCTTCAGATGGTGCGTGGATGAAGAGATTCGCTTTTTGGTGTAGTCGCGCGCCCAGAAAATTGCGCCCACCTTGCCCGGTGGATCACATGACCAGGGCTTTCGCAACCCATACCCTACCCCTCGCAACATATGTGCGGTGGGTCACTTGCAACAATTACTTGCCCTACGTGCAGCTAAGCGGATTTGCAACCTCCAACGCATTTGACATCGCACATTTCAGTACGTCTTGATCCCTTTTCCTTCTTCTTTCTTTCTTTCCTTGTGTGGACCTGTATTAACCAGCAGCAGAATCCGTCAAAATGGTCAAGAAGAGAAAGAACAAGTACGATTACCTCGCGACAACGGCTGCGACAATGTAGCTTTTTTGAGAACGATTAAACTAATATTTCTCCAGCGGCCGCAACAAGAAGGGCCGCGGCCACACCAAGCCCGTCCGCTGCAGCAACTGCTCGCGATGCACTCCCAAGGACAAGGCCATCAAGCGCTTCACCATCCGCAACATGGTCGAGTCTGCTGCCATCCGTACGTGATATCCCCCAATTGCCCACGAAACCACTCTTCTAACTCTCCCTCAGGTGATATCTCTGATGCCTCCGTCTTTGCCGAGTACACTGTCCCCAAGATGTACCTGAAGCTGCAGTACTGCGTCTCTTGCGCCATTCACGGCAAGATTGTCCGGTACGTTGTCTTTCCACAGAGTGTGACAACTGCGCCTTGGTTGCGTATGTGCTTCAGATGAACCTTGGTTGCACAACTGGAACACTCTCCCCCTTTATGCTTTCGTCTCCCCAGACGGAGCTATCCTCCCGAGGTATGTGACAATTCCGCTGACAGGAGAAACAGTGTCCGATCCCGCGTTGGCCGACGCAACCGTGCTCCCCCTCCTCGTGTTCGCTACAACAAGGATGGCAAGAAGATCACCCCTACCGCCCCTAAGGCTTAGATGGGTTGATTAATGGGAATGGAGTCTGGTTTGGTACATTTTAACGTCTGCATTCTAAAAAAACGGATGTGATGAAAACGAACTATCGGGTTATGAATCTAGTAGATTCCAAAAATCGGACTACATTTTGCCGCTGAACTATTTTGCCGTTGTCCCGTTGTCTCGCCGTGATAGAGCATGTTTGTCATGTTACATTGATCCGTGAGACTGCCTCAACTGATGGTGCCGGTCAATTGGTTCCCCTTGACTCACGATTCCAATAAGAGACGGTGGACCCTGTCCCGGTCGCTATAGCGGTTGCTGTACAATTATTGGAGCTTGGTGGTTTTGCACACAGAACCGAAATATCGTTGTGGGAAGAAGTGCTATCCGAGCTCGTGAAATAATGAAGGTCATGAGCCAAAGTATGGTCACAAAGCGATACATGTTGATATTGCCGAGTTCACAATAGTAATAGTTGTACCTTACATCACAGATTACGGAAGTGTTTAATAATATTGTATACCGAACAAGCACTAGAATTGTAAGCCCCGTGAGCCTTAAGAGATAAGTGCGCGGTGATGATAGCGCTACAGTGCATCACGAGAGTTTGTGGGCGGGTGCTCAAATCCTCCCGAAAATTCTCCCAGAGCAGGTAAGTTGCCACACATCCAGCAATGCAAGTTGCTTGGCAGTAGGTCCGAATGGCTTCCAGCGTCACGGTGTGCTGGGGCCTCCGTTAGCTGTCTACAACGGCGTGTCCAGCAAACGGCTTATAGGTGTGGACTCAGGCAAGGGCCCTATAGATCTTGAGAGCTCTTCGATGACAAAAACATTATACGAACCCACGTCGTTTACATCTATATGCTCAATGAAAGCAACACGAAGTTGATTTACCGAATGGCAGCCTTGATGTTTTCCGAGCTAGGTTCGTCCTTCAACGCTTTACCCTCATAAATAACATATTAAATTTCTCGTAAATCCAAGAGCCGATCCGAAGCAGTAGGGAGACTTTACAATTGAGTCATTTAGGAGTATATACTACAGGTTTTTTTTTTTTCACTTATAGAAGCACGCGTATGTCGACGTTTGTGCGCTTAATAGAACCATCATAACTTACACCATTAAAAAGCACCATAACGTCAGCACGAGCTTGATAGACTATGTTTGAAGAAACTGATAGATAATTATTCGACTGAAACCCTATCGGCTAATTATACCTACGAATCCTCACAATTTGTTGCATTGAAATTGAATAGAAGGGAGAGAGGAAAAAAAAAGACCACCGCCCAGCATGCATACTTACCCTGTACTCCCACCAAACTTGACCAGCTCGGTGCCATTCTGCGAGCAAGCATACGGATCGACACACACGCCCCCACCGCAGCAGCTGCCCATCAAGCACACAAACCTGTCGTGGCCCGCGTCCTCGCAGTCCTGGTCACCCTCGCACTCGGCCACAAAATTGTCGCACTCCACGTACTCGAACGCGACGGCGCCGCCCGCCGCCATGGTGCCGCAGATGCAGCTGGTCCCTGCCACGGCGGCCTCGCTCGGGTACGCGCACGTCTCGTCGTCGTCGTCGTTATTGCGCTGCTGGGCCCTGTAGCCGTTGGCGCAGCACGCCTTGGCCGACGGGTTCTGGATCGTCACGTTGTAGGCCGGGGGCGACTCGGGCGCCCAGTTGAGCGCTGCGATGGCGTCGATTTTGGTGGCACCCGCTGCGAGGCTGAGGTTCAGCGGCATGTCGCCCTCGTGCAGGTCCTCGCAGATGTCGCTCCCCAGGCTGCGGTGCTTGTTGTAGACCTGCACGTAGTGCTCCAGGGCGGAAATGCTTGGGGGGTTGCCTCCTCCTCCCTCCTTGGAGAGTATCTTCTGGAGACTTCTCCACAGCTGCTCGTAGGTCTTGGCCGCTGCTTCTGCGTCCTCTCTCTGGCTCTGGTTTAGACGGTGATCGTCGTTCAAAGCCTCCCTGAATGAGTCGGCGCTGAGGAAATCCTGTCCCGAAGCCGCCAGCGTGGTGATGACGGTGGACATGTCTGGACAAGAGGCCCCAAAAGGATCTGTGAGCAAAAAGTCCTCGACGTCGTTCTTGATGGCGGCCTGGCACCTCATTGAGCCTGATGCAGAGCCAGGGAACATGCAGTCAAACTCCCAGCGGCCGACTGTCTCATCGACGGCTGTGTCAGTGCATGCAGAGTCACCAACGCGCAGTTGAGGATACTCTCGGAGACTTCTGTCAACAGGGTATCCGCACTGGTCGTGGAGATTGATGACCTGCCGGAACTCGAGGTCCTCCATCCTCTTCTGTTTCACAGCAGCGCACTGCACCCCCGCGAGGCCAGCCAACTGGCGCAGCATGTCGTGGATGCCAATGGACACGGCGTATGTGCAGCTATCCGTCGAGAAGTAAATGCCGCTATTGTCCATCACCATTGTGTTGCAGTCCTCGTCAATGATTGCGATACGGCTCTTGTTGGAAATATCCATGTAGTGCACTCCTCCCCCATCATCACGCAGAGTCAGATACTGGGGCTCTAGCCCACTGCTGTCAAACTGAATCGACTCAACGTATGGGACTGGAATTGTGACGTTTGCCTCGCGCAATTTGGAGTTGTGTAGCATAGCACGCTGTAAGGGGTTCTTCTCGGAACTCCGTGGTAGGTGGTAGCACGTCTTTCGAGACACATCGGCTGTACGAGTCACTCGTGTAAAATTGACAGCTGGAAATTCGTGACTGCTGCTGGATGACGAGTTACTAACTTGGGAACTTGTGCTATTAAAGGCACTAGTGGTACTGGTTGACCATGGTGACTCGGTTAAATCTGGCGTGGAAGCGGTGCTCTGTCCCGACCCGAGACTTGTGCTATTTAGGCGTCTTGTATCTGTGAACGAAAGAGTCGGCATGGTAAAGGATGGCATGGATGTCAATGTGTTCGATGCTGAAGGGAAAGATTTGTTTCCAAAAATCGAAATTGAGGAGATGGATATCCTACGAGTTGAGCCCGATGTTTCATTCAGCACGCGGGATCCAAACGAGGAAGTGTTTGTGATACTCCAAGAGGAAATGGATGGAAATGGGAGTATCGTGAAGTGAGTTGCTGGGGGAGTTGTTGCAGAAGGCCATTTTGTGAGGGTCATGTTGGTGGATGTAGGAAGCGTATAGATCACTCCAGTGCTGGGACTCCCAACCCTAGTCCGGTTTCGAGTTTCAGAAACACCGGGGCTTGTATTGTTTCCTGTGCAGCTCGTTGTCCAAGTAGCATTTGTTGTACGGGTCGGCGGTCCGGTACATGATTCCGACAATACCCGTGTCTCATTCCACGACCCCGAACGGAACGTCAGCGTCGTTGTTGGATCTCTCATGGTAGCAACCCCGATGTTCGACGTAGGAGTTATTGCTGTCAAGTTGGTCAAGATGCATCTGCACTGAGGAATCATCAGCTCACTAGGCCCGCGTCTCCTCAGGTAACCGGAACTCACCGAAGAATATATGCGAGTCTGATTGTAAGTTGTGTATTGCAGAGGGGTGCTGTATTCCTCATTGCAATGGCCATATTTAATGATATGGGAACAAAATTCGATGCCGCTGCTAGACAGGGATGTGTAAAGAGCGTCATGAGAACACGTGCTCGTAGAATGGCGGGTTGTTGGAAATGCATTCACAGCTTGAAGAGCAAAGACAAGGAGCAACCTCCACATCGTGGATGATGAGCAGGTTCAACGAGAGATAAACGATCCCGGGCCTGACGAGTTCGCCAATATGGGCGCAAAAGCCCTGGGTCTATTACTTATAGGGCCCAACAGCATGTTCCATCTGCCGAAGGCAACGGGGCGGCCGAATATTGTCGTCAACTTAGCGAGTGTGATGCCGCCTCACCGCTGTGTGCTCCGAGAGAGAAGCCGTACGTGAAAAAAAAATGGATAGCGCTGCCGGTAAAAGCGGAGGAAGGCATGCAAGGCAGTCTTTTTACCCCTGATTCTGAAGAAAGACCTCATTGTGAGCAGTAGTGTTGTCCGCATTTGGAAGACAGAACCCTGTTCCACCATGCTGACGCCTCACGGGAGTAACCATTGGCGTGGACCAACGCTTTACTAGAGACCCGGCGCTGGAACATTAACGACATAGCCACTCGCTTCCGGCGTGCCATTCTCGAACCGCACGTGGCCAGGACGAGTTGCTGCTCTGAGTCGAAGTCGATCAACGTTGCTGTCACTGTCCGGAAAGTCAGCTGTAGATCTCGATCGGGCCTTGAGTTACACATATGCGAGATACAGCAATGCCATGAACCAGGGCCGACTGGAATTTGTCTCGCCCAGGCTGAAAAATGCACACAACACTGGGCATGTGCTCGAATAAGAAGCAACAGGCACGCCAGACGTCTATTACTGCCACCCAAAGTCATACTGAATTGAAACAGGTATCATCATCAATGCATCATTATCGAAGCCATCCGCCTGCCCTGGTCATTACCCATCAAAACGAGGCCATATTCGTCATCATATACACAATCAGATGTCCGGTTCATCTCCTGCCTTCATAATTTACCGCAGCGCCAATGTCGTTGTCTGACCACTGGTTGCCCTCTGTTGTTGACCCTGTGGTCTCACAATGAAATCCTTGTTCGCGATCGTTACACTCTTTGTCATATGGTTGACCTTGTACACTCCCACAAGACGCGCCGCAAGCTCAAACATGTTGTTTCGCAGAGAGATGACAACGAACTGGGCGTTCTTTGTGCGTTCCTTGATGTAGTTGGCGACAATTGAGACCTGGATGCGGCGTTAGTGACTGGGATCCGTGTGGAGGACAATGCAAGCGAGGTGCTAGGTTAAGCTGCAGATGCCACTGCGCCTGTTGCAGCCGAGTGTCTCGGGCTCAGGGGTAAGGTGCTGGGTATACTCACATTTCGGAAATCCAACGCAGCGTCGATCTCGTCCATGACGTACAGGGGTGTTGGCTTGTAGTGATGTAGAGCAAACACCAGAGCTAGACTGCTCAACGTCTTCTCACCACCAGAAAGGTTGCTGATATTTCTCCAGCTCTTCTTTGGGGGCATCACACTGAACAGGATACCTTCGCTGAAAGGATCCAGGCTGTCCACAAGCTCCAGCTCGGCGTTACCGCCCATGGTGATCATTTGGTACATTTCCTTGAGCCGGAGTGAGATCATGCTAAAGCCTTCCATGAAGCCCTCGAGTCGAAGTCGGCGCAGATCGTCGCACCGCTTCTTGGCAGCATCACGCTGTGCCATCGCCGATTGAAGATCTGATGATCGAGCGGCATGTTCTTCCACTCTTCGACGGTATTCAGCCAGAACGCCGAGATCAACATTGACATTTTGAGTCTTCTCTTCGAGAGCAGCAATCTCGCCCTTCAAAGCTTCCTTACTCATGTCGGCCAGCTCATCTGGAGTATACCTGGGGAATTCAATGGGAGAACCAATAACTGTTCCCTGATCCTCCTCCCCTTCTTCCTCCCCTTCCTCCTCTTCTTCCTCTTCCTCTCCACTTTCGCCCTCTTCAGGCGCATCGGCCATCTCGGCGTCTTCGGCATCACCCATCTCGACATCTTCATCGTCTCCTGCAGGAGTCTCGCTCTTGGGCTCTCGTTTCACCCGGCTGGGCGTCGAGTTGCCAATGAGGGCATCCAAGTCTTGCAGCACGAGCTTGTCGAGCTTGTCCTCCCAGTAACGGTGTCGCTTCTGGTTTTCGACGAGCGCCTTCTGGTTTTCTTCAAGCTTGTTCTTCATCTCGATCTCAACTGCTCTTGTTTCGTTGAGTTCAGAAGCCTTCTCGTCCAACTCAGCCTTGAGGGTCTTGAGTTCCTTCTTCTTCGCAGCCAGGCCCTCCTCGGCCTCCTCGACTTGGGCGTTGAGCTCTGCAGCAATTTCATCTTGGCGGCTGATATCATCCTCAAGCTTTTGCATATCCCCAGTTGCCGCTTCGAGTTCTTTTGTTGCCTTTGCTTGATCCTTCTCCAGCTTAACCTTTTGCTTCTCAGCCTTGGCTTTGTTAACTTCAGCAGCGGAGACGGCTTCGCTGTTTGTAGAAATCTCTTCCTTGATGGCATCGACCTTGGCGCGCTGAGCTCGTAGTTTCTCACCACCGACTTCCATGATCTTGTCTTGCAGGGCCTTGATCTCTTCCTCCAGTGTAGACGTCTCGCCTTTGAGCTTCTCTACATCCCTGTTGAGTTTGGCGATTTCCTTTTGCAGAGCAGCAATGCGGCTGTTGTCGGTATCCGATGGTTGGTGCTCCCTGCTTACTTCTTTAATTCGGCGCTGAAGATCGGCGACATTTCGAGTTGCGCTGTCAATCTCCAGGCCAATCTTTTGCATCTTGGTGTCGAGTTGAGGTATTTCCACGTTCAGCTGCTTCAGGCGTGTTTCGCACTCACGCTGATAGTCCTGGAACTCCTGGAACTTGTTTTCCCACCCTTCAAGATCGCCTTCCAGCTTGGAAACTTGCTCCTTTGACACATCGGAAACAAGTTTGGATGACATCAGACCCTTCTTGACAGTGGTACCACCACCGGACATTGTGCCGGATTTGTCGATGAGTTCACCAGCAAGCGTCACAACTCGCCATCGCTTGGCACCGTACGCAATCCTGTTTGCCTGCGCAAGGTCGGCGGCAACTAGAGTATCCTGCATGGCATGGTAAAAAGCTGGTCGGAACCTGTCCTCTTTGGCTTGAACCAAGTCAAAGAGTCGAGGTGCATTCTCGGGGGTTTGGATAGGCGAGAGATCTCGGACCCTTAGTTTGTCGAGACAGATGAAGTTGCCTCGTCCGAGGTTATTCTTTCGTAGATACTCAATACACTGTTGACCGGCCTCGACCGTCTCGGTCACAAAGTTATCCAAAGCACTGCAGGCTGTAGAGACAGCAACGTCATACTTTTGATCAATCGTGCCGAGGTTACCGAGTCGGCCCTGGAATCCATCAATACGACCAGACTCTCTCATTCGCATGAGAGCGGCCAACACATTGCCTCGGGTTTGCGTGCTGGATAGGCTTGAACGAGCCTCGTCAGCCTTTTGTCGTGCGTTTGAAATCTTGGATCGGATCTTGGGCTCTTGCTCAGAGAGGACTTGAAGTTCGGACTCCATTTTGCCAGCTTCCTTGAGCAGCTCTGCCTTTTGTTTCTCACAAGATTTGAGCTCTTTCATCTTTGCCACTTTGCCCTCTTCAATGGAAGAGATTTTGGTCTCGAGCTCCTCAAGAGCCACAGCACCAGCGTTGGCCTTCTCCTGGAGAATGTTTAATTCACTCTCCGCGACGGCAATGGCTGATTGCTTTTGGTTGATCTTTTCTGTCCACGGCTCAAGCGACTTTTGCTTGGCGGAGATCTGGTCGGAGAAAACCTGGGTTTTGCCTTTCAAGCTCTCACGGATATTGGCAAGTTCGGCTTCCTCCGCTTCAACCTGAGACTCGAGCTTTGTGTTTTCTTCTGTCAGGTTTACAATGTCCTCGCCGCATTGTTCGATGGTCTCGTCAGCTTCGGCCGAGGTCGACTCAGCATTGGCAATGGTCTTCTCAAGCTTCTTCCTCTTGTCATCAAGGAACTTTCGTTTTTCGTCGAACTTGACGCGCTCTTGTTCGAACTTCGACATTTGTTTGACTAAAGCTTGTGTTTGTTTTTCTTGAGCCTCAAATTCTTTGGCTCCCTGGGCGTGAGCCTTTTCGAGGTCCTTGATGATTTGCTCGCTACCGTGGTGCTTCTCAAGTTCAGCATCAAGTTGGGCTTGCATCTGGCTGACGGCTTCCTCAGTAACGTTGATGTTGTCGTTGCACTCATGGATGAAAAGCTGGTACAGGGCGGACTGTTTCATGGCTAATTCGTTTTCATCGCGAACATAGGCGAGTGCCTTGTCCTTCTTGTCTTCAAGACTGTTCCTCTCCTTCTCAACGTGCTGAACTCGTCCGCTCTTTTCCATACAGATATCGTTGAGTGTTTCGACCTCGGTGGCGGATTCCTCAATCGGAGTCTTGTACTTGGATGTTCCGATGATATCTTCGAGGTACTCGAGCAGACCATCGTCGTGGTCATTGCCAGCCTTGGGCTTCATCTGGGCAATGGATTCAACTTCACCCTGCAGAATCAGGAAACGCTTGTGGTCAAGATCGACACCTCGGTCCTTGAGAAGAGTTGTGACGGTCGTGAAGTTAGATTCCTTGCCGTTAATGTAGTACTTGCTCGAATTATTGCGGAATGCCTTTCGGGAGATGATGATTTGGGAGTTGGGGATAATCTCATGGCCACCGTCGGCCTAAGTCCTGTTAGCTGGTGCCTCAATGAGGAAACTTGGTGAACACACTTGATCAAGGACCTCCTGGAAGTGCACTGCGACCTCGCAATACTCTAGGTTCGGGTGCTGTGCAGAGTTGTGAATGAGAGCAGAGATTTTTCCCTGTCGCATTTTGCTGGCACGGAAACCAAAGACGAAGAGTAGGGAGTCGATGACGTTTGATTTGCCGGAACCATTGGGACCAACCACTGAGGAGAATGATGCATGGAATGGGCCGACTTCTTGTCGCCCGGCGTAACTTTTGAAGTTGTTCAGAATCAGATGCGTAAGGACAATTCGGGGCTTGGGGGTTGTGTCCTCGACAATAGGCATAGGCATTGTTCGGGCCTTGAGCATAATGTCCATGGGCCTCTCCATAATGGTGTCCATGGCATTGATTGGTTTCACGGTCGCTTGAGTGTCATCTGGGCTCTGCGTATTCACACTGGTTGCGGTAATGTCTGCTAATGCCGTGGTCTCGAGCTGGGAGGACTCGATTTTGGAGGACTCGATTTTGGAGGACTCGATCTTTGAGGATTCAATGTTCGACGGTTCTAGTTTAGAAGACTCAAACTGGGTGGTCTCTGGTGAAAGACTGGCTTGTGTGGAATGAGAAAGATCGGGGACAGATGCCATAGAGCTTCTCGAGGCAACACTCCTGCGCTTTCTGGGCTCGGGTTTCTTCGGGGTAGGCTCTGGCTCAGGCTTGATCGTTGTGTCAGCGTCAAATACCTCGCTTGGCTCTATGGACGCAGACGAAGCAATAGATTTCTTCGGACGACCTCGTTGGCGCGGGGCAGCTGCGGGAGCGGAAGCGGAAGCGGGTGCAGCCGACTTGCGGCTGCGAGTCTGTCGCCGGACAGGAGTTTTGACGGGCGCTGGCTCGAAGTCATCTTCTTCCGAGTCGTGGGCCTTGGTGCGGTTGGAGACTTCCTCCTCGTCGTCGGAGTCGATAATGGCGGTGCGCCGTGTCGCGCGTCGGGACGGCCTTGTGGGCGAAGCCTCCGACATTGTTCTGGTGGGGGTCTAGCTGCTCGGGCTAGAGTTGCAAGAGGGGAATGAGAAAAAAATAGAGTGAAATAGGAACAGACGAGTTCCTGATCCGGTTCCAAACAAAAAACTCACCAAGTCGAGGGCCGGCTTCTTACCGGGATGAGTGCTGGGAGGGTGTCTTGTTAGAGTCGAAATTGAGCGGTCACAAAGTGGTTGCGCCCCGCGTTTGTTTGGAAATGTCCCGATCCGTCTTGGGGTTTGTAAACAATACGTATCTTTTGGGCGCCAGGGGTTTCTTTGTTGGGTGGTCCTTGCACACCACGTGACTTCGCGAACCGCTTTGGCGCCAAATGATTTGTTTGTCCGCGATAGCTTCCCTAAGACTTGAAGCGCTGCTAGATTATTGTGGTGTTGAAAAAAAAAGCCTCGCTTCTATTTCTGCCTCTCTCGAAACACCCCCAATCTCCGTTCAAAATGTTCGACTACACCAACCTCAATGACGTATTTCCTGCGGGGCTGCCAAACCCATACGATCGCAGACTGCAGCAAGAGATCGAGTCCTGCCGCAAGAGCCTTGGAATTTTGTTTATTGATCGTGTTTTAAGAGCACTAGGCATCACCAAAGGTAAGCGCGCGTTGTAATTCAGCTAATTCTACAACGATCTGACAATGTTCTGCCTCAGCCAAAGTGTACCCTCCCAAAACCGATAATGCGCTGAAGCAACTGCACCAGCAGATTTGCGAAGCGAACATGTCCTTCCACCACAAATTTTCCATCCTCTACTACGTCCTCCTCGATTTCGACCACGTTTCTGAACAGCAGAATGTGTCGGAACTATTCATCGAAGCTTCTGGAATGCCCAAGAAGTATCAGATCTTTATGAAGGGCCTGTGGCATATGGACCGACAAGAGTTTGCTGTATGTCTTTTGGCCTAAATCTTTCGCATCGTAACACTGATGATCGAAATTTACAGCAATCGCTCGAATATGTCGCCCATCCTTCTCTCAGCCCTGATTTTGCCGACGATATTGTCACAGTACTTGTCCACCAAGCTCAAGACAACGACTATAGCTTGGCCCTTTCTTACTTCCATGCTGTTCAGCCAGTCCTCAAGACGTCGGCCGCTCTCGAGTTGATCTTTAACGCCATGGCCCGAACCAGCGTATCGGAAGCTCTGTTCTACTCTCGCACACACACTGTTCATGCTCGTGAATTGCTCTTCCGACAGCTGGTTGGTTGCGTGCTGGAGAGCGGAACTGGCGACGAGTTTTCAACCCGATCTTCGGAACTTGCATTTCTCCCTCTGGATGCTTCCGAAGAGCAGTGGTTTGAAGATCACTTGGTCAACGGCCATGGGAAGAACCACAAAAAGGCTCGGGATATGTTACTTATCCGCAACATTGCATGTGATCGCTTCTCTGAGGTCGCCAACTTGAAGCATGGAGGGCAATGGTCTGGAGTTCTTGAAGGAATCAAGGGCGGAATCAGCGGCCACGTTGAATGATGTCATTGTTCACTTTCGGCTTGAGTCGAATGTATGCA
This sequence comes from Calonectria crousiana, assembly GCA_013406985.1. Taxonomy (NCBI): domain Eukaryota; kingdom Fungi; phylum Ascomycota; class Sordariomycetes; order Hypocreales; family Nectriaceae; genus Calonectria; species Calonectria crousiana. The sequence continues at coordinate 276,302 of VTGD01000030.1, read as the reverse complement.
TAGCGACGGCGTTGGGGCCTGTTTTGACCCGTTTTACTTCTGAGTATAGTCTATATAGAGTTGGGAACATCTTGATAATCACCATCCACGAGCCCTTCGATAAGGAAATTGAATTGAAGTGATTTTTCATGTCAAAAATATGAATCAAATCCTTGACCGACTCTGGGATGCCCCCTAAGATGCGCATGTTTTAATGAGCAAGCCACCTGCGTGGAGCTGAGGGGCCCATATTGCTGATAAGTGATGCAGCTGGAGATAACTCGCCGATTCGGAGCTCATTACTGCACTCCGATCTAAACAGGTAATTGACGCCGAGGCGCCTCCCCCCCCGCCCGCATTCAATTGCTGAGGCACCGCAAGCTTTCGTTGACATAGTTGACTATAATTAATTTTCTCGACAGTAATCTAAACGAAAAAAACCCTCCCAAGGCCAATTGAAAACATCATGTCTCCCCGCATCGCCACCGTCACCGACAAGGCGCCCGCCCCGCTGCCCGTCTTCAACCAGGCCATCGTGGCCAACGGCTTCGTTTACACCTCTGGCTCCATTGCCCAAGATCCCGCCACAGGCAAGGTCATTGATGGAGATATCCAGGCTCACACTGTACGTTGGCCCCCGGGAGGGAGAGAGAGACCCTCATTTTGGGCTATCCATGGCGGAAAAATGAAATTCTGACACGAGGAACAGCACCGGGTTATCCAGAACCTCTCTGCCGTGCTTGAAGCATCTGGCTCCAGCATCAACGATGCCGTCGAGGTCAGCGTTTTTCTCGCCGACATGAAGGACTTTGCCCAGATGAACGAGGTTTACAAGACCTACTGGGGCGATGTCAAGCCAGCCCGAACGTGAGTGTGGAGATGCATTCTCGCTTTCTCTCTCTCCCTCGAAGCCCCCGCTTATTTTATCCCTAGATGTGTCGCCGTAAAGACTTTGCCAGCCAACACGGACATTGAAATCAAGTGCATTGGCGTCGTTACAAAGCCTGAGAAGATTCAGGCCAAGCTGTAGTCTGAGAAGAACATGTTTTGGCGAAAGAAAATAAACAATACCTGGACCGTATTATTGATCCAAGGTGCATATGAACATGGCATTGTGCTCTGGTTTGCATTCTGACAGCGACGTGTTTCATATTTTACATTTTACAATAGTTGAAAATCTTTTTTTTGGTCGTATATGTTGAGGCAGCCCAATGGTTGTTGTTTCATTGGAATCCTGAAGTATTTGCTGGCCACGATTGGAGACGCTGCTGGGCATGTATGAGCAACAGATGAACTGAAGAGTCCCAATTGAACCTTTTTGATTTCTCATAAAGTTAATTTTGCCTCAGGAATTGAAGCAATGGTTTTTTAGACGCCGCGATATCTATGCAAGGTAACTAATCATGATACACATAAACCAGTTTATATCCCATTGCTGCCTCTTCCAGGATCCGCCTTGTTAACTCCACGTACTGTGTACTCTTCTACATCAAGTTTGGCCAATATCATGTCGGCCTATCTTTGAAGGCCGCATGTAATGTGCTCAGTGAGGCCAAGCATTATTGAATTTACGAACTCTTCTTGGCCTTCTCCATGGCCTGGACCTTTGCAAAGGCACCGGCGGTGGCGGCCGCGCTCTTGATCAGCAGGTAGAATGGAATGACGATCCAGAAGGCGTTGCAGAGAAAGTAGTAGGCCCAGAAGTAGAAGCTCTCGGGTCTGCAGTAGACGACCTTGAAGAGGATGTCGCTGAAGGAGCAGGTGCCGTAGTAGAGAACGTCGCCGTACAGCTGGCCGAGGCTGATGATCATCTGCAGAGGGTGGCGGAGCGGGTGCTCCTTGACGATGCAGTAGGCGCAGATGAAGGAGAGCGGGCCCCAGCAGACAGCCGTGATGGTCTCCATACAGACGACGAAGGAGTCCTGGGTCAGGTATCGGGAGTCGGACAGGGAGTATTCCTTCCACAGCTGGCCGAAGAGGTCCATCTTGCTGGCCATGTCAAGAAAGTTGAACGCAAAGTAGCCTATTTTTGTGGGATTCAGATCAGAGATGGACATGTCATGATGCATCAATCAGGTTGGCATACCTTCAAAGAACAGATGGATGAATCCGCAGAGGGCAAACCACATGGTTACCAACCTCTCTCCGGTTGTCAGATTGGGCCGTGACTGCTGGGCCAGCAGGTTTGTAATCAAAAAGATGACACTGCATCCTGCCGCGAAAATAGACACGAGAACAGGCGCCGACATGGTGTTGGGCGAATATCCAGGCAAGACAGTGCCCAGTGGGAAGTAGGGGTGCAGCGGCACATTGGCTGTGCCATTGGTGACGGCGAAAGAAGCGCTCGCCATGTTGAAGTTGTGTTTGTGTGAGCCGTTGAGTCGGGAATTTTTTTTTGTTTATAAAGTAGACTGATAGTTGAAGCTTCGAGATTGAGTTGGAAATCTGAATGGTCTAGGTGGGCTGGGGCGAGAGATCTCGTTTATCAATGCGTGGCACCTGCTCGGGATCTCAAGATCCGCCTCGTCTCATGGGCTCCCGCGGGTTCCCGCGAGAGCTAAAGGATCTTGCCAAGCATTTCGGAGCTTCAAGGCCAATAGGATCATTTCAAGAAGCTACGGTGTAATACCATGGTGGGTCCGTGTCTAATTGAGATTTTCCCTTGAGAGCGCGAATGCGAAGCTAAGTTTTGTTGCTGGCTTCTAGTCGTATTCGGCTCGCATAGAATGCGAATTCGATTCCTGCAGGAGAGTGAGACACGCAAGCCACGAATGCGAGTGCTTGCTCGCATTTCATGCCAGGGCTAGATCTTGGCGTGCAAGTGGGGTTTAATTCTACGCTGACAATTGGAAAACTAGACCCATGAAACGGGCGGGAAGCGGGCTTGAGTATAATTCAATGTTGGGTATCTTCAACTCTGCATCTTTTATATGCTTCGGTATGGCTCTTTCAGTACGTTGCAACCTCTGTTCGGAAGTTTCCATATGTGCCTGCTTCATCGCCAGAGCACATTATAAATGTTAGGTCGATACGCTTTTGCTCCGTCTGCACCATGACTAGCGTCTCCCGTATACGCTGGGTTTCCGGCACCCTTTCCACACCTTCCCAGCTCAACTCAGTTTGAAGTTGCGCTGCGCCAGTTGCCCATGCTTCCCACGGTACATCATGAGAAAGCTGCGGGAGCGAAGAACCGCAGACACTGGGGTCAAGCACGACTTGACCTTCGACAGACATGATTTTGGTTGCCACAGCTGCCGTGCCATCGCTGAGCCACATGCCTTCTTGTCTTTTTATGGTACGCAGCAGATTCACCGCCCTGCTTCTGAGAATAGGATGTCGACACCTCGCTACAGTGATGAACAGGGGAATAATGATGCCTGGCTCAAGGGACAACGGTGAACGTTGTGTTGGAGTTGCAGTGGCCAGGCGCAATGCCTCCACGAGAGTCACTATGCGCTCGAAGTAGCCGAGCAATCTATCCCATCGCATCTCAGGACCAAACATTGAGGCCTCAAGGACTAGTCGAAGGAGGGTGTGATAAAGCCTGGTGGAAATTGCTCCTGGTTCACCTGTCCACCTATTTTTCTCGAATTGTGCCATTTTATACTCCCAAGAAACGAGATCCCGCCTCACGCTCTCCATTGGAAACTTTTCGCACATCTCTTCGTCAGAGGCCGGAACTTCGCCATCAGTCATGACACGCCGGACTAGCGTGAAGAGAGCTGTACCTGCCTGGCCATAATTTTCTATCACCGGTGTCTGCCGCACGCACTCGACAATATCCGTCATTTTCGGCGTGCTCTCATAGGGGTACGGAGCACTCGACTCGGAAAATGTCATTGCTTGCAGGTCAAGACGCGCCAGCATCTCGGCGGCTATCTTGGTGGCCGGGTGGCCCTTTGTCTGGTCCAACAGCCTGTGGCCGGCCATGATGTGCACCCGACTCTCGCCCCAACGTCCCAGCATGTTGGTAACGGACACCAGGGCAAGGCTGAGAGACAGGAGTTTATGCGGGTTCTTCAGGTCCCGCGCGTAGGTGACGGCCTGCCCATAGTGCTGATTGGCCAGCTTTGAATAGAGCCCAACCTTGAGATCGTCGTTGGAGCCCTGAGTCGTGACTTCGTGCCTCTGATGCAGGGCGCCCAGCGCCAAAGTAGCGTGCCACACTGCCGGTTCAGAGTGCGCAAGCTGGAGGAGTTCGCCAGTCCAAAACTGCGAGGGCATAAAAGATGCAGTGGCAGGGGCTGTCAGTTTGCGGAAAACGTCAAACAGTGTCAAGTTGGAGGGCGAGGCTGAGCCGCCGTGATGCTGGGGATACTGTGCCAGCGCTCTGGACACAGGGCCTACGACACTGAGTTGACGCACAGCATCAGCGAGCTGCCGACGGGTGACAGTCGAGTCCTCGGGCAAATAGCCATCGCATTGGCGCTTAGCGTTGAGGCAGCGTTGGCAGGCGGGCTTGGTCTCGTCACATTTGACCCGCCGGATGCTGGTTTTGCGTGTGTGTTGGTTTGTTGGTTCTAGCTTTCATGGAGCGTTTCTTCAGCCCGACTTACCGGCAGGTGATGCAGCCAGTGCCCGATTTGCGGGGCATTCTGCTGTCTTAGTCCAGCGCGATTCAGGATGGAAGCGCCGTGGTGAGCCAATTTCGAGCTTGTTAGAGAGAAGGAGAAAGAAACTGGGAAAAGTTGGAAGTGATGATGGTCTCGTTTCGGGAATAGCTGTCACGACCAAAACGACCAAAACGATGACGGGTGCTGATCACTAACCGTCCTTGATTGTCGGCTAGGCGCCCTACCACAGATCCTTTGGTGGTCCTCCCTGTCCGTTCTACCCAATCAACCCGCCCAGGCTGACAGGCTTGTTCATCTTGGACATCGCGCGATGAAACGTTGACATAGCTGCTCCACTGCATTGCCTGCATAAGTTGCTGTGCATAGGTATCCTGTCGCAGGGCTGTCGTAAGGCTGTTGTAGGGCTGTAAATTGCCTGTTATAATATCGCAGCCTATCGTTGAAATTTGATAGAACATGTCATTGTCTTCCTGCATCGCCGCTAGCTATCTACACAAAGGACGGTCGCTCTTTCATCCCCCGTATACAACAAAAGGCATTTATCCACACAGTCGCTGCTGTCAAAGTCAATGATGTACTGTAAATGCGCCTCGACCCATCCGCACCGGACCATCTTGGCTTTTTACAGTCATGAAACATTTCTCTGCCCACAGTTTGCTGTTTCAGGTATTCAACAAAGACGAGCCAACACTCGGCGTTTCTCTCATCGCCTGCTCTAAAAATATGTTCAACTGAGTCGGACATGTTGGTTGAGTAAGCAAACGTAGATAAAATACCATTTCGAGTATCTAGTTAAGCGAGAAGCCATCAAGGGAAATCGTTCCCATTGGCGTGTTGGCCTTGCGATCCAAACTCCCGGAGCACCCCGTTGGAAGTGTGTTGGTTGGTGCAAGTGTTGGACGTTGGCTGCCAAGCAACTTAGCCAAGGGCATCGCAACAGAGCGCTCCGTCACTGGAGTCACATGACGATACCACCGAGCAGGGCCCGGCGGCAAGCATTGTTAATCGGCGCTTGCCTTTGTCAAACGCTGGAAACAAGGACTGATGGGCGAGGGCGGCAAGGGAGTTGTATCATGGCGGCGCTTAGATTGACTGTTCTGCTCGGGAGGACAAAGGATGTAATTCACGACACAGCATCTATATAATAAAGCGGCAGATAATCCTTTTTGAGCATTCTTCATTATTACACAGAACAGCTTCTACCCAAGTCTTGGAAAGTTTACCCAGCTTCAATATGTCTTCTTTCCCAAAGTTTATGGACCTCCCTGCCGAGATCCGCCTCATGATCTGGCGGGAGGCTCTCAACCACCGCGCCCGCGTCATCAAGCTCAATGCAGAGGTCAAGGCCGCTGTATTTTCAGACCTCGAGACGGGGCGCAAGGAGCGAATCGTTTTCGGAGGCAGATTCGTATCAACTTCCTACCCAGAGGAGGAGAAGGAGCTGGTCTGGCCTCCTCGTTCAGAAGCCCTTGTTCAGAATATCAGCCTGGCATGTGCCGAATCTCGACAGGCCGTGCTCGAGCAGTATCCCGACCTGATCCGAGTTGAAGAGCCTGAGCCAGGCCTTTTGGAAACTCCTCCCCTGGGAGCCCAGAGGTGGGAGGTCAATGGTGGATCATGGCACAACAGTGCGCCCAAGCGCCGGACAGTCCGATGCAACCTGAAGTCCGACTACGTCTGCTTCGACCAGTTTGAGGATGGATGCCATACATGCCGAGACGGAATGGATTTTGCTAGGGCAATCAATGACGTCGACATGTCATCGCCGAGCAGTGGAATTCAGCTGGACTCATTCGTTTCCTGCCTCAGCAAGATTCAGCACCTCGCTATTGAAAGCCCCTGGAAGCAACGGGACAGCTACCCGCAGCCACACAGGGATGCTGTCTCGCACTATTTGGAGCACCAATACATGAACCTCGTCGCCGGCATGAGCAACCTCAAGACTCTGTCCATCTACCGCAATAACATTCCGCCGTACATGAAGAATCCCACCGAGGCTGTTTGGGAGAAGCTTTTCAGGGCCCTGCCATGCACGCCGGTTGACATCTTTAGCAACGAGGCCTTTTTGTCTATTAGGAAGTTTTACAAGGCCCTGAGCTATCGCCTCATGGGCGAGGCATACAGGACTGTCAGCCCAAATGCCGTTCTCAGCATCTACAGGCACGTGCAGGAGCAGGCCTCCCCTCACGATAACCGGGATGCCTTTCATCGAGAGCTGCGCCAAAGGTTAAACAAAATTGGTTTAACGAGGGAGCGAGAAGAATTGAGGCAGCTTGAGGTGGTACCGCATGCATCAACCGGAGGAGCAAAGCAAGTCGAAGTACTGGTAGTGCCCCAGACTGCTATTATTGAGAGTGAATGGCCTCGGTATCCCGCAGGCATCTATTTTTAGACCGTGAGCAAGCGTTGTAAAGTCATCATTAGCGTCGTTAAATTGGGGGTATCTCATCTATATAAATAATTACAGCTCGTTTTCTTCCAACTTCTTTTTTGCCCTTAAAACCGCAGCGTGTTGCTTCTTGTGAAATTTGACATCGTCTGGATACAGAGGATTCCAAACTGTATTGCAGATCTTGCATTCGGAAAAGGCTGCCTGAGAGGAGATATTGAGAGTCGTTTGGACAGTTGGTGCTTTGTTTTTGGGCTTCTTTGTTTTGTCCGCTCGGGTAGCCTCGTTCGTAGGCTTTGGGTCCTTGTCCCCTAATTCCTCCTCTTTGTGTCCATCTTTTTCATCTGGCGCGTCTTTGGTTTCCAGAATTGGTAGCGAACTCCCCCTGAACCGGAGAATTCTGGGTTTTCGTTTCGGTTCTGCTCGAGACAATGGCGGAGATGATGGAGGTGTGGATTGGTCTTCGGCTTCTTCTGGCTGGGGGCTGGAGACAGTAGATGATGGTTGTGGTATTGGTTTAAAAAAGTTCATGATAGAGCCTTTTTTCACTTCTGACTTTGCTTGACTCGTGAGAGCATCTGATGTACTGCGGACTGCGAGCGTTGCAGAAGCAGTTTTGATTTGAGGGGACGAACCCTCGTCCGCAGAGTTGGACTCTTCTCTCCCGTGTTGCGGGTCTCCATCTTGCGTACGTCGCTTTTTTGATACAGGTTCATTACGAGGATCAGCGGTAGCGGGTCGTTTTCCGTATGTTCGAAGAGGTTTGCCGCGAGTTCGCGATCGTGTTTCAGTTGCGACTTCAGGCCTGGGTCCTGTTAGCTTCGGTGCATGGAGCGAAAGAATAAGATATAATAAAAAACAAGTACATTTTGGAATTATGTGGTACAGGTGCTATAGATCTGTTTCCATCCTCGAGTGAAACAGGACCGGAGTCCGCAGGTGAGCGCGGTAGTGGGTGGTGTCGTCGCAGTCGTGGAATGCAGCAGAGAGATGCTAAGTATGATTATCGGGGGAGAATTATGGGGTAGCAGATGATTGGGAGGCAGAATAAATAATCCAAGTTTGTGTTTAGAAGACCAGCAGGCGGAATTCACAAAAAGGGAGTGAAGGTAGTTATCGCAGATTGTGGATGTTGTGGTATTCAATGTGAGTGCTTGCCCCACCACGATCGCAGGACGCGTGCAGACGCGTCTGACCACGCTATCACATGTCCTTCAATTCATTAACCATCCCTGAGATGCCCCACAACCGCCTACTATGACAGAATAGACATGCTTCGGGTTCGTGTTTTGGACCTCTGTATGTCGAGTGTTGTGAGCATTTGCTAATGATAATGGTATCCCGAGTGCAGAATCGCACGCCGTGACGAAATTTCTCCCTGAAAAGTATTTGAGATTGTACACCAAGTATCCATATGTAATTTGTATTAAGTTCTATTTGCTTTCACGTCCTGGTCGTAGACTCGATATTTCGTTTTCTCACGGTATCGTGGACCTCATTTTCCTTCTCTTTGATCATAATCGGTTTGTCGTCTGTCTCATCGTCGTTCTTGCCCACAACCCATGTTTCCACGACTTCCTTTATTTCTTGTACCTCGCCCTGTTTCTTCTTTGCGTTGCCCATCCTCCATACATATCCATTGTACACGGCTACCTCAGCAATAGCAACGAGAATGCTGCCGCCCAGCGTCAGAAAGAGCCGTGACGGTATGCTCCACCATCTTGCAGCTATCCAAAGCGTGCCTGCTACACCGACAATGCTGACAAGAAAGTTGATAATAAGCATGACCTGTCGATGAATCTCGTTGTACGTAACGTCATCATCGCCCAGATCTTCAGCTTTAGTCGGTCTATTTGCTTCGGCGAATAGGTGCGCAGAGTTAGGAAATCGATCTTGAAAGGTTTCGTGTCGGGGGGCGGCGTTCATCATGCGTTCGTAGGAGCGAGCTTCTTCTTCGCGACGGAGACGAGCCATCAAGGCTTTGTATTCGGGAGACTGGCCAACTGTCAATCGCCAACTAAGGAAAGGGGATGTTGCGGAACATACGGGCTCTGGCTTAGGTGGAGGAGGGGGAATGTAGACGCTGGAACCGCGAAGCAATTGATCGAGGCTGTATGATGATTTGCCCTGGGCCTTTGAATGCTTCCAGAGCCTGACGATCTGGCTATGGGATATCGGGTTCCCGACCTCCGGGCTTTCTAGAGATGATTCCTTGGCAGTTTCCTTTGAATCTATCGTCTCATCTTCTGGATTCTTTGATGATGGTGGCAATTCAGAAGCAACGAGCGCCTCCACAATGGAGGACGTCATTGTGAGTAGCACCATGGCTGCTCTAGGTCACGGAGAAGCTTGTGATGCAACGGTCCTTGCAATTGACGGAGCAAAAGTCGACGGGATTCTGTGGTGAGGAAGCTAGTTGATGATACAGGGAAGTCGAGCAAGTTGGTCTTGGGAAATGTCGGTGCCTGGTGGCTGTCGCGCATCGTATTTGGATACGACAAATGATAAATTTCAGGATGCAAGCTGGCTGCATGCCTTATCGTCACAGCTTGCCTGTGTCGTCAACGAATGGGCAGGCACCCACTTTTTTCTTAGTGGGGAGACGGTACTTGTGCTTCACATATTTTTGCGCTAGTGGTAAGGTATCGCAACTCCGTGGATACGGACCATTTCCCTGTTGAGAGCCACCAAAAAACATTGCTCGACTTGTTCGCAGCTCTAAGATCCCGACCTAGCCGCCCAATCGGGGCCTCGGTCCCCTGCAACCCCGTCCATTGTTGCCCTGAATGATCCGCGAGCAGCTTGTTTTTGAAGGCTTCCAGTGGTAAGCGACAGTGGAGACTCCCTGTAATCTGCGCAAAACTAGCCGCCCGAGCGAGTCCGTCCGCAACTGCGTGCGCTGGGGCCTTCGGGGACCCGATCCTCAATGTTCGGCGTTCTGCCCCATTGGAAAAGTTTCCCAGGTGTTGGTCCCGCCGTGAGAAAGAATTGGAAAATCAGCCGCAAAATCGACTCCCAACACCACCAACACCACAACCTTGCAATTGTGACCCATACCTGGCATTCGGCTTCAATTTCTGACGACGCCCACTTTACGGATCTGCAGTTCGAATGCTGTGATCCCTCCCCGCGCCCCGTCGACCCTCGCCTCCGCCAACTCTTGGAACTATCACCAGAATCTTCGCCAGATCTTGTCTGCGATGCAGCTCCGTCCGGGGGCCTCGGTGCTGCGTAGCACCGTCGCTAGAAATGGTACGATGTTGACTAGGGCTTCATTATCGTCAACAACTTCGGCTTCAATGGCTATGACGGCACCCGCTTGCGTCTTGTGCAGGCAATTGACATTCTCAAGATCCCCCACCACGATACACAGAGCCGCTTATCACTCAAGTCCTCGCCGAGACTCTGCTTGGGGCGCTGCCGTCCGCGTCGCCTCCAATGTCGTCAGCAATGTTGTCCAGAAGGCTACCAAGGACACAATGACGGTCGATCCTCTGCGCACCGTTGCGAAGGAAATGAAGTTTCTCACTGGCAACATCCGTAAACTCTTGGGATCCGGTCACCCTTCACTCGACCGAGCCGCCAAATACTACACCCAGGCTGAGGGCAAGCACGTTAGGCCCCTCATCGTCCTCCTCATGAGTCGAGCCACCCACCTGTGCCCCAAGGCCCCTCTCCCTGTCCCCAGCCAGACCTCTCGTGGTATCGACACAGCCATCTCGCCGGCTCAGATTCTGGCCGATATCAACCCCTCCAACAGCATGCCGCTCACGACCGCCGATATCGAGGTTCCCGAACCCAACTCTGATATTCTTCCTAGCCAGCGACGTCTCGCCGAGATTACCGAGTTGATTCACACTGCTTCTCTGCTTCACGACGATGTTATTGACCACTCGATTTCCCGCCGAGGCGCACCCTCGGCCAACCTCGAATTCGGAAACAAGATGGCTGTTCTGGCTGGTGATTTTCTGCTGGGTCGCGCATCTGTCGCACTGGCCAGACTTCGAAACCCCGAGGTTGTCGAACTGCTTGCCACCGTTATTGCTAATCTCGTCGAGGGCGAGTTTATGCAGCTGAAGAACACCGAACGGGACGAGCGAAACCCCAAGTGGTCAGAGGAGACAGTCAGCTACTACCTCCAAAAGACATATCTCAAGACAGCCAGTCTCATCTCCAAGTCTTGTCGCGCGGCGGCACTTCTGGGCAATGCAGATAATGTTACGGTCGAGTCGGCGTACTCATACGGACGAAACTTGGGTCTTGCGTTCCAGCTGGTGGACGACCTCTTGGATTACACGCAGAGCGGGCAGGATCTCGGCAAACCTGCGGGGGCCGATCTGGAACTGGGCTTGGCTACAGCACCCCTCTTGTTTGCTTGGAAGCAGATGCCCGAGCTCGGGGCGCTCGTTGGTCGCAAGTTCGAGCGGGAGGGTGACGTTGCGAAGGTAAGATGGGCCAATCATTTCCGCAGGCAGTCACAGGCGATGCTAACCGGCATGTGTGGTATAGGCACGTGAGCTAGTGCTCCAGAGCGACGGTATCGAGCAAACACGGGCATTGGCCCAGGACTACGCCGACAAGGCTATCCAGGCCCTTTCCGACTTCCCCGAGAGCGAGGCCAAAGACGGACTGATCGAGATGGCGCAAAAGACGCTCAAGCGTCAGAAGTAGAAGGGCAAAATCCACGGGTGATGTAGGGATAGCTGGGATAGACGGCGTAGCTCCGAGGAGAAAGGGAATTCGCCGCTCCTCACGTGTACTACTATTGTTACTAAATCACATAAACGCATGAACGGGAGACGTCAGCAGGGTAGTGTAGTGGCTGGGCATGGGAGGGCGGGAGTTATGTCTGCCGAGCATGGTGTATGGGTCGTATATTTGCTTGTCTTGTCATGATTGATTCGCGGGAGCAGGTGATGCACTATACTATACATACATGGGAACGGAGCATGAGCAAGCGAAAAAGAGACGAGAGAGAAAAGACCGTATATTGGATGGATGAAAAACGGGAAAGACAAAAACGGGTTGAAACAAATAGATGGCCATGTGTACAAGATAGTTCGATTGACGAAGACGAAGGGGAAAACCTGAGAGTTTTTCTCTCCCCCCGCTGGATACCCACCTCAACCAATCCATATTCCATAGAAAAGAGACGGCAACCCCGGGAAACAATGGAAGAATGAATGAATACGAGCAGCATTTCCAGCTCATGACAGCAGGCTTTCTTTGCTGGGTCTCCTGACACGCACCTCGTGAGCAATTTCATGCCAGTTGGCGGGCAATTGCGTCGCACCCGGCTATCGTAGCTTCCGAGTCCGAATGCCCTCATGGGGCACATTTTCACGGGCCAAGCAAGCACTGGCGAGTTATTATTACTCCATGGTTTGCCATTATTACTCCATGGTTACTCGATTCAATCACCCACCACACAGAGCCCATTCCCAATCGGCTCAAGGGCCTGCGCGCTGATTGGCCAGCGGCGTCCAGTGGCTTCGTTCCCCCTTCGGTACCCGGCCGAGTCCGAAGGAAGTTGGCAAGAGGGTCCCTTTGGGTGCCGTGTCTTTTGCTGATAAGCTTGGGAAGAAGTAAGATTCGGGCTAGTTTACCCAGAATTGGATTGGCCGCCGGCGCGCTCACCTCTCTCTCTTTTTTGCCCGTTTTTACTCGCTCGGACTGCCCTGCACCGGGAGAGAACCGGCAACTCGGCCTTTTTTGTTGGGCGCTTCGCTGGCTGGATGGCATTAGGATAAAAGAGAGAGCATGGAAAAAATGTTAGAGCAGTAACAGCTGGACACCGCAGGGGGTCTTCGGCTGAACACTTCTGTACCGTTATCCCCCGCAAAAGGTTATCGACAGTGCCGGTGAGGTGCTGATAAGCGTCCACCACCTGCCAGTGCGTGGCTTCGGAACGTTCGAGCCAGGCGACCTCACTGTTTTTTGTTGTCGGTCTTTAAAAAAGGCTTCGTCCGCTGCCCCTTCTCTCTCTCGTCTCGGTCCCGATTGTTTCTATTTTTTTCTCCATTCCTGTGCTGTATCAAGGTTCTCCCTGGAATCTTCACGAGCATCAACTTTGTCGTTCCAAGCGCCTAGCTTGATCAGCCAATCTGCCCTCGAGCCTCTTATCAGTGACACCCCACCATCACTGCCCCTCCAGGATCACCTTCGAGAAGGTGGAAGATAAGGATAAGCCGGCGTATCGGCGTGCTGCGAGCCCATCGAACTTGTTAGAGACCTCGGCCGGGATCGTGTCCGGTTGACAGGAAACCTGTTGTGACCGCTCGTTTGGCCAATTTATCACCCTCCTTTTCCTTCCTTCTCCTGACTCATCGCTCCCCTTTCCTTTCTTCCTTTGTTCCCTTCCACTCTCACGTCACTCGATATTGCCATAACTGTAGCCAGCACAATGCCTTCACGTAGTGAGCCTGTGACGGTTCTGGTCTCTTCTCGGGCTGTCATCACCCTCCCAGATGACTCGCTCCTCCTAACCCCGGCCACAATCACCGTCTCTCCAACCACCGGAAAGATCATCTCCGTCGTCCCTGAAATCATTCCGAAATCAAGCTTCCCGGCCTCCACCACTTACATCGACCACAGCCCCAAGCTTCTGCTTCCCGGTCTTGTTGATGCTCATGTCCATCTCAATGAACCTGGTCGCACAGAATGGGAGGGCTTCTATACCGGCACTCGCGCGGCAGCCAGTGGAGGTGTGACGACGGTCATCGACATGCCTCTGAATGCCATCCCGCCCACGACGACAGTCGACGGCTTCAAGGAAAAGCTCCGGGCAAGTGTCGGACAATGTTGGGTTGACGTTGGGTTTTACGGAGGTGTCATTCCTGGCAACGCGGACGAATTGAAACCCCTCGTCGAGGCCGGTGTGAGAGGGTTTAAGGGCTTCCTCATCGAATCAGGTGTAAGTGGTGACCCTATCCCAGTTAGCAATACCAGGCATGAGCTCATCCAAAATGCAGGTCGACGAGTTTCCAGCAATCTCATCATTAGATGTTGCTCTCGCCATGGAGACACTCAAGGATACCCCGACCACACTTATGTTCCATGCCGAAATGCTACCTCCTATTGCAGCCTCAGTTGGCGACGCTGTGACCAGCTCAGAGCCGCCACTTGCCCCGACTGGAGAACTCACCGCATACAAGACGTTCCTTGAGTCCCGCCCGCCCGCTTTCGAAACATATGCTATTGAAGAGATTCTCAGCCTGGCGCATCTGGCCCCATCACTGCATTTGCATATTGTTCATCTTTCGGCGACCCAGTGCATCCCGCTTCTCAAGGCGGCCCGGGCGGCCGGAATCAACATTACAGCTGAGACATGCTTCCACTACCTTGGTCTCACGGCTGAGGAGATTGAAAAAGGTGATACTCGTCACAAGTGTTGCCCGCCAATCCGCGAGGAAAAGAATCAGGACGGGTTGTGGGGAGAGTTGGTCGCGGATGATTCATGCATCCGCACCGTCGTGTCTGATCACTCTCCATGCACGCCCCAACTCAAACTGCTCCCAGACCACTTGGATCAAAACCGGCCCCGCATGATGCACTCGGACTCTGGTGTTGATGTGACGCTTCCTAAGGGCGAACAGGTAGAAGAGACACCCAAGGTGCGCGGAGACTTCTTCGCGGCCTGGGGCGGCATCTCATCAGTCGGTCTCGGCCTTCCTATCCTCCATTCCGCTGCTAAAAAGCGGTCATCGTGCTCCAAGACCCCGAGCATCACCGATATTGTGCGACTTTGCTGCCAGGCCACTGCAGCTCAGGTCGGTCTGTCGCACCGCAAGGGTGCTCTCAAGGTTGGCATGGATGCTGACATCTGCATCTTTGATGATTCTGAGGTCTGGACGTTCTCGCAGGGCGATATGCGATGGAAGAACCGATGCTCGCCCTGGGAAGGACATGAGTTTACCGGCCGGGTGAGCGAGACGTGGCTGCGAGGAACTAAGGTGTTTGAGCACGGCGCTGCAAACTCTGGGTTTGTTGGAGGTAAGCCAACTGGCGAGTCGATTACGGAGAAGAGGACGGTTTAAGTTGGCAAGCTGGGGAGCGGGCCGAGCAACGGCGATGAGAAGAATACGCATGCGGACAGCCCAGACGGGCGTCCCACGATGATATGCATTGGACGGCGTCGCACTTGGGGCATTGAAATTTCTGGATGTAACAAATAGGAAATGACTTAGTTTGGAGCGTTTGAATAGATCCCATGACATAAAGGTATGTCGTCAGATGTGTGTGTCCCGCGATGAGGAGAAGGCTGTTGGAGGGGAAATGTGGGCCAGCTGGAATGGACACTCCTTGTTGGGCCGTCACAGCGACAGGATGCACATGACCGTGAAAGGAAGTGCAGATCCAACACATTTTGCTCTTTTTCAGTGTTGAACAGCGAGAAAACTGCTCAAACCAAGTGTTTACCCAAGGGAGAAGCAGAGCATCATGAATGAGGATGGGTACAGGTGGGGTAGCTACATCAAAGTTGTGTCTTCGTGCGTGTTCTTCAGGCGCTGAGATACGTGGCCAACGGGCAAGATTTGTCTCACTGAGCATCCAGTTGCCTTACTCCAGCTGAGACGCAGCACAGCTGGCGGAACGCAATTACCACACCGACCGTTTCCTGACGAAGATACACTAAACGCCACTATCGAGCGCCTCGTTTGGTTCGAGACTCGAGAATGATCCGAGCCATTCCGGAAAAGAAAGCAGACACTCGTGGCTGGTGCCCAACCAACTCACCTAGGGCTGGCCAATCGGGAGTGCGACATGGCACGGTATTCATCGCACCGAGAGCGTGCTGTTAATTGCATGCATGGCGGTTTTGCCTATTGCCAATCACTCGTGTCTGTAAGCGAAGCTACGTCGTTTCGCAGCCGACGTGGGGGGAATGCAACCTGACCAGAGACCCAAGGTTTTGGGCATACCAAAACAAGGTTGATTAGCGGCGGTCGGAGAGTTGTTGCTCAAACAGAACGTCGCCCATGGGATGTCGCAAATTGTCCGCCTTTTTTGAGGGGTGGCGGCCTGCCAACTTTGACGGACCCTTGTTAAGCGAGAGGCGCAGTAGCGTGCTATGGGAGGTGGCGCCCCTATAGCGGATAGATCCTCGGAGGTTTTGGCGGGAGAGCAACTTGTTCGCACGCACCCTTCTCGCCATCAATTATACTTTGAACAGACAATTTTAAGCAAGCAACACAGACATCTGCTTATTGACATCTGCTTATTTACGTCTTTGCAGCGCCTGATGATATCAAGAATGGCTCACGATCAATGTCATTCCAAATTCCTGGCGCTCATCTCTTCCCATCTTGCCACATCCAACCATCTGCACCAAGCAAGCTCTCGAACTATTGACTCTCTTCTCTCCACACTCCACAATCCAGTCTACGCTGCCATGGCTGGCTGAATGCAACCAACCAACCAACCCACCCTCACCAATTCACCCCATGTCCATCTCTAGACCCGATAGCCCTCCCACGCCTATGGTCAGCCGAACCTTTTTTCCATCTGCCCCATCATCCATGCCGACTCAGCTCGCAAACATTCCCCCCGCTAGGCGTCACTTGTCAGCCCCCATAACCTCGCTTGAACCTGGCCTGCATGCTTCCACATCGTTGCCGCTCGAAATCGGGCATGCTTCTTCCTTCATAGTCTGTGTCGTCTCGTGTCAAAAAGATGAAAACCCCCTCCCACCGTGGCCGCTCTACCTGAACGTGTTTCGATTCCGTGCCAGCTGGACGACCCTGATCTCACTTAATATCCATGCTAGTGACATAATTTCTGCCCCATCGGCTCTGTCGCAATTCTTGTTCAGGTAAATCAGGAGGCAAACTCATGTCGCTAATTACTCGTCGCCTTCACATGGCAAGCCCGGTCTGTCTCGGCCTTTAACCGGTGACGAATCACGAGATTATCTTCGGGTACTCACTGGAATTCCTGCCTTCTACCTTTGCGCGCGACTATAAGTAACCAAATTGTTCAACATGGAAGGCTCCGATCCGATTCAAAAAGATGGGGCCAAAGATGCTGAAAGGTCCAGCGACAGCAATTCCATGGATCGTCTATCGGAACCGGCTTCATGCCAATCCATGGGGGAACGGCGCATCTCACGCATCTCGCTCTCAGGTGCTGGCAACCTCTCTCTTGACGATGTACAGGCGGTGAATATCCAAATTCGGGATGTCTCCATCTCAGTCGACACTGCCCCGTCATGGCTGGAACCTTCGACATACCCGCAGCTCTTTGCGTCCAAATTCGACACCTCCCCGGACATGAAGACGCTCCTCCATTCTGTCAATGCTGATATTCAGCCTGGGACAGTAACGGCCATTATTGGTGGAAGTGGCTCGGGGAAAACGACGCTCCTCAACACCATGGCCGAGAGAGTCGCCAGTTCAAGACTAAAGCAACAAGGCGTTATTGCTTTCAATGGACAGGTTGGGGTTCACAGCGTCAGCCATGCATATGTCATGCAGCAGGATGTTCTGCTCCCAACGCTCACAGTCCGGGAGACACTGCAGTACTCGGCGGATTTGAGGCTCCCGCCATCGACAACCGCAGAGCAACGGAGGAGAGTCGTCGAGGAAGTCATTCGCGAACTTGGCCTAAAAGAATGTGCCGATACTCGAATCGGGAACTCTCAACACCATGGCTGCTCTGGCGGAGAGAAGCGGCGAACCAGCATTGGCGTGCAGATGCTTGCCAACCCATCAGTGCTTTTTCTCGACGAGCCGACAACAGGTTTAGACGCCACAAGTGCATACCAACTGGTCAAGACGCTGAAGAAACTGGCACAAAAAGGCCGGACTGTGATCACGACGCTCCACCAGCCGCGATCCGAGATTTGGGAT
The DNA here is from genome assembly GCA_013406985.1 of Calonectria crousiana. Taxonomy (NCBI): domain Eukaryota; kingdom Fungi; phylum Ascomycota; class Sordariomycetes; order Hypocreales; family Nectriaceae; genus Calonectria; species Calonectria crousiana. The sequence goes on along the minus strand of VTGD01000030.1, from coordinate 258,513 downwards.
CTCTTTGACAACCTCGTTGTCTTGTCCAAGGGCAGCCCAGTATACTCTGGTCCAATCAAGGAATGTGTTCCCTGGTTCAATAACCTAGACTTCAAGCTACCCCCATTTGTGAACCCAGCAGAGTTCATTATTGATATTGCAGCTGTCGACAATCGCACACCAGAACTAGAGCAAGAATCGACCGAGAGGGTACAGCAGCTCAAGGACGCGTGGACCAGCGAGAGTGTCTACCGGTTCAAACCGCTTCCAAGCGCCCAGGATTCTGTCAGCCGAAAGGAAAGGAAGCGAGCAGAGAAACACGCTGGTTTCACTCGTCAACTTCTAGTTTTAACAGACCGTACTCTAAAAGTCACCTACCGAGACCCTCTTGGAATGGCTGCTGCTCTTTTTGAGGCAATCATGATGGGTTTAGTCTCAGGATACATCTTTTACGATCTTGGCCGGGATCAATCTGGAATTCGATCTCGGCAAGGCAGTATGTGGGCTGCGAATGGACTCCAGGGCTATTTAATTCTCGTTTTCGAAACCTATCGAATGACCATTGACATTCAAACCTTTGACCGCGAGTCGGCAGAAAATTACGTCGACGCCTTACCTTTTGTCCTCTCTCGGAGATTAGCTCGAATGCCTACCGAAGACATACCTGTGCCGTTCTTATTTTCCTCCATTATGTATTTTATGACTGGGTACGAGCGGACAGCGAGAAAGTTCTTCATTTTCTTTGGCATTTCTCTCTTGAACCAGTACGTCTCGGTTGCATGCGCCATGACCTGCGTTGTCGCCTCGCGGCATTTTCCCGTCGCGAGTCTCATTGCAAACATGGCCTATACTCTTCAGACCATGTCGAGTGGAATATTCCTCCAAAATGAAACGCTTCCAGTGTATGTTCGGTGGACGAAATGGATCACATATACAGTAAGCACCACTTCAGCCGCTCCGTCTTCACTTCTAACCCAATCTAGTTTTACAGTCTGGGGGCCTTTTGCGCCAACGAATTTGAGGGCAGCTTTTATGATTGTCCCTATCCTGGCGGCAAATCGAATCCGCAATGTGCACCTTACACTGGAGAGTACATCATGAATCTGTTTGGCTTTCCAGAGAATTGGATAACGCGACCTCTTATGGTTCTTTTAGGCTTTATCGTCTTTTTTCTTGCCCTTTCAACCATAGGTCTCCATTTCATCAAGGTCGAAATGACTATTGCTCGAGCTAGAGTTTCCGACACAGATCTCTCGGCCGGAAAGGAAAAGATGACAGCCCGAACCATTGATGATGTCCGGGCCATTGATGTAGGACTTGAAGGCTTCTCACTGCTGCTTGAAAAAAAAACTGCTCTTGGGAAGAAGTTGCTTACAAAAACGATATTGAACCCTATCGACGCAACCTTCCAAGCCGGAATGCTGAATGTTATCATGGGACCTTCGGGTAGCGGTAAAACGTCGCTCCTCAATTCCATGGCTCTTCGACTGCGAAGTTCTATTAGAACCAAGTACTGTCCTTCAGGTCGCCTTCTGTTCAATGGCGCCAATCCATCTGACTCTGTCGTCAGATCCGTCTGCTCCTATGTCTGCCAGGATGATTCGGCATTGCTACCTTCCCTTACCGTTCGAGAAACCCTGTATTTTGCAGCCAGTCTTCGCCTCCCCTCGTTCATGAGCAAGCAAGAAAAGCGCAGCCGGGCAGATGAAGTGTTGCTGCAGCTGGGTCTCAAGGACTGCGCTGACAACCTCGTCGGCAACGATATGATCAAGGGTATTTCTGGCGGAGAGAAGCGTCGCGTTTCCATTGCAGTCCAGGTTCTCACCAATCCGCGTATTTTGCTTCTTGATGAGCCAACGTCCGGCCTGGATGCCTTTACGGCAAACTCAATCATGGAAGTCCTCCAGGGGCTTGCCAATGAGGGACGTACCCTGATTCTTACCATCCACCAAGCTCGGTCCGCCATTTTTGAAGGGTTCGGCAACATCCTTCTACTTGCTCGCGGAGGTTCTCAAGTATACTCAGGCCCGGGGACGAAAATGCTGGGCTACCTGGAAAACTTGGGATTTAAGTGTCCAGAGCATACCAATCCTGCAGACTTTGCCCTCGATATGATTACGATAGACCTCCAACGCGACGATAGGGAAGCAGAGTCACGGCAGCGAGTCCAAGGGCTTATTGAGAGTTGGCGAGCGAGGGGTTCCTCAACCCTGGAGATTGACAAGAAAAATACGGATCGAAATCTGACTAGCCTCGCTCCGGCCGAGAAAGATGCCACGGTCGGAGTTTTACAAACACGAGAACTCACACCATCACAAAGGACATTTAACAAAGCGAACCTTTCATCGCCTGCCGAACTCGGAGCCCTTGTTCGCAAGAGAGCTTCATTCATGACAGCACTTCCCATCCTTCTCCACCGAGACCTGATCAATACCCGCCGCCAACCCGAGCTTATCCTCGCCCGCCTCATGCAGGTCATTGGCCTCGCCATCATTCTGGCCCTGTGGTTCGCCCCGATCCACCACGACTACTACTCCGTGCAGAACCGGATGGGTTTCGTCCAGGAGATTGGCGCCTTTTATTTTGTCGGCATGCTGCAGAACGTTGCCGTCTACCCGAACGAGAGGGACGTTTTTTACAGGGAGGACGACGATGGCGTGTACGGCGTCGAGGCCTTCCTGGCGTCGTACACGATCCTCGAGGTGCCGTTCGAGATCGTCAGCTGCCTCGTGTTCGGCGTCCTGGGCGACTTGGCCATCGGGCTGCCGAGGAACGCGAAAATGTACTTCATCTGCTTCTTCTCGTGCTTCGGCGTCGTGTCGTGCGGCGAGAGCCTGGGCATCATGTTCAACAGCCTGTTCGGCCACGCCGGCTTCGCGATCCAGATCATGGGCATCTTCCTCGCCGTGGCCAACCTCATGGCCGGCGTCCTCTCCATCGACATGCCGCGCCTCTTCACCGCCTTCAACTACCTCTCGCCCGTCCGCTACTCGGTCCACGCCGCCGCAGCCTACTCCCTGCGCGGTGTCGAATTCACCTGCACCGACAGCCAGAGGCTGCCCGATGGGGAGTGCCCGGTGACGACGGGGCAGGACGTGCTGGACCTGTACAAGATGAATGAGAACCCGGACGCCAACGCAGCCGCCTTGGCCGCCTGTGTGGTCGTCTATAGGTTGTTGGCTTGGGGAGTGGTCCGGCTGGTGCGAACACACTGGAAGGACACCAAGCGATCAAAAGAGGACAAGCCGTAAGGGCAAAGGGATGCAAAGTTTGTGCTATACACAAAACTATGACGAGTACACGAGTATATATATCACCCAAAAGTTTCCATGCCACTTCCACAATTATAACGGTAGTTGGACTAAATAATACGAGTAATAATCTGCCAACCAGCGTCTTATTTTTTTTTCCAAAACAAAAAAATATATATATTATATTCCTTACTGTGCAATTTTTTGCTTCAGTAGATGAGGTTTTACCATTGGATAAATTATTTGAAAGCCCTCACAGAAAGTCGAGATGCAAAAGTGTTTTGACATGCAATCATATTAACAGCTCTGTAACTATGTTGGGTCTGATCATCATCCCATATATATATATAACCATAGATACTACTGCATTTGAGGCACCGAACCGTGCACTTGAGGTATTGTTGAAAAAAAAAAAAAAAAGGTACCTCCCAAATAATTATCGTAAAGACTGGGTATCAAATTATCTCCAAGCAACATGTCGAACGACCCCCTCCAAGTATAATGCGCAATTGTGGGCATCACAGCAAATGCCACAGGGCACAAACATGCTTGACCAAAGTCGTCCTTACGACATCTTTCGCTCGCTGTCAGCAGGGCTCTCAATGTCCGAGTGGCCAGGGGTGACGTTGGCAACGTGCTCGAACTGGTAGAGAGGCTTCTTGGTAGCGTCGCGGCGGAAAAGGACGTAGCGCTTGATCCACCAGGGAGCAGCAACGGTGAGCTGGTAGTTGGCGAACTTGCGAATGGGTACAGCGAAAACCCAATCCAGTTCCTCCAGGGTGCGCTGCTTGGTTTCGGGAACCAAGAAGAAGATCATGACGAAGGCGATGACGTTGAATCCAGCGTACAGACCAAAGGCACCCTGATATGCTTATTAGCCACGTTTTTTCAAGGGGTTAGAAGTTTTGCGGGATTACTTACGACTGTCTGAAGCTGGTCAAGAATGAAGGGGAACGAAGTACTGAGAACGGCAGCCCAGAAGAGACAGGTGGCGACGGCGAAACCCATACCGGTCTCACGGTGGGACAGGGGGTAGACTTCAGCACTGTAGGTGAAAGGCACAGGACCTTCACCGGGAGAGTAGAAGGCACCAAACATGAAGACGAACAAGCAAACGAGTCCGGTTCGGAGGTTCTCAAGATCCTTGGAGATGAGGGTGCAAAGACCAGCAGCCAAGAGGGTCCAAGTCATCTGCGGGAAGGTGAAGAGCAGGAGGCTGCGACGGCCAAAGGTGTCGATGGTCCAGAAAGCAGGGAAAGCAAAGATCCAGTTGACGAGACCGAAGCCGAAAGAGCCAAGCATGGCCCGGAAGTCGGACATGCCGGCATCCTGGAAGACGGTGGTCGAGTAGAAGGCGATGATGTTGATACCGCACATCTGCTGGGCAATCATGACGGTGAAGGCAGCAACGTTGGCGCGACGAACGCGGGGAACGGTGAAGAGCTGGGTGAACCGGGTGACGTAGTTGGTCTTGCCAGTGAGCTGCTCCTCAATCTCGAGCTGGGCGCTGATGTAGTACATGTCGCGAGCTACTTGAATCTGCTCGAACCGGAGCTGGCTCATAGAATTCCAGGCCTCAGGGTACCGGTCCTTCTTCATGAGCCAACGGGGCGACTCGGGGCAGGTGTAGATGAGCAAAAGAAGGGGGACGGCAGGCAGGAAAGGAGCACCAAGCATGAGACGCCAGTTGATATCGGGGACGTGGAAGACGGCGAGGTTGAAGGCGGTTCCGAGGAAAATGCCAAATGCGGTCCACATCTGCCAGGACATGACCAGGGCACCACGAATTGAAGCCGGCGCGTTTTCTGCTGCATAGATGGGCACGGTTGATGCTTTGACACCCATTCCAATACCCATGAGAAGACGGTTGGCGAGCTGTTGACCCCAGGTGTGGCTGAAGGCAGAACCGATGACAGGCCAGATACAGAAGTGAGCAGAGAAGAAGATGACACCGCGACGACCAAACCAGTTATTGATGGGATCAGAGAGCCAGCAACCGATGAAACTGTGACCAAGTCAGCATGCGAATCGTCAAGGGCTCCAGTCACTGCTTCGACTTACGCGCTACCAATGTAGGGACCAGCGTTGACGATACCAACCAGCATGCGGTCTCGAGTGGAGTGAGAATCAATACCATATTCCTTGGGGAACCAAAGGTTGGCGCCGTTTGACCCAGTTTGATCCCAGCCCTGGACGGCAGCACCGATAGAGCAAGTGACGATGGTCATGAGAAGCTTCCTGGGCATGCGCCAGCGGTGAGTGACCTCCTGCTCGAGCACCTCGATCTCACGGTCGGTGAGCTTGTGCTCGCCATCAATCTCCCGTATAGCAGTGGGGTTCTGGGCAACGAGAGCTCCCTTTTTCAAGATGGGCACATGCTCCTGCAGACCTCTTCGCTCAGCCCATTCCTCGACATTGCGCATGAGCTGGTCGCGGGGGATGCCTTCGAGGGGGTTCTTGATCCTGAGAGGCTGTTAGAAGATAGGGTTTCCCAAATAAAGGCATTGTCTCTCTTGAGACAGCTGTGAGATCCATACCTAGCCTCGAGGTTGTTTTGGAGATCTACGTGCTCCGTCGTAGCGGCATAGGTGGGCGGCTTCTCGTCCATGGCGAATGAGCCTTTGGACGTGGGTCTGGTACAAAAGTTGGATGGTCAGTCATGGGAAGTGATTGACAGCTATCGGGGTTTTAACGTACTGGATATCCGCCATGGTGGGCGTCAATCAGCAGCAAGGCTTCAGGGGCACAAGAGTCAAACAAAGCGCGGGAAGAGGGTCTGAGTCTGAGTCCCGGGTCTCAACCGCGATCCACTCTGCAGTCTCTTGAAGATCAAACAATAGAGAAGGACGAGGTCTGGATTTCACATCTCGATGATCCGGGGCACAAGGGCCTATTTGTGTTTTCCAAACATGACAGTCGATCATCTCCCAAGCAGAACGCCCAGCTCGCATTGCGACCCCCCGGCAGCCCGTCATAGTTGCTAATCCGAGCGTCTCGCAGCCGTGGTCACATACAGAAATGACGGAGCATGGTTGTTGGTTCGGGACCAGGCCTGCTGCACCTCGTTCGGGCACCGTTCTTGGATGATCCATCCATCGATCCATCGGGGTGTGGCAATTCAAGGGGGGGCGTGAGGCCAATTCCTCCTCAAGACAATACCCCCAACCGTCTTAGGGCTTCCCCGCCGGGTTGCTAAGATGGACAAACGAGCTGCTGTTGAAGCCAAGTGCCAAGCTCGTTTCCTTGGAACAAGCGTCGGGATCGCCAGCACCGGCTTTCACGTTGTTCAAAGGATCCCCACAACGCAGCAACGCCCCATGGGCCCCCAGACAAGCCACTCCAGATGCCTCCCCCAGTCTCCGCAATCCTTGGCTCGGCAAATGGAGGCTTTCGGCCCGATAGTGCCAGGGTTCCTCGTCAATTAACCCATCCAGGCGTGCGTAACGGGGGAATTCTGTTAGCAATTGCAGTACCGGTGCATGTTTGTGCTTTTGGAGTCGCGACTGCCACCACCCCAGGTTCCCTTGGCGAAAGCCTCCCACAGCACGTCAAGAAGATGCTCGTCGCGGCAAAAACACGGCTGTGCGCGCAGGGCTACAAGGCCAAGGTTAAAATAGAGATTGTCTCGATTGGCTCGGGACCAATTCTCCGTTTGACTTCAAAAGGAGCCCCATGGCGCGCAGAGGCGCCCGTCACACGGCTCAGCTTTGGAGGCGAGTTTGGTCTGCTAGGTCGAGCCAGTAAGCTGAGCTTTCTGGAGCCACGCCACATGGAGAGAACACACGGGCGCGCAGAACGGTCAGATGAAAAGTGCCAAGAGCTAAAGCTCGGCCGGAGGAGTAGGCAGCAGAATTCTCAGCGCCTTGAGTGGCCGTTTGCCATGCACCTAGTCCCAGCCTGCCAAGGCCTGGGGTAGCACGATGACGGAGGGGAGGCCCTAGCCGTGCCCAGCCCGCACTAAGCTCCCGGCAAGATCGTTTGTTCGTTCAGCATTTAGCGGGTTTCGAGGTGGGTGCATTCATCCGTTTGATGTGATCAGTTATGGGAGCACGTCGTGTTCTGGCAACGAGGGCTGCGGTGAGCAGAACCTGGTTGCGCTTGTCTTGTGTGAAATTGCAAGACAAGGTGATGCACTTGTGTCAGAGAGAGAATCCCGGAAATGCGGTGGCACAGCACCCGCTTGATTATCCTTCTTCCGTCCCCCGAGATAAGCTGATGTTGATCACAGCCCAATTTCTTTGTTAGCTGGTCGGATCGCCAACGCCACAACCATTGGTCTGCCTCAAAATTGCACATCCTGCGGTTTGTGTTGCCCAAAAACTCTGCTTGTGTCCCATCAACAGGATTTTTTGCGAGTGGCCCTGGTCTGTGAGCCCTCATCTTCCAGGTGTCTCAGTTATTCCCGCGCCCAAGCCACGCTTGAATCAAGGCTTGTTTGTGGTCGCGTCCCCGTCCTTTTGCTCGCAGCTCTCCTCCAATTGCCTTTCCGGGCAAGGCTCAATCATCACAGCTCAAGGCAGCAGAATAAAAGAAGAAGAAAACTCAATCGTCTGACGGGCGTTCGGGACCGCTAGCAGCTGATTGATTTCGAGTCATTTTTTTTTTTGGAGCTAGAATCATTGAATGAACAAGTCTAAATGGTGAGAGGTCTTCGCCGAAGCAACGTGATCTGGAAAAGGACAGGCATGGTTTCCAGTGAATAAGCTCACTTCGTGTGGTGTGGCATCCCTGGTTTTTTTGGAGTAAAAGAGGGGAAAAGCGGGTGAGCCGCTAAGAGCTCGCTAAATACGCACCCCCTTCCATGCCCTCCTTCATCACCTTACAATCTAACCTTCGAATGATTGTTAGTTTGAGAATTGGTGCATGGAGCCTTTGCAGAAAGGACATAGTTCTTGGGATTTTCAGCTAAACCAAATAAATCTAAATAATTATATCTATCTAGAGATTAGTTCTTGTTTTTTTTTTGGTGTTTTTTTTTTAGTATTCTTTCTAGTGTAGGAATTGTGGTTATTTTGATCAGACCAATTTCTGCAGTGGTTGTGGGGAAGTATCTCCTTGACAATCATTCAAGGGTTGGATTGTGCTTTTGCGTGCGAGACGAAGGATGACATGACCGGCCATTGTCTCGTGCATATTGCTAGGCCCCTGGCTTCCTGTGTGCCCAAGCGTCAAATCGAGTGGCACGAAAAGCTTGCGAGACGTGGGACAGGGCAACCGCCACTAATATCACTGCTCTGCGGCTCAACACAACAGCTGCAATGAAGACGTTGTTTGGGGTTGACTGTTTCGGAGGGAGCAGCGGTGTATCCAGCACGCATGGTTTCATCTGCACACCCTCACAGCACGACTCACGCCAAAGGCTAAAATGACATCTCAGTTATCCATCAGCACCGTCGATGGAGGAGATGACCTCAGGGCTTGGAGCAAAGGCGTTGGGTCATGTGGGCAGCTGAGCGAAGCTTTGATCCGAAAACGGCGGGGACCGCAAACTGGTATTCTGGGGAAAACTACCCCGACATTAGCCAAAGCCTAACGCGGCAAAGCTCGTGGGAGTTGTTTAAAGCGGGGAGGACCAAACGTGGAGCCCCGTCGTGTGTGGTGGAGGAGCGTATCATTCTATCATGGATAGTGTGGTCAGAACCTTGGGGTCGAGTGGGCGCCCCGACCAGGGGGTGCAGCAACGGGGGGAAAACCCGTCTAGCTGCCAAGACAAACAGACGTGATGATGATTTACAGAGCTAGAGGCGGTATGCTAGAGCTGTTTTGCTCAGGATCGTGCTCTTGAGGGCGGTTTTGGGTCTAGTGCCAGCGTTGACAGGTCTCTCTCACGAACATGCGGGCGTGAGCAAAGCATCCGCTCCAGGGATTGAGACAGGATTTAACACGGATGAGTATTTGTCGGTTTTGGTTTTCTGGAAGTTGCTTGGCACCCAAGAACCAAGCCTACGGGAATGTTTTCGCAAAGTACGCGTGATGAGATGCGCAATTTGGAAGCGCTGAGCTTCCCTGTCTCGGATCATGCTCACGCGGAGCCATGATAACCAATAGCTTCGTTGTTGCACATTAGCTTGCCATAGCTATAACATCTCAAACGGCCTGCTCGCCCGGCTCCGGCCAGGGCCAGTTGAATCTCGCTCCGCCTTTTGGATCTGGAACCTTTGGGGGCATAATTCTGCAGTCCATTCCAATGCTCAATCCAATTCATTCGCTCCATCGGCAAACGAGTCTGCAGCGGCGTCTGACGGACACAATTCTCCGTCGGATTCTGGCGCCCAAAGAGCCTCACGCCGTTGCATTTCGTGCCCTGGATGGGGCCCCTGCTCTCGTGGACCTCTAGGCAGCTACATTCGAACCAGTAGCGAACCCGAGAATTGTGTTGCCTGGCGTTGGCGTGTAGCAACTTGTGGGGTCACTATCTCCGGCTTGTGGGTTCTTTTTTTTTTCTCTTAGCCCAGGTTCAGGAAGGGAACGAAAACTAGCCAAGCTCGCCGGGGTGGCCCGGGCCCAGCCTCCTCCGATGTTGTAGTTGCTGCTGCCAAGAGCCGCCCAGGCTAAAGAGGAATCAGGTCATTCGCTCTCCCCTGCCGCTGCCGCTTTGGTGGTGACATCATGTCGATACAGTTTTTTTATTGCCGAGGCACACACCAGCTAATTGTTCAAGGCTCTGCGGCCGCGAGCTCAGACATCCTCGTAAATGCCCCACACGCCCGTTCCGGATCCTGATAGGAAGAGCAACGGAGAAAAAAGAAAAAATTGAAAATACCTTGAGCCTCATCTGACCTGGTCTCTGGCCCCTAACACAGGGTCGTATGTTGGCGACTCGCGTTGCAGTTGTGTCAGGTGAAAACTCAAGCATGGAATCATAAATTGCCCTCCTCGGCTATCATAATTCAACTCCTCGTAGAACTGCTCCCATGCAGACATTGCCACTGGGGCATGCACACCATATTCTCTCATGTAACGGCCAGTTTAATGTGGATACGCACGCTTGCACTATTGACTTCTCTAGTCCGCCTTTCTGAGCTACTGTACACTCTACATTCGAGAAGCAGCCCGGTCATGCCGAAGCCCCTGAGCGTGTAAGGCGTTTCAACAACGCTATTGAATCAGCCATGCCAAGAAAAGAAGGTTGGCTATATTCTCACAATCTCTTTTAAAAGGTTGCCTAATTTTGTAGACTATTCGAGTTAAGCCTCGAAGTACTTGCTGTCAGCATCATGACGCCCTGGTGGGTGCAGATGGGCCAACTTGCAACGTTTCGGCAACACTAATATCATCAATGGTGCCAGGAAACCTTCATCTTGCAGTAAATGCTAAGGAAATTACCTCACTTATAACCTTTAATTCGCGCATCTCTGATGTTTCTGGCGGGAAAGAAATCATGCATCTCGGGCGTCTCGCAGAGCGTTGTGACAGAAACCTGGCTGGTGGAGACAAAGTGCCATTACGGGGCTGAAAGATCCATTTCCAGGACTCGTGGGTAAAGTTCTTACTCATGTACATGGATCGTTATGCCGTAGCGGTGACAGGGCATTCCATTGACATTTTCGCGAGACCCAGTGAGAATTAAGGATCGTGTATGCTCAGAAATCCTTGAAGCGAGACTGAAATTGTCCAGGAGACAAGTCACTTCACAGATCAGAATATCAAGTTGCAGCTTACTGTGACTTTAGGAGATCTGAAAGAGAGGGTGGGAAAGAAGTAAAGATGTAAGTCGATGTAAAACGGGGAGTCATTTGATATTGCCACCACCAGAAGATTGCCGGGATTTAATCCAATCTGTACCAGTTAACCGTCCTTTGCATTGAATTTTCAAGAAACCCGTACCAAAAGATTGACTCCTAAAGCTACCCTAAGCCAGTGGAATTCCATTGTTTGCGGTTTGGCCTTTGTGGTTGTCGGAAGAGTGGCGGGAGAATGCCCTTGGGCTGGAGCAGGGCTGTTGGCATGTGCCGCACCTGTAGTCGGCGATGGGGTCGAGCCACGAGAGATGGCAGGAAGACATCCGGATTCCTTCGGATGTCACGGAGCCGCTTTTTTACCAGTGTGATGTTGGATTCCTCCTTCTGCCACATGGGGGGCCATGGCTAGGACAGTCAGGTTGTAATCAATGATGAGCAGTGATATTGGAGAGCGATAGCAAGCGAGCGATGCGCCATGGAGAAAAGAGGGAGGGAAACGAGAGCAACCTTTGTTCACACGGGGCGCGTTTTACCAAGAGTATGGCCACGTCGGATGCTTAGTTCCTTCCTCAACTCGTTTTAGGAAAAGATGCGAGGCCAAAGTAGAGAATCTACCTTTTCGGTGTTTTTATTTTTGAACTATAACAGTTCACCGAAACAAAATCATATTTTGTTGCTTTTCTGACAAATTTCTGGCATTAATAGTTTGACAACAATTCAAACTAGATTAATATTGATTACAAATTTCATACCCATTTATGATGCACCCTTCACTTGGGATAACATCACAATTTTGATTCAAAATCACACCGTCTTGTGAATTTGCTCGACAGTTTCAGCTCAAATTGTTCCATGTTTGTGAGCAAAAACACGGAGACTCACGGGTATTTATGGTCCACTTATTCGCCCGTTAGCGTTGTGGAGCGCCTCCCCCTCCCTCTCGTACCTCCAGGTGTGTTACGGCACGCTCAGTAATTGAATCCAGTACTTGTACTGTGGGATTCAGCAGTCTATTAGCTGTATCTGAAATACGATTTCGTCCACAACTCATGACTCTACTCAGGTCTTCAGATCTGAATTGCGCAAATGCTTTTCTGTTCCACTAGTCTTGGTGCCAAATCCAACCTTCCGAGGTGCCTTGTCACCTGACCAAGAACAAGAGGGATGCCTAGCGCCCCATAACGCCAACATGCAGTTTGCTTTCTTTGCATCCTCGCCATTTCAATAATCAACCTCCACCAGTTTTCCCTCGATATTCTACGTATTTTCACCGATGAAGATGACTTCTCCAAGCGCCTCTCCAGTTGGAAGCGAAGGCGAAATCATCAACCCACATTCTCTTGTTGCCGACAGAGCATCACCTAAGGTTAACAAAACCGTCAATCCTTCGCCTTCACCAAGGTCTGAGCCTGCGGGTATCGACTCTCCTTATATTATTGGTCGCATCATGAAGTTATCATCGCAAGAAGGAGTGGAGTTGGAAGCCAGAATCATTCAAACTTGGCCCATCAATATGCAGCCTGTGATGAAGGTCATGATTGCAGGACATGATGGTACCGAGAAGATGGTTATTTTGAAGCTCTATGATCGTCGGTTTGGGGCAAACCGGGAGAGAGTAGTGTATACGCTAGATCGAGAGAACGCTTTTCAAGAGTATATTCGATCTGGTAAAGCTGAGGCACTTGTCAAAGATCTGCAAGCTAAAGAGGATGCAGAAAAGCCTATCAATGCAGATCAGAACTTGGAACTTAAGCCAAAAGAGGATGAAGATGAAGAAGAAGAAGAAGACCTACCTGAGTGTGAAGAATTCGCTCAGTCGGAGGCGAGGACTTATTTTCTAAATAAACTGGCATATAACAATGAGGTTGAAGCATATAATCAACTCAAACCCTTGCAAGGTCGATGCATTCCTCGATGGATCTCATCAGTCAAGAGCGATTCCCTTCCCAACCCTAACGATCTTCCGGCGTGTTATTTCGAAGTACCTGGCATTCTTATTGAGTACGTTCCTGGATTTTCACTCAAAGACCTTGTGGAAGTATTGCCAAATGAACCTGAGCTTTGGGATGATATCGTTCACGATGCCGTCGAAACAACTAAGCTAGTGAACAGCGGTGGTGTTTTTCACGGTGACTGCCAGCCGCGAAATTTTATTGTTCGACCAGTCAGTCCACGCAAATATCAGACTGTTTTGATTGATTTTGCCAAGTGCTACTTCCGATCAGAATACAAGGATACTGATGACCCGGAAGACGAGGATGGCTTCATTTGGCAGATTAATAGTTCAGGAAATAATGCCGAGGAAATATCAGTTATTATGGCAGGCAAGGTGTTGGCGCTGACAGGGGTAAAGCTTAATTTTCCATTTCATTTTCTAGAATAGGGCCAAAGTCCTTGACTACAAGAGAAACCATATTTACTCTCTTGTAGTCAGGCTAAGGAGTAGTGAATTAGTACTTGGGTTGGTGATGACCGGTGAATCCTTGTTGGTGTGTGCTTTTTGGTCGACTTGGGTATTGATGATGGCTTTGAATGCAAGTGCTTGGAATGCAAAAGCGTGGCTCCTGTTTTTGCCGATATATGTTAGATGAGAGCATAACTATGTCTTGTGGATGATGAAATCTTTATTTGCACTGGATCTAAGCAAGGCGAATGCCAAAATTACTGCCACTGTGTAACTTGAAGATAATACAGTTCTAGACCATCAATACGCCATCTGGCGTTATTCGATGCCGCATGTTACATTGCAGTGAAAGCCCAACAAAACTACCTAGGAAATGAGGTAAAGGGCGAGAAATGAGATGATCTGTTTGTCGCGAATATCGATTCAACCCTATAATCTTATATTACCCGGAGAACCTTCTCCCTAGGTTGGCGACATCTTTGAGGTGCGTGAGGTATTTGGGATGTGTGGTTCGCAGTTCCAGGTCCCGAAGAAGTCCCCGGTACCCTTGCCTTCAATGTAGACACGGACCAACGCTTCCGCGAACAGGTTGCAGGTGTGGCCATCCATAAATTCCCAAGTATTGCAAAGCGGATCGGATCGGCAAGCTGCAAAGCACCCGTGGGCATCTTCAACCGGAAAGTGCGTGTAGGCATCGAGGCTTGTGCCGCCTTCGAACGAGTAGCCGGGCGGACAAGAGGCTCCGCTGCTGTCGCTGTGGCGCACACCCACGGCGTTCACGCCGGCGGCTTTTAAGATGGCTAATCCGACCAGAGAGCCAAATTTGATCATTTTGGAGGGTTGCCAATGAGACGTCGAGTTGAACGTTGAAGGATGGTTGCGTGGGTGATTGGGATTACAAGCTCAACAACCAGCACTGGGGGCCTCGTTTTTAAAGACATTTTTGTCGGCAACCTGCCCCTCTAAAAGGAATGCTTGATACGTCATGGTTTCAAATTTGACGCAACATGTGTGAGCCCTTCGAATGTCTGGTGAGGTGCAGCTTGGTAGAAAGTTATGTGCTTTTTGCAGGCTTCAATGTCAATTTCGCTACCGTCCTCGTGGCCAAACAAAGGATGGTGATAGAGATGGCCACAATGCAGATCGCTGGAAATATTTCACCTCCACCATAAAGAGGAGCTTAGGAACACTGGCGCGACATGCATGTGCCTTGAATTACATAGCGGCTGCTCCTGCACCGCCCATTGCAAGAAATATTTACCATGTAGCCATTTCAGCGTGACGGTCATATCGTCTTATTTATTGCCTCGTCTTGATCGTTCGTAAAAGCAGACACTGGGATATCAGAAGAGCTTGTCGGGTAACGATGCCCCGTCTCATCAACCTAACAGAAAGAAATCCCCGCTGTAACAAAGCCAAACTTCTTCATGGGACCTCCGTGATAAAACTGCAACACGTACTCATCTCGTACTTGTCGAATTCTTGCAGCCATTCCCCAGCCAACTTAAAAAAAAAAAACTTGCCATCGTCCTCACTCAGCTACACTAAGCTCTTACTAAAACTATTGTTGAATGTGCAGCTGCTGCTGAGAAACAAAACCGCTCAATTCTTACAAAACCAGAGGCAGACAACAGGCTTCTCGCCGGGATGGCCACTTCGGGTCTTGTCCCACCCAACCTCCTTCAGCGTCTTCTTCAAGGTATCCTTGTCATCCCCTCCGAACCCCCATCCTCGATACCACTTGCCGTTGCCCCCGCTCACAATCTCAAAGCACCTGTTCTTCTTAGGAGTCGTGTTGGTGCAACCGAATCCCCGGAGGAGCTCAGCGAGGGTGATTTGCGAGGGGACGTGGGACGCGACAAAGGGGATGCGCGAGTGGACGGGCAGCGTCCACGGGGGCGTCTCGCTCTTGAACACGTGCACCTTTGTGTGTTCGGCCGGGAAGAAGTAGTTGTAGCCGGGCTCGCAGCCCACGCCGCCGGACGAGTTGGTCATCTGGGCGGCGGGCATGGACGGGTCGATGCTGGGGGCCGGCTGGGGCTGCCGCGGGAGAATGTTGGCGGCGCCGTTCGGCTCGACGGCGAAGGTGCGGGGCCCTTGGATGGGCAGAGGGCACATGTCCGGGGCGAAGAACTGGGCCACCGGTGGGATTGCCATATACGGTGGCACTGGAACTGCTGTGACAAAGTTATGGCCGGGGCCTCCGAAATGGGGGGGGGGGGGGGATATGGGACTGACCCTGAACCGGGACGGGAGCACCCGCGGGACGAGCTCCGGGATCTCGCCCTGTTACCGGGTTCCATCCGCCGGACATGATATAGACAGGTAGGCAGAAGATAAAATATGGAAACGACTTAATGAAACGGTTGCCAGGTATGAACCCAGCGACGCAGAGTCGGGCTAAACGCCGCCTGCCAGTGACCTGGTACCGGGCCTTGACGAGTAGGGTCCCAAGATGTCGGCGGGAGTATCGAAGAAGCTGTCGAGGAGGAGCCTGGGGTTTGCTGAAATGCCGATTGATATCGATGAAAGGAGCTCAAGGGGTCTCTCTCAAGATGATGAGAATGAGAAGAGCGGACGGCTGCCGAGAGTTAGCTGGATGCCAAGAACGGGATTTATAGACCAGCATTTTCAATCAATGATTGGAATACTGGCGTCTCATGGAATCAGAAACTCACCGGGCTCTGAATCTCGGCCGCTTGTGTACCCGACGCTGCTGGCCTGTATCTCTGAGTCGCTGCTGCCAGCGCTGTCACTATCGCTGTCGGTTTCCGACTCCAGCTCGATGTCGAGATGGCCGGCAAATATTTCAGTGCTCCAGAGGATGTTGTCCTGGCAATCAAAGAATGCCCCGACTATGATCCAGGCCCACCACGGCGGATCGCTGGTGACCCTCAGGTGCTGGGTTATGACGAGCTTCGTGGCGGGTGAGGGGAGAGCACCAGCTTCAACCTCGATTATCTGACGACTCAAGGGAGCCGCCCTAGACATGAAGTTTGTGGGATCGCGACGTGGGATTTATGTACTATCTCGGGGAACAAGTTGGAGCAGGCAATGTAAGGATGCTAGAGCAGTTGCGGGAAGAGTACCGCATCGTGAACGTTCGAAAATGCAAGGGACGAAGTGATAAAGTACCTTTGCCATGATGATTCAGATACTCAAATCTCTCTTTGAAGTCTCACGGGTTGGCATGGGATCTCCTTCTCCGGGCCGCGTTTCCCGCGGCGTCCAAGTATCATATTATGATTCACCACCGGCTTCAGCATCGTCACAAAATTCCAGGATGGTACGTGAATGGCAGAAGTAT
Organism: Calonectria crousiana; assembly: GCA_013406985.1. Classification (NCBI taxonomy): domain Eukaryota; kingdom Fungi; phylum Ascomycota; class Sordariomycetes; order Hypocreales; family Nectriaceae; genus Calonectria; species Calonectria crousiana. The sequence goes on along the minus strand of VTGD01000030.1, from coordinate 241,890 downwards.
GCAGTTGGGCTGACGAACTTGATTGCGAGATGGCCAAATACGACGTGTGAGTGGTACGATTCGACAACGCGCAAAGCTTGACATTACGGAGCTACATACAAACTTGTCACTTGACAATACGCACTTGACAAAAGCACATGCTTGGCTGTCGATTTCGACAATCATTCACCAACACAGCACTCAGCTGGCAATCCGTTACCTGTCAAACATGACTCTTGGCTCTCCCCAGGAGCAGATGAACCTGACAGATCACAAGGTCTCTACAAACTTTGAATCACGTAACTGCCGGAACAAGGCCGTTTTCTGCAAGGGCATGTCAATTCAGAGGTGATCTCGAGCTAGTCCGCAACCGGTACCCAGTCGCAGCGGTGAGGCAAAGTGAGACACTATGCAGTCTAGCCTTGGTCCGTTCCAATCAGCGCTCATGCGAAACATAAGGGCTACTATATTGGGTAATCACAGCTTCAGCTATCTTCAACAGCTCCCTCAAAGTAGTGGCCAAGTTGCAGCTTGCGTGCTCAGTCGGCATCGCTGGTTGTCTCAACGACACGGAGGCCGGCGCCCTTCTTAGCTGCCACCTCGGCCTCTCTCTTAAGCTGCTGCTTCTTCCCAACTTCAGACACCAGACCTTTGAGGTAAACCTCCGCTTGGACCGTCGCACTGTACGCGGCGGGAGTCCAGTTCCAGATGTTGCGCTTCTCCACATCAGCGCCGGCAGCCAGCAGCGTACGCAGGACGAGGAGGTTTCCGTTTCCGCTTGCAAAGTGCAGGGCCGTGTTCCCCTCGACGTCGGCGCGGCGCACTGCGTCGTAAGGCCCGCCAGGGACATAGGTCAGGAGCAACTGGAGGATGGTGTCGTGCCCGCCGAGACTGGCCTCCATGACGGCATCCCGACCGCGGACGTCGCGGCGAAGGATGCAGGTGTTGTCTTTTTCACACAGCAGGTGGACGACTTCGGTGTGGCCGGCGCCGGAGGCGAGCATCAGCGCCGTCTGATGGCTCTCGTTGAGGGCTGGGCATGGCTCCTCGTGGCCGGCCTCGAGGAGCACGGCGCAAATGTCTCGGTGGCCGAGTGACGCGGCAAGGTGGAGATTCGAGTTGGATAGCCCGGAAGGGGAGGAATCGGGATTGTGAACGAGAGAAGGGTGCGACTTGAGTATTCTGCGGAGGAGAGTGGCATCGCCGGCATGGATGGCCCGGCGGATACGGATCGACGGCTCAATCCTGCGGCGTGGCCATTAGCTCGGGCAGTAAAAAGCTTCAGAGACAAGGACTCACATGGTGGACGATGTGTCATGGCGGCCAGCGGCGCAGAGCTGAGAGCATGTCACGAAGTCGACGCGCGCGTCCAAGGGGGGGGGGGGGG
>VTGD01000030.1:0-240508 GCA_013406985.1 Calonectria crousiana | reverse complement strand
GAGGCTAGAAAGGGAAGAAAAAAAACACGGGCAAAGGAAAAGAAACGAGAGCGTGCAAGAGGAGCGTCCGTGATGACGCAGCTGAAGCTTCAGCTGCGTGCGGTTATCATGAAACACAGCCCCACGAGCACCGGGTTGGCGGGGTTTAGTGGCCTTTACGAAGCGGCCCACTCCGCGACTTTAGGGAACGCATGCGCTATAGGTGGGGCAGTGTTAGTGATGCACCCGCTAAGGCATAGCGCTCATGATGGACACGAGAGCCGATGCCGAGAATGAAAACGGTATGTGGGGCGCAGTACAATAAGCCCGGACATCAATCACATTGTTCTTGTACCCTGCACCATGATGCGAATAAAAATAGAGACAGTGTTGCATCTGATACCGCCAAGCTGATGCGGATTCGAACTTTTGTACGGACGTCTACTTGTTAATTATAACCTTAATTTCACTACGCTACAGCGATGCTACCTACCCTTTCAACTCAGGTACTGGCAGGCGAAACAGTCCCACCCACCTCAAGGTGCACCACTGCTGTATTTTTACTTGGAAAGGTTTGACCGGGACATATCTGTGGGTATGAATGGTGAATGAGTGATGAGATATGAATTATACAGATGAGTTGAGAAGACATGCATGGTGAAGCAGCTGAATTAAGACAGTGAAATTTGAGAAAAAAGCCTTTTGAATGCAAAATGGGGCAATGCCAGAGTATAGCTACTACAGTGCTTTCTGCCACAGCACTATCACTCTGGGCGGGTATATGGCGTGAGTGCTCGCTGTCGTTGTAGTCTGGTGATCGCTTTCGTAAGCCTGCGGGTTATGATCGCAGCAATAGGCCTGTCTTTGCGGATATCGCTGTCTTAGGTTCAAAGGTCATGGTATTGCAAGTGGATTTCCTAGCATAGCTGTTGGGCTTTCCATAGATGGGCAAGGCTTTGCAAGTCTGGGGTCCACGAGGTGGAGCTAACATTGACCGCAACTTGGCATCCCTTCAGATCAAAACTCAGTCGAGTTTAAGCCTTGCTGAACCTCAACGAGTTGCGGTTTTTTTTATTAAAAAAAAGATCAATCTCTTCTCGTATTATCTTCACAAAGTTGCTGCATCCGTCATGAATGATCAGTGCTCACCAGCCTAGAGAGAGAGAGCCAACACGCATGCCAAGCTATGCGACAATCAATGTAAGACGGATTACACTAATAGGCACCTAGATTCGCTTTGGGATTGTATATTTAATATAAAATGCGAGTCTAGGTGAATTGTGTCACTTTCTATGAATTTGGGGGAACGGTGCAATAATTATAGACTTGGCATTTTATATGAACACGTCAGCTCAAGGATGCGGCAGTTGATATGCCTGACAGCACAGCATTAATGTCGAGGCAGTGGCACCAGCGTTCAGATAAAAATCCCACACCGCATGCTATGTGATGACTTTTTGTAAAGCAGATTGGAACGAAATCAAAAACCGGCCGTTTCATTACTTGGATGCGCTGGTAATTAGTGTTTGACCATCGTACCATACCTCAGCCACTAAGCCTGGCCACGCATGCGATCGCTGGCAATTACTATGTCCGCATCAAGTTGGCCGATACCTAGGTACTTTTGTATGTCGGGATCAGTTCCCGACATTTTTTCCACGCTTTAGCCTTTCTTTGCAACCCCGGCCCATGACTTTGTCACAGGACAAATGCTGAGGGCTGGATATAGCCAGGGTCTGCGGCCTTATCAGTGCATATGGATCATGCTGCCGCATCGTATCAATTCTGGAGAACCAGACAATCGGTTCCAATTAATTCACAGTGATTCGTCCATAGTCCACCATTTCTTGTTCCTGCATCAATCGGGCAACTGGTTATCATCGAGAGTCCCAGCCAGGAATGGTCATTTTGGAGACGCGGATCGGAGCTTAAAACACGTCCCAGGACTTCCCCTCATTCACGAATCTTTCTTTTCTCACTTTCAACCCCTCGATTTACAAACATACCGATAACCAATTCATCAATTACACCATGTCTCAGCATCAGCCAGTTGACATTTCATCAGAAATGGTGGATACTTGGGTCGCTCTCTCGGGCTCTGGCGACTCCTCTGCTGAAGAAGTGGAATCTATGCCAGATCGCATCCGACGGGTTCAAACCGATCGGAGGGACTTGCTGCAGTTCTACAATATCAGTATATCTGCAAGCAAATACGAAAGGCTCGGTGGATATTACTCCGATGAGCTTGAATCTCTGTTTCAGCTTCCCTTTGATAAACTATCACAGCAACACAAAGTGGATTTCATCCTGCTCCGCAATTTCCTGAGGCGAGAGCAACGACAGCTGCAACTAGATCAAGAGGCTCAAAAAGAAGCTCTCGTATTGCTTCCATTTGCACCACTCATCGTAACTCTGTGCGAATCGCGACAGCATGTGGACGTCATGCACGGTGAAAAGACGGCAGAGGCGCTGAACAAAGTTGGGCGCCAGGTATGCGAAACCCAGGATGCGGTTGAGGCCAGTAATCTTCAAGCCAGTAGAAAGGCCGCATACAAGGCGACGCAGATTCTCGCCGAGCTTCGCGGTCATCTTCGCGATTTGTATCGATTTTACTCGTCGTACGACCCAATGTTTGATTGGTGGGCAACGACGCCGTGGCACGAAGCGGATGCCGCGATTGTAGACTATATTTCGGTTATACAATCGAAACTGGCTGGTCTACAACCAGGCAGCAAGGAAGAAATCGTTGGAGAACCCATTGGGAGAGACGGACTGCTCGTGGAGCTCGAGGCGGAGATGATCCCGTACACCCCAGAAGAATTGATCAAATTAGCAGACGAGAAGTACAAGTGGTGCGAAGCCCAGATGATAACCGCCTCCATGGACTTGGGCTATGGAGAAGATTGGAAGCGCGCTCTCGATTACGTCAAGGACCAGACCGTCCCTCCAGGACAACAATCCCAATTAGTCCTGCAACTTGCGCGTGAAGGTACTGCCTTCGTTCAAAAGCACGACCTGGTCACGGTGCCAAAAATTTCCGACGAGACATATCGCATGTTCATGATGTCCGCAGAGCGCCAAAAGGAGTCCCCATTCTTCCTTGGGGGCCCAGAGATTATTGTTTCATATCCCACGACGAGCATGAGCCACGATTTCAAAAAGATGGTCATGCGAGGCAACAACAAGCATTTCTCTCGCGCCACTGCATTTCACGAGCTCATTCCAGGCCACAGGCTGCAGCTCTACATGGGCGAGCGCCACCAAAGCCACCGCCAAATGTTCGACACGCCTTTCTTCATCGAAGGCTGGGCCATGTACTGGGAGCTGCTGTTCTGGGAAAGGGGTGACTTTTTCGTGTCCCCCGAGGACCGGATCGGAACCATGTTCTGGAGGATGCACCGCTGCGCCCGCATTATCTTTTCGCTCAAGTTCCATCTTGGCCAGATGACGCCCCAGGAATGCGTTGACCTGCTCGTCAACTGGGTGGGACACGAGAGGTCCAACGCCGAAGCCGAAGTCAGGAGGTCTTTTGCTGGAGAGTATTCGCCGCTCTATCAGGTCGGGTACATGATTGGTTCCTTGCAAATTTTCGGACTGCGCAAGGAGGTTTTGCAAGAGGGCATCCTCGGCGAGAAGGAGTTCCACGACAAGGTCCTGAGGGCGAATACCATGCCAATCGAACTGCTGCGAGCACTGGTTCTCGATCTGGAATTGACACCAGACTACAAGGCGAAATGGAGGTTCTACTAGCTGTGCATTGCTTTTGCTCGAATTATGAGGGTGGAAAATAGGGAATAGTTGGCTATTGAAAAATGCATCTATTGAAACTTAAAATGACGTATATCTTGTACGATATTCCGGGGTACGGCACATGCCTTGCCGGTCCAGGCCTCATCCTTGCTCACCTCGTAAAACATCCTTGAATTCAGAAGGATGGAACAATTCCCAACCACCGCGGAAGAAAAAGGCAGATCCGGCTCACGGCATTCTGTTGAATGGTGGATTGTTGGCCAATGCCACAGGCGATGATTACCTTTGGAACCGTTCACGTTGGTGTAGTGTAGATAGATAGGAAAGGCTTTAGATGGTCTTTTAGAAATACAATTACCAATTCCGTGTTTTCTCGCCAGCTATTTAATGTACATGCAAGAGTAAAATATTCTACTTACATACACAGGCAAGAGCGTGGCCTGGAAGCGGGCAAACAACTTGACCACATCGGGAATTAACGACACAGAAGCAATCGCAGCTCGCCAAACTGGATAGGATTTAAATGATTTGGACAAATATTGAAGTTTAATACGAGGTCTAGAATACCGAACCTCGTGACTTGACCTACAGCCTGTTTCATTTGCTAGATACTGGTGCGCTAACCTGGTCTATCGTAGTAAACCCCATCCACCCCCACCCAGAACTACTCACTTACGGGAATTAATCTCTTTTCCCAAACAATGTTGGATACACTCGAATGCCAAGGGTGCTCAATAAACTTTGGCCTGACGGTTGATCTCGTACATGATTAGCGTTACTGCGTCCTATTTGATTGCGCGATATGAGAAGGAAGCGTGCCTCTCTGCCCTCACAACTACTGTGCCTCTGACTGTTTCCACGACGGCGGGGGATCAGCGTCACGGGGCCTGTCGGATTCGCTCTCGCATTTTCCCATAACCGGAAATCCGATAGGCAAATCAATAGAGAAGCAATTGATCAACGCGAGCTGCAGCATACCTTTTCTTCTTCTTTTTCGTTAGGACGTTGCACAGACACTAGATTCAGCCTGAATACGAGCTGAGTCGCTGTTGCGAAACCGCAGTTTCGCCGGGAGCGACGATGCGCTTGGTCGCTGCCCTGGGACTTAAGGGTCCTTAAACTCCACGGCGTTGCCGTCATTGCCAGCGATCTGCATGGGTTTTGACCAGCCCTCAGATGTTTCAAAGCGACTTTCAGGGGGGCAGCGCAGGCTAAAAACGGCCCTAGAGACTTGGTAAAACCTAAACGAAATTGCAACTCTAATCGAGTCGGACCCCGAGCAGATCTGCGCAGCTTGACATCATCGGTCCACAGATGTCAATGGATCCCCTGGGTTGCCGGCTAGTCATAAGAGTAACGGGCAATCGGTTTCATGTTTCGCCCTGCCTTTTGTAAAACACGTCCCGGTATTGTCGCTAGTAGTTCGATATGTTGCTTTCGGTGCTCTTCCTATCAACAGTTGCTTCGGCATCCTTCCCCAGCAGCTTCCCGGAAGCCGCTGCTCAGATAGCCTGCGGCGTGCTCGAGAAGAAATACCCTCAATTCACCTACACCGCAAATTCGACAGAGTACATCGAGGAGGTTGAAGGTTGGTCGGAGCCCATCCTCAGTTTGGATCAGCGTCTTACCTGAACAACAGTACCGTGGTCGGCAAGATCATGGCGCTCTCCCGCGTGCATATTTGCACCCTCGAATGCCATCCAGCTCTCCTACGCCGTTAAAACCTTTGCGCTGCATGGAACGAGATTTTCAATGAGGGGCGGAGGACACATGCCCATCGCGAATTCAAATAGCATCGGCGAAGATGGAGTTCTGATATCAAGCACGAATCTGAATGGAATGCAACTTTCCCAGGATAAGAAGACATTCTCGGTTGGACCCGGTCGATCCTGGGGTGAGGTTTATCAGGCTCTCAACGGGACCGGACTCGCTGTTGTTGGAGGACGCCTTGGTCCGGTTGGTGTTCCCGGATTCCTTCTGGGCGGCGGCATGTCGTTCTATAGCCACGAGTACGGCCTTGGCTCTACGAATGGAAACATCCAGGGTTATGAAGTGAGTCAGACTAGTTGCAGAGGGCCTAGTATTTTGCAATTCGGCTAACCCAGGCTAGTGCGTGTTGGGCGATGGAAAGATCCTTGAAGCAACGGCTTCCAACAAATACGCCGACCTGTTTTGGGCATTACAGGGCGGCGGCAACTCCTTCTGTCTCGTGACCCGATTTGATCTCCAGACACGAGATTCCCCGACCGTCATGCTCGGATTTCCATCTTATGGCTCTTCAGAAGTCAAGGACAAGTTCATTGACAGCGTCTACAACTTCGCGACTTATGGACATGCTGATCCTAAAGGGTCCATCATCCCCCTGACCCAGTATACCAGCGGTACAGCCGGACCAGTGTTCTCGGCAACCCTTTTTTACAATGGTAACAACGCTAAGCCGAAAGTTTTGAAAGACTGGCTCGGTGGGCGTCTGACGCCTGTCAACAGCACGAACTCGTTGCTGCCCATTTCCATGGCCCAGTACTCCAGCCTGATCCAACCAGTCTTTGCCCAGGGAGGCCCCTCTCACGGAATGCGACAACGATTCCATAACCTGCCGCTCTTGGCCAACAAAAAGGCCATGAAGATCATCCACGACATGTACTTTGAGGCTGCGCAGGAGCATTTTGCCAACGCGGAGGGGATAAGCCTTGGCTTCACCTTCAACCCCGTGACATCAAAGTTCCTCTCTGCCACCAACGCCAAGCCAGGTTCCCTTCAAGGCCTGGACGAAAGGCCCGCGCTCTGGATCGAGCAGGCCTACAGCTGGACAAACGAGGCCGACGACACGCGGATCTCAAACTTCATCAACTACTTCAACGCCAACGCCACTCGGGTAGCAAGAGCCCTTAACGTCACCGGGCCCTTTTACTACCTGAACGACGCCGACGAGAACCAGCCCGTGTTCGAAAACTACCCGGCCGGTAATATTGAGCGGTTGCAGGCAATTAGGGACAGGTACGATCCCTACAGAACCTTTACAGATCTTATGCCTGGTGGCTTCAAGGTCGCCAAGGCAGGCCAAGGTCATTGGAAATAAAGCATAGCCTTGAGCAAATGCAAAAAAAGAAGAAGAAAAAAGTCCAGAAAAGAAAAAAAAAAAAGAGAAGAAAGTTCAGAGTCATAGTTGACATTGCCTTTAGGCATTAGTCAGTGCTCTGCTGCAACTCTGTGATCTGACGTCCAAAAGTCGACATAGACTCTCCACAGGCCCAAGCAAAGCAAGAAACAAAGCGTCCAAGCATGCATCATTCCATATTATACCCAGAAACCCCACTGTTTCCAAAAGGGAAACACGCACATACTTAATATATAATACTCGTCGACTGTTAGCCGCAGGTGAAGTTAGGAAGAATAACGAAATAAGCGAAGGCGTGGTTGGAATTCCCGAGACTCGCTCGTGGATTTGTATTATTTATAGTACACGACAAAGGAAAATCGTCTAAAAGAGAGTCCAAGTTCAACGCCAGTCCGTCCGTGTTCCTAGCGCCGTGCTGTAAAACGAGAGTGCATCAAAACATTTCAACTTCGTCCTCGTCCAATAACCCCATGCCGCTGTCGTATCGCCGGCGCAAATTGGGGTTGCTTCGCGCAGGCACTCCCACATACCCGCCGCGTCGGATCACTGTCCCTGTCGCAGGCCCAGGTGGAGACCCGGGAGGAGTGCCCGATTCAATCTCGAGTTCCACTTCGCGCTGCTGGTGCCGCTGCTGGGGCTTCCCGGGGCTGTTTAGGAAATCCTGGCTCATCTGCAGCATGCGTTGCAGTTCTGCCTTCATGGAGTCAATCACGGCCTTGGCGTTCGATCTCTCGTCGTCCACCCGAGTCTGGAGCTCGCCATTCTCCACGCGGAGGGCTAGGATGATTTCGTGTGCTATTCGGAGGGACTCGCTGACGCGGTCCATCTCGCCGCGGAGCTCCATCACCCGAGCATCTCGGATGGCCAATGAGCTGCCGTGCTGGTGGTTCAGTGCTGCCATTTCGGTCGACTTGGCATCCTGGACCTCCATCATTTGCCTCTGGAGATCGGCGGTGCGCTGCAGCGTGTCATTTAATTTGGTCTCCAGCTCCGCAATGACGTCTTCCTTGCTGCAGAGCACTCGGCGGTTCGATTCCAGCTGGGCGTGGTGCGTGGCCTTGGCGTCGCGGTGATCGCTCTCCATCTGCTGTACCAGACCTTCCAGCTCCGCCATGTCGCGCATGTAACCGTCGACGGCGCCCTTGAGCCGCTCGTTGGCGACCTCGAGCTCTCTTATCCGAGCAATCTTGTCGCTCATGAGTTTCTCCGCCTTGGCCATTTCGCCCTTGAGACCTTCCATGACGGACACGCGGGCATCAAGCTGTTTTCGTAGTGACAGCTCGATTTGGTGGTACTCGTCGATAGAGTCCTCGTCCTCTTTAGCCCGCTTTGCCATTGTCCGCAGGCGAGTGAGCATCAGGTCAAGCACCTCAGCCCCGCGAGATGTCAATGGGAGCGTGATTTCTCCAGGAGTGAGGTACTCCAGCTCCAAGCGTGCAGCGCGGAATCCAGATGCAAGCGAAACGACCATTTCGCTCGCATCGTTTCCAGTGAAGCCCAACTCTCCGACAGCTGTCTTTAGCTGATCAAGAGCGCAATTGCGGTCGGACATGGTTCGGAGCAGGTCATCGATTCGAGTCTCCAGCTCGTCAGAGGAATCAGAAAAGGCGCCCTTCGGCTCGGGCGCAAACTCGGATATCTTCGTACTCAGGCGCTCGCTGAGTGCTTTGTACGAGTTGAGAGTATCCGTGAGTTTGTTCATTTCCAGCTGGAGACACGCGACTTCTTCCTCCAACTCTTGTTGCTTGGGGTCTGGGAAATAGGCTTGAACGCCAATGTGAGATTTGGGCATGGCCTTGACAGACCGGAAGCATGGCGTGCCAGGAAGGGGAGGGCTAGTAGCAGGGGGGGTTGGGAATGAGGATCTGGATCGCGACGGAGTGCCGCAAGTAAGCTGCGCAACAGTCTCTTCGCCAAACTCGTCCTCGTCGGCAATCATGTCGATAAAGTCTTCCTCCGGAGGAGGGGATCTAGCTGCGAGAGTCCAGTTGTAGCTTCGACTCTGGCTCAGCTGCGTAGCAGATCGCTTGGCAAGTTCGTCTTGGAGATCTTCGACTTGCCTCTCGAGATCCCAAACGCGATCGGTATCCATAATGATGGTTGCGTTTTGCAGCTCGTAAATCTCCCGGTCGCGGGCCTTGAGCTCAGCCTTGAGCCGGTCAATCTCGTCCTTGGTTTCTTTAGCTCTTCGTCGCTTTTCTTGGTGTATCGTGTTCATCTCTTCGCTCAAGCCGTTGCGACGGATGCGGCGTTGAATGCGGCCGTCGAGGACCTGACGGAGAGGAAGAAAGTTGATCTCGCCCGTCTCAGGAAAGCCTGGGGTGACAGGGGACATGCCATTTCCAACATTTCCAACGGGGGCAGATGAGTGTCGGCGCTTTGGAGTGTTGACAGCGACGCGGCGAATCATCGGGGTCAAGCCGCTTGATGCTGCGGACATGGGGGGCCCTGGGTCGGAGATGCGAACTCGTCGCTTGGCCCCTCTTCGTGGAGTTTTGGCTGCGGGCATTGGAGTCTTTGCGCCCTCGATGCCAACTTCGGGGCCAAGACTCCGGCGTGTACGCCTTACGGCAATAGGAAGATCGAGGTCATCCATGATGATGGTGGTGGGGTGAGATATCACAAGCCAAGTATAAAGAAGGACAGGATAGACACAACCACAATAAAAGAAGGTGGCGGTTGGACAAACAACAACAACGCTGGCCGCAGGAAGGCCTAGGATGTATTTCCAAAAATGCAGATACTGCGACCGCAAGTATTTATCAAGTCGTCCCGCAGGTAAACATGGATCCGACGAGACGTGTGCGCGACTCGAGGAGCTAGCCAACCCTCAGCGCATTGTTTACACATTTCCTATCGCGGTTTAGCGCGGGGCGGACGGGTTGCCGGCCCCACGACCCCGCGATTGACAGCAGCCAACGGATTTTTCAAAAACAAGGGTCTCACCAAACAACCGCCTCTTTGGCCCTGGTCAAGCCCGGGAATCCATGGTGGGGCGGCAGTCAACCGGCTCACTGTGAGGTCACGGCCGTGAATCCTGGGCGTGGCTTTTAGTGGCCATCCCACTGTCGCAAGTCAACCAACTTCACGCTGGGGACCGGCTCTCGCAACTGATAGATCATCCCCACAGCGTCCCTGGGATGCCGAGCAACGTAAACACGGGATCCGCGAGAATGTGGACACGCGATCAGACCGACGCGGTGAGACGTTGAATGCCACGCTTCAAGGATTCTCGCGCGACTCCTGTCGTGTTATAGGTCCTCAGCGTTGCACTTCCGCGTTTGTTGACAAACACGGGCGTGTTGTATTCGAGGGATGATACAAGAATCCCGGGAGAAGATCGAATGATGCCCTACTTCTGAGACAGGCTCAAAAGAAAAAAAGAAGAAAGAAGAGCTGCGACTCTTCTATTCACCAAGCAGTTCAAGTATTCACTTCACATTCATGCCCCCCACGCGATAGTCCTGAAGGCCGCTCCTGTGACCACGATGATGGCGTGCAGTGCAGCCTAGGGTCTCCCCCGTCATCAAAGAACTCCTCCGTTCAGCTTACTCCACCCTAGCCGCATTGGATGCAGTCAACTCTAATGTTGGAAACGAAGCGATGCGATCCTTGTATGCAGCAGGAGTTGGGGCCTCATCTTATCGATTAGAGCCTCTTCTTGAATCCGGTGCACTGGGTCTGGGGCTTGGCTTGGCTGGGTTGGGTCTGGATCTGGCTTCTGGCAGCAGGAAACTGGGGCGCAGCGGCACCGCGAGTGTCAAAGCGCGGACGTCCGAGACAAGAGCCAGGCTTACAGCGCGCGCAACAGCGCATTGAGGCCGTACTTTTTTCGATTTTACTGCCCAAGTAACGCTAAGAGCGGTGTTACAAATGGATGCCATCGTGACAAAAAATTTGTGCCCCAACTTTTTTTTTTTCCCATTTTGCCGAAATGCGAAAGTAAAAAAAAAAAAAACGCTCCAGTCAATGCGGATGACTAATGACAATGCACCTGTGACTGGTTTAGCTCACACCGAAGCCAGCTTCACCTTGAGGTTTCCAAAAATGTCACCATAAACTCACACAACTCCAAGTCGCTCTTAGGTCGCCCAAGGCGCCGCAAGGAGAGGTTCCCCCGCGCGCCACTCCACCCTCGCATGGAGGAGGATCCACCATGCCGGCGCAATCCAAGCAGGTTAAATTTGTAGCCTCAGACCCCAACCGGGGCGGCTTGCCAGTGAAGCGCAAACAGGTCCAACACGCATGTGCCACCTGTCGACGTAAGAAAGTGAGTGCTTTCGCTTGTCCTTTTGTCGCAAGTCCATCCGGGAGGGTCGCAAAAGCTGATCTGCCATCAAGAGGCGATGCATCCATGCAGAGGATTCGATTGATGATGCTCCAGCCGCTGGTGTTGCGCCTGCAACAGCCGATGAGCCAGCCACCCAGGAATCGCCTTCACAAACCTCGTGAGTCCCCATATTCCACATTGACCCACATTCAACTTGTCTTACAGCCATTGCAGCTCTGGATCTTCGGTATTGAACTCGGGAGCCCAGGGGCGTCCTCCCCCGGACAATCAAGATGGTGGTTCCACTAGTTCATCAGGCGGCCACTACAATGAACGGGCAAGTGCCCCTCCGCCTGTTACCATGACCAAGGAGCCGCCCACCATCAACACACCAAACCAGCAGTCATCGCGTTTTGTGGGCGACTTGAATCCTGAGGGCATGTTTGTCGAGGCTACTGGATCAGCATCGGCTCGCGCAACTTCGCAGAAGGGTGACGTTGGTATTTGGCTCTCGGCCGGGACTAGTGGCAACGGTCAAGGGTCCCAATTTATCACATCACGGCCACCCCTCATTATGGACCAATTTCTTCTCCCCTTTGTGCGAGAGCATTGTTTAACATGTCTTCCGCCAGACAAGGAATATCGCAAGTTGAAGCACGTCTATCTCCAGAAGATATATCCGATATTCCCCATCATCCCAAAGTCAGCTCTGGAAGGCCCTACAGACAACCCAAATGATATCATTCTAAGACAACTTGTATGCCTCGCTGCAGCTCCTGAGCCCACAGTTTCGCGATATCTCTGTCTCAAGAATCGTGGTGCAGAAGTCCTCTCGTGTCAAGATTTTATGCAATCTCTTTCCTCAGCTGTTCGAGCAATCCTTGAAACTAGCATCATACCTGATAGGGTGATTCATATCAGGTCCCTCGTCATGCTCTCACTCTACACCCAGCCAAGTTGCGCTGAAGAGGCTGACCTGCCCGCTCAACTGGGCGGTCGGGCCGTCCACCATATCCAAACTCTCGGGTTGCATCTCTTGCGCTATGAATCTGCCAACGGGGAAGAATTTGAAACCCTTTTTTGCGCCGTATGGGCAGTCGATCGGATAAATGCGGCATTCTACGGAAGACCTTGTCTAATGCACGAGCGAGATATTGGCGCCAACCTGGATGGCTGTATTCGAAATCGCCCTCCTTGTTTCCGACTTTTGCTCTCCGTGTGTCAGTGGCTTGATCAAGTCATTGAGCTCTACCGCCCTGGCCCAAGTGCTGAGGCGTCTGGATTTGAGAAGGTGGCCTATATTGATCTTCCAGTTCTCGAGGCCATGATTGTAGAGGCGAATGCCCTTAAGGTCCCTACTCCTTTGATCGGTTAGTGAATTTCTCAACCCATCAATAACCCTGCTAATGTTGGTTCAGCAACCATTGAGACCTTCTACCATGCTGTCATTATCCTATCATGCCGACTACCTCGACCCGGAACCCGAACTGCAGCTTCTACCCTCCCTCCTGCATCGGCCAATGCACGTCGATCCCTTGCGGCAGAGCGTATTGCTTTGGCGGTCCCACGGGATAATCTCAGCCCAGTACCCTTTGTTCCATACGCAGTCTCCCTTGCTCTCAGCGTTGAGTACCGCAAGATGCGTCACAGCAGATTGCCCATGTTCCGCACAAGAGCTATGCATTCGTTCAAACGCAACTGTGAGATGTTGCGGAAATTCGGCGATTGCTATTGGAGCGCGAGTGTCGTTGCCGGGCTGAGCGAGCGGGTGCTGAAGGAAATGGAAAGAGCGGCATCAAACCTCACCAAGGACATCACGCCACCGCCTCCTGAAACTCCCGGATCTGTTCCATCATCGCATACAACAGGATCGCGACAAATGGACACTTCCTTTGCTGACGCATCAGCAATGAACTCGGGGGTTGGCGCGAACATTCCGATTGATTTCTCACTCATCGATGCTATTTCTGGGCGAGACGTCTTTGGGCATATCGATCCCAACTTCAATCTGAATGCAGTGGAAGATGCTTTGGAATCGAATTTGGACATCGGACTACCCTCTAACTGGGGCGACTGGGATCAATTTACCACATGAACAAGTCGTCAGTGGGCCAGATCATTTATTCTTTCACCAAAAGCACGCCTTCACAGATGCCGTGGCCAGTCAGGCCAACAGGCACATGTTCTTCTCATGGATTGCGTTTCTAGTTATATTTCGCATTTTTCCACAGGGCAATGCATTCAAAAGAGACTGATATCAGTCAAGGCGAAGGCCAAGGTGCTTCGCTTACGTGGCATAGTTTGCGGTGTCATCAGTTTGCGTAATTATTATTATCCCAAGATCTCAACACACACCAAAGTGTGGAATAGATGTTGGTTTCAAAAGACATCAACTTTGGACATTATGGGGCGAGGAGCTCGGAAGGGGTCATTTCCATCATTCATCGCATCTGGTTTTGGCAGTCAAGGACGCCAGCCAAGTGCGAATAACACCGACTTTGCAGATACCAAAGAGCATCGAAGGTAAATGTAGATATCCTTGAGCATCCAGTCTATGGCTCACGACAAGGCAGCCCAAGAAATATGGCGGGCAAAAATGAAAACCAAGCACAGAGGGCACAGCCACATTTAACAAAGGCTGTGCATGGTTGGCCGAATTCCATGAAAACAAATGGTTTAATAGTAATACTCAAACATCGAATCCACAGTCATGACGTCGTCTGAAGTGGAACATGATGCGAGCGAAGCTATTCTTGCTAGTTGTCGTGTCTATTACTTGAACACTGACGGACTTTGTACGGACTCTACGATATGCACGTCGTAATTTACCATGATATGAGTTGAAAGGGCAAATACCATGCTTTCCGCACACAACTCATCAGTGCCGGGAAAGGGCGCTCCCAGTAGTATCGGGCCTAGATGTCCCTCCACTCGCAATGCCTGAGGCCCAGGGCGCGAATGAATGCCCTTACGAAATGAGAGCGGATGAATGTTATTGTTTGCTTCGTTGTTGAATCCGGTAATTGTACCGTCGGATCCAGCAATCTGTCAGTTGATTCTGACGGGGCACTCCGCTCACAGCTCACGACTCTACGTTGGTCTCGAGATGTGAATTATGTGAATGCTTGTTAATTCCAACAGTCTCAGCACCAAGTCCAACCTAAATAGGTTAGGTCCTGTCACTTGACTAAGTGCCAAAATCCAGCACATAACAATAGAAACTACTGTAAATCTAAAGAAAATAAAAATACTAAAAATATCGATCCTCCACTATAGCCTTGCATCTTTTCCCCGTTAATACCGATACTCTCGCTAGCCTAATTCAGAGAGGGGCCTGAAGTTGGGGCATGGTCAGGACACTGAGCTTGAAGAGTTCCGCAAAATTACAAAGAAGCTCAAGCAGAGCTCGTTCCCCCTCAAGTGGAAAACAACAGGAGAAAACATGACATACGGGTCTATCAAACCCTGAAATGGAAATATTTAAATGAAACTGGGTTGGTCCTCGCTTTCATACAACTCACGGGCTCGGCCAGGCTCCACGTTTTCGAGGCTCTTCTCTCAGGGGTTGCTCGACCTTGCGTGAACCTTCCAAACTGGATTCAGTGGCGAGCCTTCGGGACCTAGGTCTTTCCAGGACTTCAAGATAGCTCTGTTGCCAGATACTTGAACCGAGAAGTCGGTCGCGCACAAGGGGCAGCAGCCCTGCACCTCCACGTTATCCCTGGTTCTGAATGCTGCGTACGTTGCTCCGGCCAAAGCATATATGGGGTCCTCTGAAGCTAGAGTCCAACCTGGCGTGGGACTGAAGGATTGGATACACCAGCCGTTGCGTGCTTCCCCTAATATTTTCTGATGATGGCATACACATTTCCATGCCAGAGAGTCAGGTGAGAGCCTGCCGCCATCTTGGCTAAAAGATAAAGTCGATTGGACCAAAAATCTCCCCTTTACAATTTTCGGGTAAGCGGAGGATTTGATCTCAATTTCGTCATTGCCAGCACTAATAAATTCAGGTGGGTGATTATAGGGGGCCAGGATTCGCTGGAGATATTTTTCATACATCTCTCCGATATTCCCCATCCGTGTATACTTCAAGGCAAGCTGTACCTGGCAGCTGTCGGTGGAATAGTGATTCATGCGGTAATGGCAGTTGTGTTGTTTTTGAGAACAGGACCCAGATATGCCATCCATTCCAAAAGGTTTGGCATGGTTCAACGAGTGGAGTCGAGCGCAGTGGCCGCATACCCAGTGGTTTGGGCTGCTATGAGTGATGCTGGCCAGAAATTCAAGAAACTGGCTTCGAGATAAGATTCTGGATGGCCGCCCAAATTTGCTCAGAGTGGCCCGTGTGGACCAGCAGGTTTGAGAAAAGACAAATCGGCTGTGAACCGGAAGGTGATCCATTATGAGTAGGATCAACTCGGGGGGCAGCTGAAGGATGGCACATTCCTCCTGCTCTTTCTCCGGAACACATTCCTTCTGCTTTTTCTTCGGAGCACATTCTGACGGCAATGGTTGTCTTTCGATCTTATTCAAGAGGCGGGACAGCTTATCGTGAAGCTTGGCCATTGTCGGCAACTGAATGAGATTGTCGATCGACTGGTTGGACGATTCGGCAACGATGGCCAGGTAGGCACAAATAACAAAGTTGCTGGTATCGAGAGAAATAGAAAGAGGATACTAAGAAAAGAGGTAGGGGGGTATGATGAGTGGTCGTGTCGAGACTGGAGGGTGTGTAACGAAATTGTTGATTTTGGCTGTAGTATGATTCTGGGTCCACGCCGAGGCAGGTGACTATCTTTTTGGGAAATGGTACTCGAGAGATAAATTTGAGCATGGATGATAAATAAAACAAGCTGAAGTTATATATCCTACTGAAGGTCAACAAGGTGGTTCACTTGATGGCTATCCTAGTCTATATAAATCCTGATTAAAGTTCATTGTACTATGGGTAAATATGGGTACCCATCTGGGATTAGGTAGTTCTATGGGTTAGAGGTAATAACCCATGAGTAGCATGGCTAGGCGGTTGTCGTTGAAAAATCGCAGGTCCTTTCCATCGATGTCTTTGCCGGTAAGCTCAGGGGTGTAATACGTGTTCTGGATGCCGGGGGGAACCCCCGGATACTAAGATCTTGCTCGTCGATGGCAAATCATCGCAGCGCCAAAATATGACGCATTTCGCAAGAAGCCAGCTGAGTCCCCAGCGATATCATTCGAAAGATGACACGGGGGTCCAGCTCTTTGCAAAGCTTAATGTGTTTCGGGTCACGATCCAGATGGCGCCATCAGTCGAAGAACTAAGTGTTTAGAGGCTAAACCATAAGGATTATCTGTTTTCTAAATACAAGGTTAAGGGTTTATTCAAATTAGTTATCATAAACATCCTAACCCATTATTATACTTTTAATTCAAGGTGGTGAACTTTTAGTTCCAGGCTATTGCCTGTTGTTTCATCGTTATCCAAATTCTTGTCCTATCAGCCCGAGCCCATCGCCACGAGTAGTTTGGCATAATTGCTCTCGTCTCTTGATGGCTAGCGGATCTGTCAGAATGAGACAAGGTGGGTGAGGGTTCCGAAAGGGGTTGTTATATTGGCAGGCCAGGTTTGCATGGCAATGTGCAACGACAAGCTGTGCCCGGCCGATATCGAGATTCATAGCGTGTTTTTTTTTTTTTTTCGATATTTACGTATTTCATCAATTTACATCACGTCCCTTTCACCACTAGCGCAAGGCGTTCTTGGTGGACCCGTCTCGGCTACATTCGATCCTTTGTGTCGGAACCACGATGCCAAGGCTCAAACCGAACCTGGCAAACGGGCTGGCTTGGCAAAACCGGGACAATTTTTGAGAGATGCTTACTCTCGATCAGACGGCGCCGGGGCCCGTCCAGGGAAGCTCGGCCAGGTTTCGACCGCCATGTTCAGCCGGCGGGTTGTGGCTGTTGCAAGGCTGTGCACGGCTGAATGCAGTAGCTCCCGAGGGCCATCAGCTAAAAGATTGCACGATGCCAACCGTTGATTCAAACCGGCGCGAAAGCCGAGCGTTGTTTTTGTTTGTCGATAAGTTGGGTCCGTCCAGGGGAAGTTTGATTACGAAAAATGTTCATCTATCTTGGCAATACGGCTGATGCCTGGGCAATCGGCAACGATTACTTTTCCGCTGCGTAGGTTGATGATGCAACACTTACACGCCCGTGCACCACCAGACTTGCACTTACACGCTCGCAGCAATAACCTGCCTTTGCCCATCCAGCAAGTATGGGATAGGTTTTCAGGGGTTTTCCACGATGCAAACCTGGCTGGAACTGCCATATCATGGATCTCGACCGCGCCCAACGGGGCATATGCAATCGCGACCAAGGGTGGTGAATGTGAGTGAGCATGGGCTGGTCCAGGCTATTTGATCGCTGTGGAAATAAATACTCACCAGAGACAGTGCTTAGCAACATGCCTGATCTCGTTGCGGCTGCCCAGCCCTCTGCATTGGTCGAGCATGTCTCTCTATCGCCAGCTGGGGGCTGGTTCATCCGCTTCTCCGACGGAACTGTTCAGGTGTCGCCGCCGGCCGGCTTCTCCCAGACATTCTGCTCCCTCGTCAGCCCGTATCTAGACATGCACTGCAGAAACCGCCAGTCTTCTTCCGTGCGCGACGTGTTCTTTGGCGCCGAGGGAGCCATCGTCGTGAGAACGGACAAGGAGCTTGTGACAGCGCTGCTTCCTCAGGCTCTCCAAACCAGGTTCCAAGAGTTTACGCGCGGCGATTATAAAAGCTCGGGGTGTTTCCTGGGCAGAAACACGGTGCTGTGTCCCTGGAATCCGCACTTCTACTTGCTGGAAATACTGTCGAGAACTGCACCCGCCAAGTATCTGCACCAGCTCCCGGCACAAGCAATCCCGAGCGAGTTGGTGTCGTGCGCAGAGGCAAACCAGCAACCTCGGCCCCAGATCCTTTCCAAATATCAAACATGGCCTACGCTAACAACAACAAGATTGGACCAGTCTCCATCAACAACTGGTGACTCGCCTCCTCCGCCGCCACCACCTCGGAGACCAACCAGGGCATCCTTCACTGCCCCACCTGCGCCGTCGAGACTGCAACCAGGCACATCCTACCACCGCCTCTCAAACTCTGCTTCCTCGCTCTCGGTCCCGCACGAGCTCCGGGGGGGGCCGGCGGAGCCACAACGGCCCGCGCAATCCAACATGCCGCCGTCGGCGACTATACCTTGCGGGTTCTGGGACGACTCTCGGCGACCGGAAATCCCCCCGGCAGCCCGGATGCGCTACGAGCGCCAGTTTCAGGAAGAGTGCGGCGGCAAGCCGTACCTGACGGGCATCGAGGCTGCTGGCGTCTTCTTTGCCAGCGGGTTGGGGAAGTCGGATCTCTCTCGGATATGGGAGGAGACGGACCGGGATCAAAACGGGCGGTTTGACAAGGACGAGTTTGTGCAGGCCATGTGGCTAATAGAGCTGTCTCTGGGGCGAGTCGAGAAATGCAGCAGTCCACCAACCCAACCTCAATCAACAAATTCACCTCCGCAGTGGCAGCACACGGTATCTCCTCCGCCGCAAACCCATCCTCCTCCCTACCAGCACAGCAACACAGCTCTCGCACACGCCGCTCAGCATACACAACCAGTACAACACCAGCAAACCCAACACCACCACCCCTGCCCTCCACAGTATCACCAGAGCGCACAACAACAACCACAACCGCCAGCAGCTCCGTCACCGAAGCTGGCCGGAACCCAGTCCATCGAGACACTAGTCGCGGTTGTCTGCCAGGGATGCGGAAACGGCCTCGGCCCCGGCGACTGCGCGCATCGCTCGCTGACGCAGTTCGCCGCCGTCAACTACTACTGCGCCGAGTGCCACGGAGCCGGCAGGTGTCCTCCCGCCGCCGCGGCGGCGGTGAGGCTCGCGGCCGGCAAGGGCCTCGCGGCGCGGAACAAGATGAGCACGGCGTGCGGCGGGTGCTGGAGGGACATCAAGCACGGCGAGGTGGCGTGGTGCTGCAAGAAGTGCTGGGACAGGGACCTGTGCCAGACGTGCTGGGGCCAGCAGAGCCGGCACTGCAAGCACGCCGCGCAGGGCCAGGTGCTGATGATGAGGGTGTGCAAGGCCGAGAGCGATCCGTGGAGCATCAGCGACGTGGTGCAGACCATTGGAAGCATAGCATCTTCTTTCAGGTAGTCTGCCAAAGTCGGTTTTTTCTTCTTCTTCTTCTAGAAATCGACTTTTTTTGTATAATACATGCCCTATCATGGATGCATGGGCCTTTTTTTTTCAAGCAGAACCCGTATCCGAGCTATTCCAATATGGATCATGGGTCCAAATAAAATGCTTGTCTCTGACGCCCAGAATTTTTACCATCTCGGCCTCCCCGTTGCGCTCGGAGGAGCATGATATCCTGGTAACAAACTTTGATGCCCGTCTATAGGGCGTAAATCCATCATTCAATCCACCTTGTCCAACTATAAAAAAAGTTTCCGGTAGGCGTGTGTCGCTAGTTCCCGCCTGTTGGTACATTCGGTGTTTGATTTTTCATTCTTCATTCCTCGCTTGTTTCGTCGCGAAAGTGTCAAGAGTTGAGTGTTGATATGTGTGTATGGGGGGGTATAAGCACAGCCCGTCCTCGGGTAGAATCGGATCCCCATCACTTCTTGGGTCGCTCATCTGGCAACTCCGTCGGCTTGCCGCGGAATTGGTTCTTCACCTCGTCCCAAAAGTGCTTGGCAAACTGCTGGCCTCGCGCCTCGGCGTTCGGGTTCTCTGCGTTGGTCCAATGGTCAGCCAGCCAGCTTCGTTGCTTCCCTCGTCATGTGCGCTCGGAAGACCATACCCGTCGCCTCGCCCGGGTGCAGAGGCTGGTTTGGGTTGCGCCCGTTCTGCGCCTCGTCAACTTTTTGGTGGATCTTGCCGACCGCGCGGTGAAAGCCGGGCTGCCTGAGGATCTGGAGAGGGCGTCATGTTAGCGGGGGGGATGAGGTTTGCGATCGTGGGTGTGTTGGCGCACCATGGAGACAATCCGGTCCTGGACATTGATTGTTAGCTGCAAGCGGCATGGGGTGGATTATGTGTAAATCATGTACCTCGAGGGACTGGATTATGCGAAGCGCCCACCAGTGAAGCGACATTTTGCGCTCGGCCGGCGTGGTGGTGTCGAGGTCAAAAGTTGAATGAGGTCGGATGTTTGGTAAGCGATAGTGCGGCGGCTTCGGCGTTGCGGGGCAGCGATAGGCTTATCCAAAATGTCACCCACCTACCCTGGACATCATTCAATGACGACAGTTTGTTTAGTCATTACTTAAGAACCGGCAACGTCAAGTTGAATATAAGAATTGATTTTATCTCCAATTTCATTATTGCATTCAGTTTTCTCCGTACAGCATATTAAAGTTAATTATTTTCCTGGCCATGATGATATGATTACGACTCCATCCAAAATGGCTACTCGCCAAACATGACATGAATCAAATTTATCCCCTTCAAGTTCAGTGTTGCTGTGAACCGTACCAATCAGGTTTATTGTTTGTTTTGCATGCCTTAAACTTGGATACTGCATTGCTTTAGCTTGATTCTCCATTTTCTTGGCAACCAGAGTACGTGGTCCGGCACAATGGTTGGACCAAGTGTAAGGTTCGACTAACACAATAGTGGCGTGGAGCTACCTGTTACAGGGATCATCAGGCCAATATAGACTATCACGAGCAGCAGCAGTGATGCCATTTTTTTTATCAAAGTAATAGTCATTGTTTCTTTTATTATTCTTGCTTCTGTAAAGGACCAGAGAATTAACTCATAGCTTCCCCGAGAATGCTGTATATTTTATCTGCGAATTTCCCTTTTCTCCCCCGCTCATGGTTCATCCGTGGAGCATTGATGCTATCAAAAAGCCTAGCCACGTCCATATGTATTTCCTGAAACGAATTTCTCTCTCTCTCTCTCTCTCAAGCTCCCATTTAAGCGAGGAACTTGCCAATGAAGGGACCAAGGTAGTCGCTCTTGCCGAGCGGGACGCCCTCCTTGCGCAGGATGGCGTAGGCGGTGGTGGTGTGGAAGAAGAGGTTGGGCAGGACGTAGCCGTTGACGTAGTCGCGGAGCTTCATGTTGACCGTCTTGCCGGGGCCGAGGCCGACGACGACCTCTGCGTCGGCGCGGCCGTTGAAGGTGTCCTTGTCGGCCTTGTTGAGGATCTCCTGGACCTCGGCGACGCGGGCCTTCATGGCGGCAATGTCGGGGAGCTCGCGGCTGAACTCCTTGGGCTCGACGTTGGTGCCGCGGGCGGCCAGCTTGGAGGCGATGTCGGTGGTCATGAAGATCTGGAAGGTAAAGGGCAGCATGTCGTCGGCCAGCTTGGCGGCGCCAAACTCGGCCGCCTTCTCGTGGGCGGCGGCCTTGTCAAGGATGCTGTTGAGCGAGGCCATGGCATCCTTGGCCACGGAGATGGAGGCGTCGTACAGGGTGTAGCTCATTTTGGGCGGTTGCGGTGGGGAAAAAGTTATGGGCTTGATTTGCACAAGAGGGTGTGATGGTTGGACGAGGTCTTGATTGCGTGATGGACTGGATCGAGTTAGAGTTCCCGAGAAGGCCGGGCGGGAGATGGGAATATATATATATCTGCATCTCTCACCAAAGCTAGGCTTCGACAACTTACACCCTGCACCCCGTGTGCAAGCCGAGCAATCATGACCACGAGCATGACCATGACCAATGCTGCTACCGGCCCCCAGCCTCGACCCCGCCGTGGACTCGTCCCTCTTCCCCTCCCCCTTCTCCCCGCTGATTGAGTTTCCGTTTTCCTAGTTCCACGCCGTGGGCCAAGCAGGCCAAGGGAGAAGGGGGGGGCCGCGCCTTGCTCGGTCGGCTCTCCTCACTTGTCCGACTCGGACAATGGCCAACCACTTCATCCCACCCGCACACCGCTGCCCCATACACGGAGGGTTAGTAATTATCCCGCTTCTCTGCGTGTCCCTGGGCTTCTGGCATTAGTAATTCGACGAGATCTGCTCGGGCGGTGCCCCTCCCCGCGTGAAACAGGGCCGTCGCTGATTGTGGGACCCCTTTTTTCTGCTCGAGCGTGTGTGTGCAAAGGAAATGCGGGCCATCGGGACGTGGCCGATATCCGTTTGGGATGGGACCTTGATGAGGGGGAGGAAGCGAATCACAATCGGGACGTCGGTGCGCCTAAAGCTTGTTTCTGCGTAAACCTCGCGCAAGCGTCCAATGCCGTGGCCGCGAGGACGCAGCCTGGGCGCCTCCCCCAAAAGGTCCCTCGAATCTTTAGTACGCCTTTCCGAAGGAGGCGGGGAGAGAGAGAGGGGGGCGCCAAGCGTGAGGCCAGAACAGCATGACTAGGCAGTGCTGCTAATGCTAGTGAGCTGTGGCTTTTCATCACCTAGCTTCAGCCGCCTCATCTCGCTGACAAATTGGCCCGGCCACGGGGAATGCTTCGTCAGAAACGACGACGATCCTTCTTAACCCATTGCATTGTATGCGACGCGTGGGAGCTGTGACGGGCCACACGGCACGACCTGACTCCCATGCGGCCTACTCGTTGCACCGCGATTGGACGCCGTACGAGGCCCGGATTACAAAACATGCGAATTCCGTCTTGGTCAGATATGCACAACCTGTCACATATGCCGTTTTGCTTTTTTCTTCTTGTGGTCCGCCGTGAGACGGACTTAGGACGGCCGAAAAACAGGGAGTGAGCGTGCGTGCGTACGAGTAAGTGACACAAACGAGGTCAATTGCTACGGAACAAGTCAGACAATCTTTCAGTCTTACCATCTTACAAAAGCTCTCTCTCGGCTTTCCGCCTTTTCTTCGTCAGCCAGCCTGTCAGCCAGCGGAGCTATAACCTCTTCCCCTCCATCCTTACGTGTCCCCCCTTCAAAAAGTTCCCATGTGCTTTTTTTATTTACCTGGTCTCCCTTTCGTGCTCCCTTAGAAGCCTAGGGCGGCATTGGATCGGGCAATGACGTCCCTCTGGCCCTGCGTAGCGTCTGCGGCCGCCATGAGTGGCTCCAGCCCCATGGCCTTACGGCCCGCTCCGTTGGTCCAGCCCCGGAGCATCTCCTCGGTCGGCCGGCCGATGTGGTGCGACTCGCCCGCGCCGCCGGGGAAATCGGGCCCGGGGGTCCCGACCCGGAACGCCTCGCGCTGCGTCACTAGGTATTCGGCGTTGATCTCTGTTGTGGGGCACACCGGGATGTACATGACGCTCGAGTCGCCGTTGCCAATGTGCACTTTGTCTACTGAATGAATTGCTATGACGAAAGAAAAGAAGAGAAATTGCGTGTTAGTTACACAGCATAGATACGGGTTGAAAAAAAAAAAGAAAACAAAACAAAACAGAGTTTTGATGACGTGGAATCGGAGAGGGAGGGGAGAGGCGATGTTACTTACTGTCGCAGTGCCATGCAACATAATCGCCAGGCTTGATCTCGGGGATGTGCGTCATGGTCCTTTCGAGCTCGAGGTGAGGGTGCAGCTCGTTGGTAAACTCCTGACCAGTGCCGGGGTTTGCGCCCTGGAGCTCGCTCGTCATCTGGTCGGCGCCCGTGAACCTCCAGTTGCCCTCGTCCAAGTACCCAGGGGCGTCGGGCCCGCGGACGGCCTCGAAGAAGGGGCGCAGGAGGAGGTACGACGTGGACAGCTGCAGCAGCGGGTTCACCAGCAGCGTGCCCTCCCCGGGCCGGGTGTGGCTCATGCTGAGCCAGCCCTGCCACATGCGGAACATGGTGCAGGGCCCGATGCCGTCGTAGCGGTTGTTGACGGCGTCGACCCGCCCGCTCGCGTCCCACGGGTCGTACTCTGCCCACCGGCCCTCGAATATCTTGTCGTACACGGCGCCCCGGCCGTAGCCCTCCCTCTCCCACCGCTCGACGCTGCCGCCGTCCATGTGCGGGCCCAGAGCGAAGGATCCGTCTCCCGGCTGCCTGATGCGCAGCCTGTCGGCGTACGCGAGCGGCTGCTGCAGGTCGATGCGCGCCGACGGCGACGACGTGTGCCACAGGGACGCCATGAGGTGGTGCTGCACCTGGAGGAAGTTGGGATGCGTGCGAGCCTTGAGTTGGGGGCCCGACCAGTAGAGCTCGTAGACCTGGGGGTCGTGTTGCGGGAATGCTGCAACCAAGAAGAACAGAGTCAGAGACGCACGGCATTGCGCAGTTGTCTTGTTCCCCTCCCCCACTTACAACTCACCTCTTGTAGACGGGTTCCTCCTCACATAATCCTCAATCTCGTCCTTGTAAGCTCTGGCTTCCGCCTCGGGCACAACTCCCTTGATCACAACGGCGCCGCGTTTCTGAATCTCCCCCTTCAGCCCCCTGATATCCTTCTCGAGGTCCTTGTACTCGACCTGGGGGATAACAGACGACCCCTTGCTGGCAATCACCTCGTTCTCCCTATTGAGCTCGCCGAGCAAGCTGCTCCAGCTCTTTTTGATGTCGTCCTCTCGCCCGCGCACCAGTTCGCATTTGAGTTGTCGAAACCGATCGGGGAGCGGAGCCTTTTCCTTTCCAGAGAGCGAAACAAATGCGTCCGAGATGTCACCCTCTCTCTTGACTGGCTTGTGCGGGCCCGACGCGGCCGACACCGTCGCCATGGACCGGCGCAAGCCTTTGGGTGCTCTAAAGAGGGAGGACCGCAACATGGTCAAGCTATTTTCGGTCGGGGGGGGGGGGGGGATATTATTTTTCTTAGGACAACACTGCAGCAACTCCGCTGCAGGTTACGATTGAAAGGAATGATAAGATGGAATCGCTACAGGAATGGCTTGCATGAGGTTCTCCGAATTCCTTCTTGCACTTCTCCGCTTCCTGGTTTTATACTGTTGGGCGGAGGTGTGCGGTACTTCCGAAAAGGGAAGTCCGCACTGGTCGAGATCTCCCACCCGTCGGCAATTTCGGGGTATCACAACCGGGAGCTGACCTCCAGAGGCAAAACGAGAGTGGCTGGGTCATTCCTGGGGGGGTGTCATGTGGCCAATATTCGTGTCTTGAACGCTCGCAACGCCATGGCATTGGATTTGCGTTGTTGAAGCTATCTCCAGATCAGCAGCTCCGACTGGGATGGTGCCATGGTTAACGGCCAAAACGGCTGGGGCCAACTCAAAAACTGGTCTGATTGACTCTTTTTACCCCAGATTTCTAAACACATCAGGCAAATCACTCAAGACCTGGGACGCAACGTGCAAGGCAAACGGAAATAATATTACCCAAAAAAGAACATGGCGATTCGTGTGTGCCCGCCTCCCTGGTCAATCACTCCAAACCGCAAGGCAGTTGTCTCGCTTGATCCGGCCCTAACAATGATGCCCATATTATACAAGATGTATGTGAAAATAAAAAATAAAAACCAGACGATCAACACCCCAGCACCGGCTTCGTAGTTGTATGTCTCCCTGATCCTCAACTCCATAAGTGTACGTGTAAGCCCTGTTTTACTCTGGGTCTCCCGCTACCCTGCGCACTTTTTCCCTCAGGTCGCGATTCTCCAATTCTAATCCTCCGAGCCTCTGCCGCGCTGCGTGACGGTCCTGGTTGCGTCCCTCTCGCTCCATCTTGAGCTTGTACTCCATGTCTCGTAGCCTGAACAACCACCTGTTCTCGTTGTTGACCTCTCCTCCTCCTCCTCCTCCTCCGTTATCCGTTCCCGCCGCCATGTCTCTAAGGCTGACGCTGGTTGCCGAAGCTGAAGGAACCGGGATACCCGACGAGGTACCGGTTCTTGTCATGGTCGACGTCCTGCTGCTCTTGCCGTGGCTCGAGCGCAGGTTGCGGTCTTTGATTTGGTCGCCAGGGCCCCGGGGAATCGATGGCGATGGCGATCCTGCATCTCCCAGAGGAACAAGAGCTTCGGAGCTTCCGCCGAATCCTGCACGGGTTCGCACATCATTGGCAGTGCGAAGGGTAGCGTTCTCGACCTTGAGTTGGCGGTAGGCTTCTTCCAGGCGAGCATACCGAGATTGCGGATCCCCGGCATTCGCCAACGATCCTGCGGCAACCGAGTTTCGAACCATGGTTTCGAGACGGTCAAGCTTCTTGATGCGGACTTCGAGATTGTTCTCGAGGGTCTGATACTCACGGCCCAGGTCTCGTTCCACAGACTTGATTCTCGTCTCGAAGGAGCCAATCATGATCTCAATAGCCTTGACTGCGGCCAGGAGGTTCTTGGAGAAACCGGGCAACCGGTTCGCAATGACCTCGAGAGAGGGCAGAACCTGGCGGTCAATAATGGTGTTGCTGCTGACCCATTCACGTCCACACAGGTGGCTGAGCTTCTGCCAAAGCACAAGCAACAGCTCGTTGCGTTCTTGGAGTTGCTCGCGGGCAGTTTGCTCCAGGATGGCAATCTTCCTGCGGTCCTGGCTTCTCGACGACTCCAGCTCGTTGATCCTAATATCCTGGCTGCTAGCTGTGCGAGTGAGGTGCTGGTGTGACTTCTGGAAGGAGTCATGCTGGGATTTGGTGTTGCGGTGGGATACGCGCTCCTTTTCGAGGAGCTCTGCAAGCTTGCGGCTCTCCAGAGCGTGAGACTCGAGAAGAGCATCGCGCTGCTTGATGATGCGGTCCTTCTCCACCAACGCTGCTTTGCTGGTGTCGAGGTCTCGGACCGTGTTTTCGAGCTCGCGCTGGAGCTTGGCGATAGACTGCGGCTGGTTAGTACAAATCAAATCTGACGGCTGGGATGCCACAAACCTTGAGAAGAGATGAGCGAGTGCCATTAAGATCACCCAATGCCTCCCTCAAATTGTTCTCCAGCTCCATCAACCTCTCCTTCCACTCGGTAGCTTCGACTTCCCGAGACGTCAGGTTTTTACGCAGACGTCTGGCTTCGTCCTTGGCAGCTGAAGCCTCCCTGTTGAGCTCGTTGACAAATTGCTGCACCTCCTCCTTTTCTCTGTCTGCAACAATCTCTCTCTGCTGACGTTCTTGCTGGAGGCGGTTCTCGAGCTCCTTGATGCGTTCCTTCTCGTCGCGGATGCTCTGTTCGGCGTGGGCGAGGGCTGCCTCCAAGTCTCCGATGCGGATCTTGTCTCCCTCCTGTTCCTCGCGCAGGAAGGCAATCTCTCCCTGCGAAGACTCCTGCTGTACAGATAGTCGCTGGTTCTTGTCGTTGGCCTCCATCAGCTTCTGCTCCAGCTCCTCCAGCTCCTTGTTGGAGGCATCAAGTTCCTGCTCGAGCTGTTGGATTCGGCGGAGATGATTCTCTTGCTCATCCTCTAGTCGGATTACTCCCTCGCTCATCTTTCGCATCTCTTCCTGCAAGGCCTCGAAATTCTCTGAGCGGTCTTGGAGATCAGCTTGAAGGCGTTGCATCTCGTCGGTGCGCTGATCGGCTTCGGCTTCGAGAGCATCAATTTCCTCCTGAGCTTCTTTTCGAAGAGCTTCAAACTCGTTCTCCATTTCGCCCTGTTCACGAAGAGCCTCGTCACGCTCAGATTGCAAGGCTACGAGGTCGTTCATGGCATTGTCCAAGTCTTCTTGGAGAGACATCACCGACTCTTCAGCTTGTCGCTTGCTATCGATGGCGGCTTCAAAATCCTCCATGCATGTCTCGAGTTCCCGTTGTAATTCCTGGTTCTGTAGCTTCACCTCGCTGATCTTGTCCCGAGCCTCGGCGAGTTTGTTCTCGAGTGCTTCCCGCTCTGCCTCTTCCTCGGCCTGTGTCTGTCGGGTCTTGGCGCTGCTACGAGATGCCGATCGCTCGTGACCACCGACTTGAGATGCAGAACGTTCAAGGAGGCTATCAATGGTGGACGGAGCAGGCCGGCCACGTCGTTGTGCCATCTTTAGGTCCTCTATCTCCTGGTAAAGACGTTCCTTTTCTCTGTTTCTTGACGTGAGCATGGAGGTCTGGGCGCCAACTTCGCGGCGGAGCTCCGCATTCTCGTGGCGTAGCTGTTCGCTTTCCCGGCGCAGCTCCTCAACCAGGGTCGTGGCCGTTGTTGAGCTAAAGTGTCCATTAGAGCCGTCAATATCGTTGGACATGCCAGAAACTGGTCGGCTCGGTGATGAGTTGAGGTCCCGGTGCTTCTTGGTAATGTTGTAAATGTTGGTAGTGTGATGCAGACCATGGTGCAAGCCGCCGCCTTGGGCGCTCTCCTGCTTCAGCCGGAACACTTCGTCTCTTAGTCGCTTGTTCTCCTCATCAGACTGCTCCCTGCGAGCAGTCTCCTGCTCCAAAAGATCTTTCCAGACGTCGGCCTCTTCCTGTCGGCCCAGACTGTCGCTTGTCCTTTCTCCAAACGACTTGACTAGGTCTGCAAGCTTTCGCTTTTCCGACTCCTTGTTGAAGCTTTCGTTTCGGAGTCTCTCAATTTCAGTGGCGTATTCCTCGACCCGTTCACGCAGGTAGATAAGCTCCTCCTCACGCTCTTGAGCCTCTTCATCATACAAACGGGCTGTCTGATCGGTGGAAGACGTGTTGCTTCGGGCCGTGCTGGGCCTCTCCTCTTCGTCCTTGATTTGCTTCTCAAGCTCCTTGACTCGTTTACGCAGCACCCTGTTGTCGCGCTGAAGCACAGCAAGGCCTGTTTTTAGCTCAACGTTCTCCGAGATCATTTCCTTGATACCTTCCTCCGACAACTTGTCAAGGCGATCACTCAAAAACATAACCTTGAGCTTCAAATCAAAGTTCTCCTTGGATAACCTTTCGATAGTGCTGCTCTGTTCCTTTAGCGTGAGGTTTCTGCCAGTTCGTCCTGTAGTGCCCGAGGCGAGTGTAGCTGTCGATGGCTTGCGGGGCGTTTCGAGACCGCCCTTGAACTTGTATTCCTCGGCGAGTGACTCCGGCACCTGCACATTCCTAACATGGCGAGCAATAACTGTGTCAGTTGGTGCGGGATGAAAATTTTCCTTTGTGGCTTTAGGAGTTCTGAGTATGTCCTCGCGGGGTTGGCGTTGGGGGCTTTCAACCTCGGGGAGGGGCTCCAATTGGGGGAGAGAAGCATCTGTATAGTCTTCCATGTTGAGGTTCGAGCCAATGCTTCCCAGGCTGACGGATCTCAGCATAGGGTTGCTGGCGTTTCGGAGCATGCCCAGTGCGGGAACAGCGCCCCCAGACTGGAGAGCGTAGTCGGTGTTCAGGGCGATGGTGGCGTCGCTTTCCCCGGATTCGGGGTTCGTGATAAGGGACGAGATGGAGGATCGTGAGCTACCGTAACGACTGCGAAGGTACCTGGGTTTCCGGCCTTTCAGCGAGTTCCCGGGAGTGCTCCCAATGTCCATCCGCTCGGACAACGAGTGCGATCGGGTCAGTGACAGCGACATGTCTTGGTCGGCAGAGCTTGAGAAGATTGAGGCGTCCTGTGCGGCATTGTGGTTGTTGTCTTCTTCGTGGATCTGGGAGTGTGCCTCCGGAGGCTGGCTAAGCATGCTCACAGATCGAGAGAATGTGCGAGCAGCAGCAGCAGCCGAGGGCGACGATGTTAAGTGCTCCAGGTTGGACGTCGTGGTGCTCTCGACTGTCAAATCCTCCTCGACGTGGCGGCCCAACGCTGGGGGCCTCGGTGCCTTAGTGGGCGAATCAAAGAGATACGTGTCGTCGACGCCCCCATCGCCGCCATTCGTGGACCCTGTGGGAACGGGTGACAAAGCGGGCAGAAAGCTGGACTCGACGTCGTGGAGATGGCGGCGGACGTCCTCCTCAGTCAGCGAATCCTCCGGGTGATGGGTCATGTCGACTGTGGCCGGGTCGAGGTAGCTCATTTCGCCGCTGGGGACATTCTGGCGTGGGCGGCTGGTGAGTGCCATTGTTCTCGCGGGCGTGGGTTTAGGCTCTGGCGCATCCGTGGTTGCAGCTTCGGGCGCAGGTTCTGCTGCCGGCTCTGGCTCGGGCTCAACCTGATTCGTAGAGTTGTAGGTAGTGTCTTCCGCCTCTGATTCGGCATTACTCGTCATCGAATCGTCTTCAGGTACGGTCGTGCTGTTCTTCGTCGGGTCTGCAGCGCTGTCGTCTGCATCTGCGTCGGGGCTTTGGTTTTCCGCAGCCGAAAGCGTCGACATCTCGGTGGCCACATTGTCGGATGACACGCGCCGCACCGTTGGTGTACGCGATGCACTGCTAGGGCTTGGGCTAAGTCGAGGACTGGGCGGCCCTGAGGGGCTCAGACTGTCGCTGTGGCCAAGGCCGTGGTCTTGCTCAGCGTCGGCCATGATGCATCATGCGAGGTTGCGCATACAGGCAGGAGAATGCCAGATCGAACAGTGTTCGTGGGAGAAGGAAAACGAACGACTCCAATGTTGCCGAGAGGCTGTCTCCTGTACTTCCTACTGGCGGACTGCCCAAACAGAGCCCTGGAGTACATTTGGTGATTCAGGCTTGTCCCTGACGTGGGTGTGCGACTGTGGCCCCCTGCCCCCTGGAAAGCGTCTGCTAGCCTGTGGGTAGGGCGCCCGGAGGGGGCACTTCAGCGTTGCCGACGATGGCGATGCCGCTGTCCTGGGCCCAGAATGCACTGTGAACCCTGTAGCCCTGTGTGTTAGCGGGCACAACGGTGGGGATCTTCCCCCTCGCCTCAGCCGCCATCCCGGGACTGATTGCTCGTTGCCATGGGCACTGGTCCTGGCAACAGCCCAATCGCAACAGCCCATTCACCCACCTAGATGCATCCGAATGGATGCGCGCGAGCCGAGTGAGGCAAACGCTGTAAATTGATCTGCCATACATCTATCTATCCGACACGACACCAGATCCCCTCCCTCTTGTCACCTAGATGCCAATTGTCCCCTCCCGCCCGGACCAGACGCTCACGGCATCGGGCCGGTGTTTGACTTTTTAACCCCTGTCACGAACATTTGCCTATATGGTGATAATGTAATTTGTGATGTAGCACTGGCGATGGAAAGGATCCATTGCCAATGCACGCTTTGGCGGCGCACGTCCAGCGCGACTGTGGCTGTTCGACTCCCCCATCTATCATTGATAGCCCAGAGGAGGGAACTGAGGGCTCGGGGCGCGCTGCACAAGACGGGTCATAATAGTTGGTGGCCGCTATGATAATACGAGCTGACCAAGTCCACCGCAGCCTATTTCAATTGTCGCAAGGATGGGCCTGTGGAGCTATTGACGCAGGTCTTGGTTTTTTTTCTTTTCTTCCCAAATTGCCAAAGAGTTTTCAGCTCGCGAGATAGGTAATAGTCAACTCGCTTCTTCCAATATAGCCTGTGGTGGATGGGGCGACTGCAACAGCCACAACGCAAACATGGCGCTCATATACCAAGCAGAGCGGGGAACATCGCGCCTCGTATCGGTGACGGATTGAGCGACAGATTCAGCACTGTTCAAGGGATGGTACGTGGATTCATGTCAACAGTGGACCCCCACCGTTGTTTTGATGTTTTTCCCTGCATTTAATAAATATTAATCCAAGGTCTATTCCACAAAATCCAGATTCCGTTAGTTGCTCATTAAGGTAAGGCGATTGCTTAAAAAGTGTCACGGGGTATGACTTCATTCCACGTGCTTATGACAAACAAGGCCAGTATCCAAGAAACTCTGACATCGCCGTCATTTACATGTAATCCATGAATGATTCCAAGTTATGAACGGGGGCTGGCGGTTGTTAACCATAAACAGGAAAATATCTTTGTGATAAAATAAAGTAAAGATGAAGAAAAATGTATATTCATAATATTGGTATCCTAAATTGGCATCATCATCGTCACAAATGGAAATAGTACCAAATCATATCCCTCCTGATCCATTCATTATTGAGTCGTTTAGTTGGAGATCTTAGGGTCGACCTTCTTGCTGTAGACGGATAACACATATTAGCAACATGGCTTGGGTTGATGATTTGAAACGGCATCCAGAGTGCGCTTACCCAGTCATCTTCTCAAAGAAACCTCGGCCGGCATCGGTAATCTTCTCAGCTGTTCTAGAGTCGATGTTGTGGCCAGACTTCTTAGCAGCCATGGCGAAAGCTAAAGACAAATGTCATGAGCAAGGTGTTTGGCACGAGACGAAGCCTTCGACTTACCCTTGTCCACGTAATCCTGCTTCTCGCCCTGGGGCTGCTGCTGGTGAGTGCTCTGCTTGTGGGAGCCGCCTGAAGCAGCCTGCTGAGCAGCCTTCTTGAGAAAGTCCATGGTGATGATGAATGTGTGGGAGTGTTTGATGTAGATAAGATGGAGTAGATTTTTCGGAGATGGCTGGTTAGAGAGGGACAGGAATTAAGAGAGGCGGAACTCAAGGCCTTCTTATAGTCCCCGTGCAGTCTCAGCCCATCAAACCAAACCTGCATTGCTTTTCAAACTAGTCGCCGACGGGCAAAACGGGCAACGTAATGCAGGAATGACCCCCTTTCCCTGCGCCCAACGATTGAACCCCTCCTCATGCCTCGACACCAGATGCGCCTGTTAGCTGCTGAGACCCTTCGGAACTAACCCCGCAGCGTCACTCTAGACCCTGTCCTGAGGCCGTGTGGCCCACCTCAGGCTTGCGCCGATAACTGCTTATCGTCAACCAGAGCCAGTAGAAGGCTACTAGCAAGTCACTGGGTGCGTGTCAGGTTGGGCCAAGCTTTGGAAAGCCGCTACGGGGTGGATTTGGCTTGGGAAGAGCGATTAAAAGGGCAATTCGTCAGGGGGACGGACTCTTGATATGAACATCTTAGAACTGAAGCTTAAATTCAGCCTTGATGCATCTTGCGAGGACAAAGCGATCTCAGATGCAATTCATGACCATGTTGCAACTTTCCAGCAGTAGCTCCCTTGCAATATCGCTCTCATTTCAAGGCTTTCTTGAGGTTGCCTCCCCCAACCCAAGGGTTACGCACACCTGGCCTTCGAGGCCCCCTACCCAGCTGAGGCACACGTCTCGACCGCAGGCTCGGCGGGGGAGGGGGACAGGCTGTGTTGAGCACCAGGGTGGAAAAAGCAAGCCCGTAGCTATTTGTGATGGCGCCATAGCATAACTGATCTAAGCCTCGAGACGCCAGGCCCATTTCTACCACTGAGAGTGCC
This sequence comes from Calonectria crousiana, assembly GCA_013406985.1. Classification (NCBI taxonomy): domain Eukaryota; kingdom Fungi; phylum Ascomycota; class Sordariomycetes; order Hypocreales; family Nectriaceae; genus Calonectria; species Calonectria crousiana. Next base: position 207,410 of record VTGD01000030.1, on the reverse strand, counting down.
CCGACCGTACCGAATTGTGGGATTCCGGATTCTGGACCATGCGGGAGGGAGCCAACTGCGACTCCTAGGGAGGCGGGGTAGCCGCCACGAGGCGCCAAAAAGAAAAGAGGGAAAAGCAAATCGCTGAGGTCTTGTGCGTCGCGACACAAAAACACGCACCCATAAAGGTGCCATTCATTATTAGTTTCATTCCAAATGGTCAAATCTAGTATGTAATCCCAAGCTTCCCAGGCCAATGTCTCTAATTTGATTGGGTCCCAGCTCTCTCATCTCATTGCCCCTCCCCCGCTTCCAAAATTGCAAATTAATAAAATAAAAAAAACTCCATGTGATGCTTGCTAATGCAGATCCGATCCGATGCTAATATCTCGTTCACAAATTCGTACAACCTAAATTCATTCGGCTCCGTTATCCGTGCTGGCGGGCGATGCACATGGTCTCATAATTTAGTTAAAAATGTCGTTCGTTTCTCATTCTTCGAACTCGTCCAATCTGCTCCTTGTCGAAAGCGCCGAAGGTGGCATATGAATATGGGTAAAGTTAAGAGGTGGTGTTGGCGTTGAGGCGCCATGCTGGTCGATGCCTTCCCCGTACTGCTCATCGTTACGAGTTGGCAAAAACCTGGTACGACATGATCATTACCCAGATCAGAAAGACCACGCCAGTCAGCGACATAGCAAATGCGAGCTGCCACGATTGACCTATTGTAGAGGCGTTAGCGATCAATATCACGATAGTTCGAAAAGACTGCGCGAAAACCTACAGATACTTCGCTGCTGTAGCCAGGCCATTGTCGTCTCGGTCGCGCCCCTGGGGTCCTTGTTGAACACTTGAATGCTGCACACACTCTGGATGGAATCTTGTTGACCAAACAGTTGAATGCCGACTATCACCAGACCAACAAGCCACAGTACGAACATCATGAAAGCGCCAATCATTACAATCGCGGGTAACAGTCGTCGTTCGGCGATTAACCAAAAAATGACCCCGATGAAGACGATACCGAGGCATCCGACGGTGATAAGGTAGGGAAAGTACCTGCAAAAGAAAAGTCAGTTCGTGATCCACGAAGTGAACTGCGGATTGCGGCATACCAAGGGATGGGCAGAAGAAGCTGATCCTGGATCTGGACAAACGTCGCGAACACACCGATCAGTGTGCACGAGGTGAGGAGCATCACCAGAATCCACAGGTTGAGTTGCAGAGGCGGCCAGTTGTAGGTACGAACATGGCTCATTGCTCGGCGATCGTAGGTCATAGTTGATCCGGTGTATCCAGAGGTGTATCCAGATCCTGTGAACCCGGTTAATGTTGATTTCGCGACCATGGTCAAGGTTTTGGTGCTTGTGTCTTGTGCTATGTGTGACAAAAGGTGTGGTTTCTGAGTAGTGTCGCTAGATCCAAAAAACCTCGCGACGAATGGATTGGGTGGTGCAATGGGTGTCTCAAGATTTAAGTGCGTGACCTCAGTGTCGTATTGCCCACTTGTGATATTGTATTGGTCGATCAAAAAAAAAATTACCCGATAACGGAATTGAATTTTCGTGTCGCCCTTTTGTCTTTGATAGTGTTCTCCTTTTTTGCGCAAGTCGCAGTCAAGCGGTATGACGTCGTTTCAATCAATTTCCAATGTCTGGGAAAATGGGGGAATGCAGGATCAACGAAGATGAACCAGCACAGTTGCGCACGGAATCCCAGACAGCGCGTGCACGCAAGGGGCTTTAATTGTTGCGGTGCGCAACAGTTTAACGCCCAAAAAAGTGTCGCGGGCGATCCCCCTCAGCTCAATGCCCAATCAATGCTACGACGCTGCCGCTGCCACGTCTCTGCTGCCGTCGTGATGCGCTAACGCCTGAGCCCCTAACAAGAAAAATATCCGCCCGGCTGCGTAGTGCCCAAAGGAAATCGAGGGGAAGCTCCCCACTGATCTCTCGTGTCAACCAGTGATTCCCTCGTGCCTGGCAGGTGTGCGTCGGCCGGCACAAGCAAGCCACGGGAATAGGGCAAGGCGAATGGACAATTCGTGACCGCCTCGGTGTAGTCTCGGTAGCCGGGGAGGAGATAAGGTGCAGCGAGCCAAGGACCAACTTGGGCTTTCGAAGGCTGATGCGTCGATTGGGCAGTGATGACCTTTACGCGTAGTCGTGGCCGCGCTCAGATCTTGGTTCGCAGGTGGAGCAGCTGGGCTGCTGTCGTGGCCGTTTGTCAGAAACTGGTGCTCTGCGTGGTCGGTGGAGAAGCGTTCATGGAGCGAATCGGTCGTCGTGGATTGTCGTCGTGAGCAGAAACTGGGAGCGGGACGTTCTGCAAATTGGTGCTGGTGGAAGAAGTGAGTGAGGGTGTTTAAAGGGTTGAAAAACGGTTTAATTAAAGGACGCGTCGGATGAAAATTCGAGAAGCCTGTCCGCCTCATGTCAATTTCGTCCACTCCCAGGCCGCCGCGACTGCAAGCTACACCTGTCATTCGGCACATATTCAGGTGGTTGGGTGCGGACTCGGGGCCCGGGATAGTGGGGCACCGAGCTTTCCGCCCCGTAAAGTGGTGGCTGGGGAGCTACATACGGCTATAGGCGGGTCGTTTTAGGGGCCGGCTGTTGGACATTGAATTTCGCTCCCTAAGACCTCCCTGGTACTCTACAAAAACACGGAGCAGGGCAATCTAGTTTTTTCTTTGTCGAGTCCCCGTCCTTGCGCTCCAGCCTCTTGACCCCCTTTTGCAAAGTCATTTAATCTAATTGTATCGTCACGACGTCCGTCGATCTGGGCTGGCCTGCCTCTCAACGCTCGTAGGCGAGTGTTTGGTTGTTCGCTTGAACCAGGCTGCACCTTGGAGACGACTGCAGCCCCTCAACTGAGTAACAAAAGTGAGGCGACGAAGCGAAGGTCAAGTAGTATAGACTCCCGACACACCGAAACGCCCCATTGATTTCTCCCTGAGGCCTTCAAGTCAGCATCAACGAGACACACCGCCGTTTGCGACTTCACATGGCCAAGACGGGCAGCGCCTCGCCCGCTCAGCGTGAAAATGATGAAACGCCAATATAATGAGCAAGATAAACAGTGCAGCCCAGCTAATCATGATTATTTCTCGAGGAAAGAAGATGCGTCGTTGTATTTTGTTCGAGAGTGATCTCGCCAATCCTATAATGCGCCGGCCCAATCATTCATTCAACTCAAGGGGGAATATGACATCATAAGCCTTCATCCAAACCATCGCAATCATCAACACCAACTTGAGCTTATGCAAAAGACAAAGAAAAAGCATTTTTCGTTTACAGCAATGTCTCGCCAAGAGCGCAGCGAACCAGCGAGGCGCCGGCCCGGACCGTCTCGGCTGCCAACTCACTGGCCAGCTCAGGGTTCACCTCAACGAGATCCACAGCGATCAAGTTGCCGGTCTCGTGCACGCTCTCGCAAATGTAGTCACCCTCGCGGAGAGTCAGACCGCCACGGACGGGTGTGCCAGTGCTAGGAGCCCACATAGGGTCAAGAGCATCGACGTCAAATGACAGATGAATGGGAGTGTCGTTTCCGATGTGTGCAAGGGCCATCTCAACAACGCGGCCGATGCCGTGACTAAGATCGGTGGTTAGTATACCCATCCGACGCATTGATGATTTCTAAACAGCTGCACTTACCGATCAACATCAAACATGCTGAAGGCCTTGATACCGTGTTCCCTCAGGATCTTCTTCTCACCAATGTCGACTGATCGTAGACCAATGTAGACAATCTTCTTGACGCTGATGCGCATGTCATCCTCGATCCAACCAAAGTACTCCTCCTTGTCATCCTTGGCCAGTCCGGTCAAGAAAGCAACGGGCATGCCGTGAATGTTGCCACTGTCGCTGCTCTCGGGGGTGTTGATGTCAGAGTGGGCGTCAACCCAGATGACGGCAATGTCACGGTTAAGGCGCTCGCGGGTAGCCTTAGCAGTGCCAGCAATAGTGCCGATAGCAATGCTGTGGTCGCCGCCCAGAGTGAGGGTCATGCGGCCTGCCTTGGAGTGCTCGTAAGTTTGCGAGGCAATCTTGCGGGTGACAGCCGAGGCGTGGAGGGCACCCTTCATACCGCGGTAATCAGGGTCAGAGGTGGGAATAAGGTCCTCGTAGGTCTGGACAGTCTTGTCGCCAAACAGCTTGTAGCCGAGCTCCTCGCGGACCTGCGTCAAAAGACCAGCCTCGATCAGGAAAGATGGGCCCGCATCGACACCATCCTTGGTCTGGGGAGGGACGGTGTAAGTTAGCAATTGGGTGCACCAATCATACAAAGCATCAAAAGAAACAATGGCAGCTCACCTGGCCACCAGAGAATCCGACGGCGACAACGCCGACCTCGTCAGGGTTGGAAAGAAATCGACTGCTGACGATGCCCGTGTTCATTTTGCAGGAATGGTCTTCACGTGAAAATTGGTGGTGGGTTGCGGTGGGGGGATCTCGCAATGACGTAGCTAGCTAGCTAAGGCAGCTGGGTAGCTCTGTGAGTGCAGATGCAGGGTATCTTTGAAGGAAGATGGTGTGTATGTGTGTGCAAGTGTGTATGAGATGCAGACGCACAAAAAAAAATGAGAGGAGAAATTGGTAGAATACCACTGTAGATGGATGGAGAGGAAGGGAAAGGAAGAAAAAACCAGGACACTTTATCTGACAATGGGCTCCCTTTTATCTTGCGGCAACAGAATGGCTGCAATCGGCCGCCGCCGGCAAAGCGACGGGATAAGATGACTTTTTACATGCACTCAGACATCAAACTATACCCCTAAGTGCAAGTGGCATTTGTGCGCATGCACTCGGACAATAAGCTATACCCCTAAGTGCAAGTGGCCTTTCCGCGTCTTTCCCCTAAGTGCAGGTGAAAGCGAAGTTGCGCGTATATACGGTTTTGGCAATAGAGGTGCCGTACCTGCGCCGAGAGCAAAATGGCGCCGATCTCCACCGGGAGGGCCACTGACGCCTGTTTCAGTGGCACCCGGCCCTGGCTAGGCGCTGCTATTGGCCCATCCAGATCGCTGGCTGTTCCCGGCACCTGGCTGCCCACGGAGGCTCTTACTCGATGGAAATGCGCCTGGGGCCGGATGCCGTCCCGACTCCAGCCCAACTCCAGCTCACCGGCTGCCATTATCATAGGTAAGAAAATGGTCAGAAGAGGCAAGCGGTGTGGAGCACATGCTCGCCGTCTGCTGTCCGTCATCGGTCATCAGACCTTGCCGTAGACTGATTCCGGCCTAGCCGGGCAGTGTTTCTGCTCTCTTGTTGGCCAACGCCAGTTCGTGGGTTCACGCAGACGCCCTATCCCTAGTGAAAAGGGCCTGGTTCTAGAAGCTCGTCCCGCGGATCTGGATCTTGAAACCTTCCCCAACCTCTAAGTCAAGGCTCATTCCGCAAGCTATATAGCCTATCTTTTTCGCCGTGCGCAGTTCCCCCCATGGACTTGTTCGCGATGCCGCCTAGGCGCTCCGGCGTTTGTTGTCTTTTCACCGTCTACTGATCCCTAACGGCAACGCTTTGCGCCCGCCGGCCACCCACACGCGGGATGTCAGCGTTGAGGATGCGTGACTAGCCACCCCTCCGAGCGCCGACTTGTTAGGTCAAAGTTAGGTAATGGCTTGGTCCCTACGACGTCCAAGATATGCTTTACGCCCGCCCACAAGGCGGTCACGGGGGTGTTGAAGCCCGGACCGGGTCTGCACCTGGAGATACAAATGGCCCGCCTGCGCTGATGACGCCCTGCCATCTCGAGATTCGCCCCCCGTTGTTGCCAACAATGCCTTGTTCTGTGGCAATGTGTCCGAGACTGCTCGGAGCTCCGTCATCTATCCGACATGTCCCAGATCAGTCACAAATTCTCAATACACATCTGCCTGCATAAAAAACGCCCGCACCGCCCAGCCCACTTGCTCTTACCGCCCACGCTCACGCCCACGCCGTCCCGCTCCGTGTGAGCGTCAGACAAGCGTCGGCATGGGTTTTCAAGAACGTTCATGTTCGTCACCCTGTGTGCTTTTCATGACCAAGTCCCCTACCCCCACGTTTCGAGGGCTTAGCCGCTCGCTACGAAGCAGGCGGCCGGCGGCCGTTTTTAACGGACCCCCGGAACCGCTTCTCCGCTAAACCCCACAAAACCAGCGTCGCCATTACGCACGCGTGGGCTACGGCAGCTACAGGACGGTGGTCATGAAAGAAATTCCCAGGGCGAGCTCCAAAACACCCAATAGTAACGTGAATTGACGTAGATCCGTGGGAGTGCAGATGATGGCTGAGGTGGGGGAAGGGCGTGTTCACATCTACTTCAGTTCATCTCCATGTCGTGATATACCCTGTGTCGTCAGTGTCAGTGTTCAGGACGATGGAATTCACAATCTCGTAAACATGTTAGGCCTGCTGCTGGTATGAGGCTATACTGCCTTTTTTCATTTTTTTTTTCATGACTACGTCAAAGTATTGTTTTCTGAGCCAAGTTGTTCATGTGAACGGAGGATATCACTAACGATACCACATGATGTCTGACTGCCAATCTGCATGTTTTCCTAGCCTAGCGTAAACCGCAAAACCAAGGCGAGGCTTCCTCTTTCAACCAACAACCAACAAGCATTTTCAATCATTCGTAATTCTCGGGTTCCCAATATGCTGGATTAAACATGACCGAATGCGTGGCGTCGCAGTAGTGCCTACGATCGTATCTAGAAATGGATACGTCGGATCTACCCGACTCTTGATGTCAAGATTGAGGCCAGCAATGTCAGCCGTAAACCAGAATCATCTTGAACAGCAGTGGTCGGTTAAGTACTGATGTTCTGCCATTTGAGGGCCTCGTGCACCCGCTTACCAGATAGAGTACCCCCCTCCCGTGCCAGCTTCTCCATACAAAGTAAGCAAGATCGTGCAAAGCCCCGGAAATAGCAGTGCGCCGTGGCATTCCCCTCCACAGAACCCAGCATGATGGATCCAGCAGCCGGAGGCCAAGCTTTGTTTCAAGTTACTTCCTTTCCTACCCCTGCCACTATATTCTGATACTTCTAATGTGTCGCAGTTTCGGCGCTGCCATCTAAAACCAACGAAGGAACAGTGCAATGCAGGTAACACAGGAAACGCATGCAATGCAATTTTATCGTCTGGTCTGCTATATACACTGGCGTCATTAAATGTGGACACCAGAGACTTTGAGAGCCAAATCTCCGGCACTGAATGGCCTTCTTTATTTGGAGGTTACTGCGCAAAATGTCTGGGGTGCATACCTGCTTGAATGGTATGGTCACACTCCACTAGAGCCCAAGTCAACGTAAATCCTTCTCCTGTCGATCATGCTTCGAAACATGACTGTGGATATCTTTTGAAATAACAACAGCAAATTAAATGATCATGATCGGCTTTGCTATTTAGGATTCGCAAAGGGCGGCAGCAGAGACCGGCTGGCTGACTGGACAAATTTCATATCGCCCAATGTCGGCCGGTCCAGCCAGAATGCGACGCCACGCTGTGGACGCGCCGCCACACCGCTCAGGGGCCAGGAAGAGCCTGGCTCTCATTAGCCTCATATCCGATTTTCAAGATGGAGCTTCTCCACCAGATGTAGAAGAAACCCATTCGAACCACATGAAAACTGGGACACTGAGGAATAGTTTGAAGTGTATCAGCCACGCCACAGCCGTTGCGCCCCCTTTGCGTGCTCACGGCGTGGTCGATTTCAGTGTACACGTGTATCCTCGTCATCAGCATTCGTCAAAAGGTTGACACTGTCGAGGTTGCGTGCATGGGTTACAGGCATCCCATCAACCATGTCTTAAACTGTGTGGCTCAATACCCGCTGCAAGCTGGATGTTCGAGCTCTTGAGTACTTGGGCGCATGCTCCATTGTGATTGGAGGTGGGCGCGTGTTTGAGAAGGCCTAAGGGGACTGTCGCATAGAAACAGGGGCAGTCAAAAGCCAACACTGAGGAGCGACAGAGGATTGTGTGCCAGTGTTTGAAATTCTTGTGGAGAGCAGGATAATGAGTGACAATGGATGTTGGATGTTGCGGGCTAGGGGCACATCTGACACGCGTCCCTCTCCATGACCATGAATTGAAATCCAGAGATCCAACCAGGAATACGAATTTGCCGCACTGTACGAATGCCGGGTTGGCCTCCTGCCGCTTGAGGCTAATGAATAAACCAGGTACTAGCGACGGGGTTTTTCATTCCCGAGCTATTTGCTGCACCTCTGAGGCGCTCATAACGGGTAGGAGATCATCATCCTAATAAGAAGTAAAGGACTAGACAAGACTGACCAGAGACAAGGAGGCAATGAGCTGCACCCGGCCCTTCAAGTGTGTCGACACTCAAGACACGCGTTGCATTGCCCTCAACTGCCCGCTTCGCCGGACACGAGGCCGTTTGAGCGACCTGGAACAGGATCGAGTATGGGTGGCGACAGCGAACAAATCTTTCCACATGCGGCCACTGGTTGGTTTGATTGACGAAATACCTGTTTTAAACAGACTGGGCGCCTCTATTCCTGACAGCACAGTGCGGTGAACCCCCTGTTCTTCCACAGTTGTTGGTGGTTTGCTCTGCTGAGCCTCGCTGCCGATGCTGCAACCCACCAGTACCGGTCCACTAAGCAAGGGGCCCCCCTCCCCGTCCCGTCCTACATCCCCTGAATAATGCTTGTTGGAGAGCTACTGTGGGCTAAGTTTTTAGTGGAGTTGGAGCAAACCAAAAATGGCCACTGATGGGCGGCAAACGTGATGCCACGCACCTACATCCGCGCAACCACCTCGAATCGGGATGATTCTCTCAACCTTGATTGATCGACTGTCGTTCTCCTTTTCAGTTGCCGGCTCGCACTTTGCTTGAACTTTGATTGTTTTCTCTTACCTTCCTTTGTTTTACATTTAATATTGCCCGTCGAGTCTCTCTTCCCGCTCATTCGTCATTTCGTACCTTTCCCTCGTGGCGTCCTCCCGTCCCCCGCCGTCGCTGTCGCTGTCGCAGCCTCTTCCACACAGGATTCCGTTCGAGAGCGCCGCGTCTACCGACAACCATACGCTCAAGGTTAGCCTGGGGCTTGAAGACAATCAAACTACCATAAACGCCATGGTTTAAAGCCCGAGACAGCTCTTCTCCCTCTCGGTCTCCTCCTCGACCACCCTTCACCCGTGCCCTCCCACTCCATCCATCCCCCCTCTCGCCGAGTCCCTTGCATATCCTCTGTCGCTGGCGCCAGACATTCTTGGGGTCCCCTCTCGACTCGCGAATCGACCAAGCTGCGATTTTCCGGCCCAGACTGAGCTCGATATCGATACTGAACAAATTCACACATCGCCCCCGGGCAACGCTGCACAATGGGCAAGCTCCGCTCTCCCAGCTTTCGGCCGCGCCGACCCTCGAGCTTCTTCCGCTACATTGCCGTTGCTGTCCTTGTTCTCTTCGCACTTTATACCCTAACCCATAATCGACAAGCAACACGCCATGTCCCGGTGCCTGCGTCTGGAGATAACCATGTGGACGAGCCTGTGTCAGGACATCCTGATTATCCACCCAAAATATCAGATCGTTTAGGCCCTCATCCCATCGACAAGCTGATTGAAGACGCTGACAAAACGTTTGGCGAGCTACTCGGCAAGGAGTCCAAGACTCTAGAAGAAGCTGCCCAGGCCTATCGCCAGCGCCGCGGCCGTCACCCTCCTCCCGGATTCGACAAGTGGTGGGCCTTTGCCTCCAAGCATGATGGCATCATCATCGAGGACTTTTTTGATCAAATCTACCAAGACCTGGCACCTTTCTGGGGCATTGCGCCGGCCGTCATCCGCAAAGAGTCATGGAGTTTTGAGATGAAGATCCATGTCCGAAACCACGAGACAAATACCACCAGCGACTGGTTTTGGACCCTTATCTGGAAAGACATGATTGACTCGATTGTCGACCTTTTACCCGACATGGATATTCCATTAAACGCCATGGATGAACCCCGATTGGTCGTGCCCTGGGAAGATATCAACTCTTACATGGAAAAGGCTTCTACGACATTTGGTTTCCCCGCTGCAGATGACGTTACATCTACCTTCCAATCTCTCCCAAGGCCCAGTACTGGTGATATGGACACTCTGATCCCGAAAAAGAAGTGGGAGAAGGATCGTGAGTATTGTTGAGTTTGTTTGATATTTCACTTCTAACCTCGCCACAGAAGCATATTGGCCAATTGTTCGTCGTGGCTGTCCCCCTGATAGCCGCGCTCGCTCGTCCGAAGTACAATACGACTTTGATCGCCAGCCAGTCATCGAATCCACAAATGCGGATGATCACATGTATGAGGGTTTCGTCTCCAATTATTCGCTTTCGCGCGACTTGTGCCATCAACCAGATCTTCAGGGCTTAGAAGGACTTATCATCAACCCCCTTTCCGTCTCGTCCACAAAGGTTCTGTTCCCCATGTTCGGAGGCTCCAAGCTGGGTATCAACAACGAAATCCTTCTTCCCGCCCCCATATATTGGAGCGAGGAGGAGAGATTTACCGGCGGTGAATACCGAGGCGGCCCGTGGACCAGAAAGAGCGATAAGGTTGTTTGGAGAGGTGTTGCTACCGGAGGCCGAAACCTGGAGGACAATTGGCGCGGCTTTCATCGCCACCGCTTCGCCGCAATGAACAATAGCACTAAGCTAAAGTTGGTTGAATCTGGCGTCGGTAGGACAGAGAACTTTGCGCTGCCTGAGGAAAAGTATCGTCTCCCTGCTGCGAACGAGGGGACGCTGAGTGAGTGGGTTGAAGGATGGTCAGATGTCGGTTTTATCGATCTCATGTGCACACCTACTTTTGACGACGGAACTTGTTATTACACTGATCTTTATTTCCACACAGTGGACGGGCTGAAGATGAAAGAGCAGTTCCGCTACAAATATGTCCCGGATATTGACGGAAACTCATTCTCTGGTCGCTATCTCGGATTCTTGCGATCGACTTCACTCCCTATCAAAGCTACGTTGTTCAAGGAGTGGCACGACAATCGACTCATCCCATGGAAGCACTTTGTGCCCATGGACAACCGATTTATCGACTATTTCGGAATCATAGATTACTTCCTTGGCTACAAGGGCAAAGGAGGTCACGACGCGGTCGCTGAGAAGATGGCCATGGATGGCAAGCAATGGGCGGAGAAGGTGCTCCGCAAGGAAGATATGCAGATCTATACTCTGCGATTACTTCTCGAATACGCAAGACTATTAGATGATAAGAGGGAGAATATGGGATGGGTTGATGATGCCAAGAAGGATCCTTCCCTCGAGAAGACGTGGAAGAACTGGGCGAAATGATGAATTCATGTCCAGAGACCGGGGCGGTCCTGGGTAAATTGTGTGGTTTTTTGCCTGGTTATATTACACGGCGACGGCGTTTTGGTGTGACAGGTTGAGACTTATCATGTTCCAGTTGGGGTATTGGCTGGCCAGGGGTTCTGGGAATAGATAGAACCAAAAGTCATTATCATGGGTCGGACTCCCGGCGAGGAGGTTTTCCAGGATCGCTTTACAGTATAAATTCCATTGAGTCCAAATTCAGTGCTTGGTTCTTGCGTAGTAGACTTTAGCTTGTGAAATTGAATTGCATGGGAGATGAATTATGTGAGATGAGGGGCCTGCCATTTAATGAAGCCTATTTCTTGAGCTTTCTAGTCGCTCAGCCCAGGGTCTCGCATGTCATTCAAATATAAATTCACTGGCATTGTCCATTGCAACTTGTGACTTTTCGCCCCAATCCTCAATGAATCTCATGTTGGCCCGAACAAAGACATTTTGAGTAAAGGAACCATCCGTTTCTAGCAGAAAACTCTATGTCTATTCCCGTCATCTCTTTTACATGAATGATCTATAAATACATTGTTTTACAGCACTTCTCTACGTATGCATGCGTATGTCATCTAAACTATGCCTTGTGCAGACGACTTGCTCTCATCATCCGCGTCCTCGGGGTCCACATCTTCCACGAGGCGTCCCACCAGCTGCCCATACGTCGGTCGGAACGGCCAGTCCGCAAAAGCCTCGAGGATTTCGGTCCACTGCTTCTTGTTTATGGCCCGGGCGGACACCTGGCCCTCATCGCTCATGGGGCTGCCGCCATGGGTCACATTACGGAGCGACTTGCACTGGTCAAACAGGTCGCCGAAGCCTGGCCAAATACCGTCCATGGCCTTGGAGGCTGGGAGCAGGCTGTGGGTGAACCAGAACCGCAGCATCAAATCCGACATGTCGCCGGTGCGCGATGTGTCGTTGCCGTGCTGGCGCAGAAGCGGATGCATAGCCCCGGGCTGAAAGTCGAGCAACGCGCACGGTACGTTGGGGAAGAAGTCCTCTGGTTCCACGGCGAGCGGCTCGTAGGGACGCCGATCCCAAAGGAGCGATGGAGGGCTCTGGCGGAACATGTGGTAGTTGTCTCGCACCATGATGAATTCGTTGCGCGCGTTCTTCTTCAGCGACTGCAGTTTGCTGTTCCAAGCGGCGCTGTTGCGGGCAAACTGGGTTGAGCTCGGCTTCATCTGCGAGATGGCTGTGCGCTCCTGGAGGAGTTCGAGATACATCATACTGTCCTCCTGGTCATACTTTTCGCGGAACCGCAGGCTTTTTAAGCGCTTTGATGGGGCATCGTCGTCACCGGTCGTGTAGGCAGCCTCCAGTTCCTCCAGCTCCTGGCGGAAGGGTCTGTTGAGCCGTGGCCTCTCGACACCGGCGAGCTGCCGTCCAGCAAGTTTGGGATTGTCCATCAACGTCCTATACATAGCCGTCTCGCGCCCGGGCGGCGGGATCAGGCCTAGCTTCTTCATGCGCTCGAGCGTCTGGAATCCTGACTCCAAGTTGATCCACTCGTCGCGCAGCTCGGTGCGGTTCTCAACCTCAAGATCCTTGCCGGCGATCTCGTGGATCCATTCACACGACAAGTCGGCTTCAAAGGCGCTGCGCTTGCGGCGAACAACGGACCGGGGCAGCAGTTTACGCTTGCCGTCATCATTGGTCCAGATGAGCATACGGACGAGCCCGTACTTTTGAAAGAGCGATGACGTGCGAATACTCGACATGAACTGGTACAGGACCATTGTGCTCACGCACTCGAAGGATTGGAACGCCTTGGGCGGATACATAGCGAGGTTGACGCTCACTAGCAGCGAGTCGTTGCGCTTTGGGACAGCTGCCTTGTCGGCTTCGATTTGGTGAGGGAGGTGTTCGCGGAGCATCTCATTGAGGTCCTTCCACACAATGCCCGACTTAGCCACCAGCTCGACATTGTCCTTGGCCGCAAGGTCCTTGAGGAAGGGTTCATATAGTTCAACGTCCTTCTCCATCATGATGTGTTTTCGCGGTTGGACGATCTCACGGAGCTTCCGACTCCATACTCCAGCGCCCGGGTTTATGTCAATCAGGTCACACCCGTGATGGCGCTGTAGCGAGGGAGCGAGATATCGCATAATATCGTCTGTGGATTAAAAGAGAACGGTCAGTCTTGGCTTGTTACTAGAGGTTGCACCGCCCAGTCATCACGTACCACAAAGACCATCGTTTACAATATTCAATCGATGCTTTTCGCCCGGAGGTGTAGACTTCTTTCTTCGCCCAGGCGCCCACAGGCCCGTCTCATGAAGCTTCTCAGCTACTTCATTGCTGGGGTTCAACAAGTCAGCCGTCAGACGGCTCGAGCTGGCAGCGCGGGTGCTTGTGATAGTAGCTCGATGGACCGGCCTCGCAAGAACCGTTCGCGCATCCTTTAAACGGGCGAACATGAAGAAAGAGACAGAAGATACTCCTGGTTGATTTCCGCCTGACCGTGCATAGCTTTAGGACTTGCGACGCCAATTGGTGGTCGAATTTCACATGTTCTGCCGCCTGAGACCGCCCTAGCTGACGACGTCATTGTCAAGGTCCTGAACCTTCAACTTGACTGCATGCCACATTGACCAGAGGAAATGAATTGTTGCGGTTTTCTCTGGATAATTATTATTAATTATTCTCAGTAATATTGGTCTGTTTTCTTGTCAGATTTGGTGTTGGATGCGTTCTCACAACGAATATCAAGCACACTATGGTTAGATACCCCATGTATATGAATGTACACATAGTCCAACACCACTGGTTCATAAAGACAATCCGCCGGATGCCTCTATCAACTATCAAGCTCACGCTTAGACTCAAGAATCCTCCGACTCCCAAGAAACCAACATGTATCATCAACTCATCCGGAATGCCAAGAAACTCCTCGAGACGCCGCCATGCCAAAGATTTGCTGAAAACTCCTCCCGCCGCCATGTCGACGTTCATGCTCCCTCACTACCGAATTCATTGGTCCACTCGATCTGCCGAGCAATATCATCCTTGGACACTGTCGGATGTGAGTCATCAAGGGCCATCTCAAAGTCTTTCAACGCAACTTCCGGTGGGAAAAGCTCGTCAGGATTGACATCGTTATAAGTCATTTCAACACCCTGGGGATCTCCAGGAGAGCATGGCGTAATCATCTTCTTCCCGTCAATCATCTACAATTTTTTCTTAGTGAAGTGACTTTCAAATACAGACGATGGGGACTTACAACAGGCTTGAAATGAGTGGCCTGCAAAATTTTACGCACTGGTCGCATCAGTGCATGCTGGGTGACGTTGCTGATATCACTGCCAGAAAATCCCTCTGACTTCGTCGCCAAGGCGTTGTAGTCCTGTGCCTGCAAACTTGTTTCTGTGTCGCCGATGGCAAGCTTGAACATTCTTGCGCGGCCGTTGATATCAGGCAGACCAATGTGGACACGGCGCTGGAATCGTCGTCGAATAGCAGCATCTAATTGCCAGGGAATGTTGGTGGCACCAAGAACGAGAATGCCTTTGCTGTCATTACCGACACCATCCATCTGTACCAGAATTTCCGTCTTGATACGCCGTGATGCCTCGGACTCGCCCTCGCCTCGGGGACCACAAAGTGCGTCAATTTCGTCGATGAAGATGACAGAAGGCTTGTTCTCTCGCGCCATAGAGAAGAGCGCCTTGACTAGCCTGGAGGGAAAATGCGTTAGCGGTCGCAAGACACCCATTCCGGAGGGAGTAGTTCACCTTTCACTTTCACCCATCCACTTACTGACCAAGTCAGAACTGCTGATACTGAAGAAGGTACTGTTGGCTTCTGTGGCGACAGCCTTTGCCAAATAACTCTTTCCGGTACCAGGAGGCCCATACAACAGAATACCCTTCCATGCCTGTCGTTTGCCCTGGAACAAATTAGGAAACTTGATAGGGAGAACGACAGCTTCCTTCAACGTCTCCTTGGCTCCTTCAAGACCTGCAATATCCTCCCACCTAACGTTTGGCCTCTCCTGCAAGATGGCGCCCGATAGTGCATTCCTCAGCTTCTTGTTGTCGTCATCGTCGGATGCCTTTGCCTTGCCGCCAGAAGTGCTGCCGTTAGCTGCTACTGCGCCGCCTTTATTGCCATCTCCGCCTTCTTCATCGCCTCCTTCGTCAATCCACTTCTTCAGCTTCTCAGTGCGATCGAGGTAGACGACCATCTTCTCTCTCATGGTATCCTTCATAACCTTATTCTTTTCCCACTTGATTGCCTTGACCCACAGGTCCATAGCGACAATGTAGGCGTCGAAGGCCTTCTTGTACTCCTTCTTGTGGTCAAGGTCAATGGCCTTTTGCAGCTCGGCGAGCGCGCGCTCGCGAAAGTTGATAGACATAGTGACGAGATGGGGTGGGGAGCACGAGGCGGAGAGGCGGGAAGGCTGAAGGCGAGGGCGTAGGCGTGGGCGTGGGTGTGGGCGGTAGCAACTCAGCACAGCACGCCAGAGGGTCGGATTCCAATGCTTCGAGGTTCGGAGGAGTATGGGGCTCGAAGTCGAGGGCGAGTTCGGACGATATCGACGTCTAGTCGTAGTGTGACGAGGCAACAGCATTCACAGTAGCGCTCACTGAGCCAGACTCAACCCAGGCAGACGGGATTGGCGGGGAAACATGCTTGTAGCGGGGCGCCCACGAGACCAGGGATAGCGGGGCATCGCAACTTTGGGCCTCTGGTGGACTGCGCTGGGGCGCTCTTGACGAGACTTTATCTGGGTGCCTGAGACCAAACATATAATTACTGGGATTCAGTGCTCAAAGAGCGCAAGGGCCGATTTGTCACATTTCGCTATACAGAGCTCGTCTTCCCAGCACCATGGCTGAAGTCCAAGCTCGCCTTCAGGCCCTCTCTGAGGAGTACCAGAAGCTTCAGCAGGGCACGTATCACCTTTGGCACCATCATTACCACGAAAATGTGGTGGCTGACACATGCAACAGACCTCCAAAACTCAGTGGCGGCGCGACAAAAGCTTGAGGGCCAGAAGCAGGAGAACTTGGGTGTGCAACAGGTGTGTTGCTCCTTCCGTCAAGCGACACGAAGCTAGCTAACCCTAAGTTAGGAGTTTGAGCGGCTGGGAGAGGGAGAGACTATCTACAAGCTTGCAGGTCCCGTGTTGTTGAAGCAGGACAAGATTGAAGCTGAGGGTACGGTCAAGGGTCGCCTGGATTTTATCAGCAAGGAAATGTGTGTGACCTACCAACTATTGCCTACGTGAGAACCACGTCACTGACTGAAATCCAAAAAAAAATTAGCACGAGATTAGAGGACCAGATCAAGGAAACTCAAGACAAGATCGAAAAGAAGAAGATGGAGATCATCCAGCTCCAATCTGGAGCTCAAGCCGCCGCCGGCAAGGGCAAGGAAGCCAAATAAAAGGGGTGAACAGCAGAAATGACATTAATCATGAGTTGAGTGTATTCTAACGACTGAAGGCCATGATGAAATCTAGAAGACTTCGGCTACGATATATACAAAAAGACGCCTGCCAAGTCGTGCAAAAAGGACGCTACCTAACCCAACCCAAACGCCTACAACTCTTTGGTCGTGTCCCAGTATACCCATATATTCATTTAGATTAGTTAATCGACATGATGGTGAAGCCCCAGGGAAGTCCCATGTTCTTAGGGCGTTCTTGCCCGGCATTAGGAGAAAAGACGAAATCCACCTTGTCATCAGAAGCGACAGGCTGCGGGGTGGAAGGAGATTCCTCAGCCTCCATGGCCGACTTGATGGCCTTTGTGATGTCGCTCCTGAGCTCACAGTGCTCAAATACAGGGCTCTCCTCGATGAATTCCTGCATCAAGGCCCGCTGGTCGCTCTCGGCAAAGAGCTGCGCCTCGCGGTTGAGAAGTCCATATGTGATAGTGCGGTGAGTCTCGGCAAGGCGAGAGAAGATAAGAGTGGTGGAGGCGATGGCCTGGGCCAGGATTCGGGCCTTCTGGGTTGAGCTAAGGTGGGCAAAAATTTCAGATGTCGTATCCTGCTCTAAGAAGCCTTGGGTGTCGCTGTCAAAGTTGGCCTGAAGAAGGCGATGGAGAGATTCTCGGCTGTTCAGGTCAAGCTCGGGGTCGACATGAAGCTCAAAGGCCTTGGAGATTTTCTGCAGAGCCGAGAAGAGGAGCTCTATGGGGCATCGATCGTCGGGAACAGAGACTTGGCCATCAATGATGGCAAAGACGTCAACAGCTGAGCTGACAGCGCCTATAGAAGTCATGATGTTAGCCGGGAGTTTTTTTTTTTTCAAGCATATTCACATGATAGGGACGTACGGGAGGCCAAGTCCTCAACATTGGCTTGCACCTTCATCTCAGTGACGTACACGGAAGACTGGTTCTTAATGGCGGCCATGATGAAGTAGTTGGTATGTAAGTGAGGAGGTTAGGTTTGCGAAGTGGTGATAAATGTAAAACTGTTAGATCGGATGAAAAAAAGATTCTATCTTGTGGCCATGCCCAAAAAGGCTGGGCCCAGGAGAATTTATCTACTTGTTCAGTCGGCTGGGTAAATACCCTGGCATGCTCATGGCAACGGATTCCTGGTCGCATTGTGGTCATTGCTTGGCTACCAGGTGTCATGAGCATGGATGGATGGGTCGATGGGCCGATTAGGGAAGTCTTCCGTGGGGAGTCGTGGGGAGCACAGACTGGACATGGTGGCGGTGATTTGATGCGACTCTACGTACACGTCGATAAAATGTTGGCGATGGAAGAAAACGGAGGCGAAAATGGGGCGAGCGGTCAAGGCATCACAAAGGGCACTGCCGAAGCGGCAGATGAGATCGGAGAAGCACGGGACGGTGAGTCGGGCGGTGTTGTTCTTGTTCCCCGTCATGACCATGACACCGCTGAGTAGTTATTCCCGGCCCGGCCGATGGCAATGCCAATGCGTAAACTGTCATGTTTACGTGTGAGCGTTGCTGTTGCTGGTATACTTGGCCGTCTTGGCGGCGACGCCCCCCAACAATTTATTCAACAGAGGCGGAACGACGGGAATCTACTGCCGGATGCGACAACAACAATCGCGCTCGATTCAGGGGAGATGCGATAGGTTGCTGTCGGCGTCGGCGCAAAGCGACAAGTGACAAGCCGGGAAGCTGAGCTTCAAACATCAGACATCAGATATGAGGAAATCATGGCGTGGCCACCAGAATTGCATGATGGCCGTCTCAGAAACACGCCACGGCGACTGAGAGAAGCTTACCTGCTGCGCCAGCGCCCTTCCGGCGGGCAAAAAAGTGAGCAAAGCCCTGCAGCAAGCTTATGCCCCAAGCCACCAATGGCAGCGCCTCAAGCCACAGCACCCCGTCATTCGCATATTTGCACTCCGCCTCATTTGAAGCATGATATGCTCCTAATTATTCATCTACCGGGTCAACTTTCGTCACTGCCCCGCCATCACGCTTGCTTCCCCAGCCGCATGACGTTGGAGGGGCACGAGGTAGTTAGTGGTTTGACGGCAGCTCAGGAACCAGAAAGGCTGCTTGACCTAAACAACCGCGACCGCAATTCGAAACAGCCTCAGCGCCAGGCAGCTCTCCGGAAACAGGTTTCTGTTTGGTACCCTTTCCATAATGATGATGAAGAGGGTCACGACGAGACGACCCATATCCTAATCACTGCCCACGCTCTTCCATACACGCGACAGCACCTACTCCCTTACCAACCACGAATCACCCATTAATCATACATCCAGCCTCCGTTCACCATGGATTCTCGCACCTCTATGTGGGCAAATAGGCCTCAGACCATCAAGGAGCTCGTCGCGCAAGCCGAAAACTTTACCTTTAATACGAATATTCCCGTTAAGCACTGGACCCGGGCTGCCGAAACACTATACCAAGAGGTACATCTCTTTTCTCTTCCACCTCACGCCCCCGCTCAGTTGTCCGCACATACTAATCGCTCATACACGCTCCAGGCCTCCTTTGCGATTAAAGATGGTGACTATGGCCGAGCCTACATGATGCTCTACCGACATTCGGTCCTGGTCCTCAAGAGCATCCCATCACATCCCAATATAAAAGACCCCGAGAGCAGGAAAGTCTATAGGCCATTGACAAAACGAATCGACCGAGTTATCCAAGACCTTGAGGATATAAAACCCGAGATTGAAAATGCTTGCAAGGAGTGGGAGCGCCTGGCTCCAGCCAAGGACGAGACACCACGACCGTCCTCGAAATATGCCCAATTCGCAGCTAGGGATCCTAGCCTCAGCGGAAACGCAAAAATCCTGGATGCCTTTGAGAATCAAGATTTAGCCGTCGATCTCGCTCAGAAGGAATTGGTGCGCAGGGACACGGCAAGGCGTGCGACAAGACAGGCGGGTCTCTCGGACGAAGACTTGGCGCCGAGGCGCATGGGAGGCAGGTGGGATCAGTGGGATACGCAGTCACGTATTGGCGACGATGTTGATCTACAAAGGCAAATGGCGGCTACCAGGCAAGCTCTGGATTCGTCTCGTGAGAGACAGCGTGCGAGCTATGATTCTCGTCCATTGGCTGCATCAACTTACAGCTACCCCTCCATCTCGCGACCCAGGCCTGTCGATTTTGAGCCGTCCAACTACCCCTCAACGCCATCGCAATCCCACCCTGCACTTCCTCCTAAGAGGCCAGTTCTTCCACCAAAGGATCCTGAACAGCCTCTAGTTGCTCCAACTATACCCCGAAAAGTTCCGTTGGCTGATATTCAGCCACTCATACCTACACCACCCCCAGTTCAAGATGACCGACCTTCACGACCACCCAAAGAGCTCCCACCTCAAGAGCTTCCACCCAAAGAAGAGCTCGCATCTCCACCTCTTCCCAAGAAGGAGCGGTTGACATTTAAGCCGGGTGCATACCTTGAGAATGGTGATCCTGTTCGCTCACTCTTCCTGCCCAGAAATCTTCGTCAAAGTTTCCTAGACATTGCTGCCGATAATACTCGCCGTGGCCTAGAAATGTGTGGGATACTCTGTGGTACTCCTATCAACAATGCGCTCTTTGTTCGCTGTCTCTTGATTCCCGACCAAAAATGCACGTCTGATACGTGTGAGACGGAGAACGAGGCCTCAATGTTCGACTATTGCATGAATGAGGACCTGCTTGTCCTTGGATGGATCCACACTCACCCGACCCAGACGTGTTTCATGAGTTCCCGGGATTTGCATACACAGTCTGGTTACCAAGTCATGATGCCAGAGAGTATAGCCATCGTTTGCGCTCCAAAGTTCAAGCCCTCGTGAGTCGAAACATTTCAACCCCTGTCTACAAATAGACTAACAGTGTAATTTTAGCTATGGTATTTTCCGACTCACCCATCCACCCGGTTTGGATCACATCTTGAACTGTAGTCGTGAGGAAACATTCCATCAACATTCGATTGATAACCTCTACTGCGAAGCAGAGCAGCCACAAGGGCATGTGTACGAGAGCGACAAGCTAGAGTTCTACGTGCACGATCTTCGAACCAAGAAATAATCATCATGGGGGGGAAAATGTCCAGGGTAGGCAAGGGATACGATCCAGCATGCATAGCGAAGGAGTTAGCTCATGGAGGACCTTGTCATGATTACTTTGATGGACAAATTAGAGATGGCACAAAAGCAATGACCAAGAGATTAACGTGCAGGAATGGATCGCCATCGGAGCATACGATAGGTGACAGTGCGTGGCTAATCTTACTTCTGCACACACTCCCCAGCTCATGGCCGGGCCACGCGCTGCAGATACCCATTGATCGTCACATTGGTACATGTTTCAGTGATGCCTGCTGGAGAAATCAACACGTATTTACCGGACTTGGCGAAGAAAAAAGTCATCATGACATTTAACTTTTGGGAAAAGACGCCATACAGTTGTGGAGATGGCAACAACGCGCGAAATAGTTGATAGCTAATTCAACCCGATTCAACGCCTGACCAAAGCCATGTACGCAAATATGCAGCAGTTAACCCATTTTTGGGGACCAAGACGAGAGGCTACGGAAATAGCGCCGTCATTTTCCCCGTTGACGCAACCACGGTAACCGCTATGTCATTTGTGGCTATCATGTCTTGATTACAGCGTACCAACGGATAGCCACGGTTCCGAAGTTGTCAGGTTGTAAGACAATGCAGATGCAGCCCGATCCATCACATCTCCTCACTCCGCTTGATCTAGGGGGGAAAAGCAATGTTGCGCCTCACGCCGTGTCTGAAATGGGGATGCACAGAAAAAATTTCCTTCAAGTTGAAGATGGCCCACCTGGTCAAGTGACGGAATACAAGGTGCTAACTGGGTGGTGAACTTGCATTGGCGTTGAGCCAATGGTTCGGTTAGCCTACCAGCCGAGAGATAGCTTGGTGGTGAGTCTACCACAGACCGGGGTCCCATACGTCAATCCGGACCTACCTTTCTGAATAGGGCATCGTCCAGATATTTTCTCCGTCGCGTCCTCCATCTGTGTTACCTAAAACGGAATAGATCTCCCTGGCTGAGATGGAGGCTCAGTCCAAGATCACGGTAAATACGCCGGGTCTTTTTGAGTTGGTGCGGCTGGGGGGGATTGGTGTGCTCAGAGATACTCGCGCCGATCGAGTGGCGGGGAAGGGTCTCCGGTTTTATCAACGAAGAGAGTGGTGGGAAACACATCCCGTCTCACACCGCGCGCAAGCCCAAAAGTGTAGATGGTGTGTATTGCATCCGGGTTTGAATGGCCCGCGGGCAATCGCCGAGGTTTGGGTATCGGGATGTGATTCCACACATCTCATTATCTGGCAGCTCCGCAGGGTCCTTGGCGGGCTACGTGTCTGCACATGGGTCGTCTTTGCCCCGAGCAAGAAACGGCACAAGGAAAACGACCCACGGTTCATGATGCTGACCTAAAGAGCCTGCCGCGTACAGTAGCCCCCGTGGGATCTTGCAGGATCTGATACTTGGGGACTGTCGGTGTTTTGGGACTAATTGTCGCTCCGGTGATTACGGCCGGGAACTGTGTCTGCTCGCGCGAGGAAGATTTGGGAAAAAACAAATCTGACACGCGATTGTACCGTTGACTACGTCATGTCTCGCAAAAGAAAAAAACTGTCGATACGAATCCCAGCCGTTCAGCTGGCGACGGGGACGCCTCGTGTGTTCCGTGTTTGGCCACAGGTCAAGCGAGGGCAGCCAGTGGTCCAATTGTGATCGCCGGATTTCGTAGCCAGGAGGGTTATCCAAAAGGGACCAGATGCAGTTCCCCTAGCAAATGCTTGTTGCCAATGATGTCTCAGTTGATGCCGGCCGCTGAGTGGACGAAGCCATGGGCTGGCGCCAAGGGCATGTGTGGTGGGGCGCGCGGGATCGACACGACTAATGCGAGAGCTGGAGCAGAGTTGCCCAATGCCCCCCCGATGCTTGGGTAAGGAGGAGAACCACGATTGCCGTGTTGGGAGGGGATAATTGAATGCCGGATTCTTGGACGGTTCAAGGGCGAAATTGCGCCGTGTCCCCTCGGCGGCGCGCGCTTTGCTCAAGGACGGGCAAGCGTCTCCCCACCGCCCCCCAGCACCCGGGGCGCTTCAAGTGCCATGACGGAACTGAGTAGCCTTGGCCAAATCTGCTTTTGGCTCCGATATCCCAGCCAGTGAGGCTGGCGAACGGCTCGGTCCGCAGTAATCTCTCTCCAATCGCATTGAGGATGGTGTGGACGGCAGGGGGGAGGTTGAGCGAGGATTTTGTTTTTGTTTTTGCCACGGCTTTCTCAAAGAGAGAGGTTCCATTTCTGCCTTTCGGGGTCATGACGACCGATGCACACGTGATTCGCTGTGTGTGAGATAAGAGCTTGTACCACGCAATGGAAGAATCATTGTGATAGGTCAAACCGTTGTTACAATTCCGCGAGGGGGTAAGACATGGCGGCTGGGAGAGAACAAGGACTTCCAACTTCAGAAGTCCAGGGGGAGGGGCAATGTGATGAGAGATGGCAGCCATGCCTCAGGTTGTCGAACGGATAGATATACGCTAAATCTAGCCAGGGCCTCTGAAGGGGGGCAGACCGCCAGTTGCACGATCCCGTTGTTGAGTTCGGGGGGTGGTTCGCGTTGACGTACGGGGCGTGGAGGCGAGGCGGGCTTGGTTCCGTGGCGCTGAAGCGATAGCCGATACAGCAAGGCCTGGCGGTTGAGGCCACCACAGCTAGAGATCCGCATCACATCTTGGCAGCGAGCAAGTCGCCACAAATCGAGGGCGTAAATGAGGGGTTGGAGGGCAGGCCGCTGAACCCTGAGCAGGGTCATCTCGTGGCGTGGGACGCGGCAGCAAACGCTTCCCAGACCGGGTCTCTGTCCGGCATGGCTGGCCCGGCCTTGGTTGGGAGAAGAGTCTGCAAGCGAGACATGGTGAGGGGCGCCGTCGACACAGACAAGTCACACAGCAGGCTGCGGTGAGATGAGCCGAGGAATCATTGCCATGGTTGCCGTCGCAATGGGATACCATCTCTTGGTGTGTGGCGGGCAATCCGTGTGAATCATTAAGCTCTGGTGAGAAGAAGTCGGGCTAGCTTCAGCTGCTTGTGCAAGTGTGCAAGTGTGCGTGTCTGTGTGTATGCGTGCGTATGTGCAGTCTGTCGAGACGGCATCGCATATGCGGTCATGTTGGATCAGCAACAGCGGCATTGATTCGATTGACTGCCACGCGAGCCAAGAAGAAATGTTTGACACATGCGACTGGACGGGCCAACCACGACCGCGGCAGCTGTTGTCGTTGCATGGGCACGCAGACTTGGACGGGACGACGACAATGAGACGATGGTGGTGGTGCTTTTTTGCTCTTCTGGACAGGGTCTAGCCTGGCGCGAGCCGTCCCCACAATCAGCGGCTGAACGATTGGCTCCGCAAGGCAAAGACAAATGATGAGGGACACAAGCCTGAAGCCATCATGTTGATCGCGAAAAGCAACAATGGGCCGTGCCACTGCACGCCGCCGGCCAACCAGGGCGCTGCTATTCCCCTTGCACGCCGAAGCGGGTCGCGGGCTGATGGACTGGGGGAGACGGAGTACCGGACCCTCACTTACAGCGACAGCTCGCAGCTTGATTCATGGATCATGGCCACTGGCTCGCATTAGCGGGATGCCGTGTCTCACACAGTGACGCTAGATAGGGTCCCTTGAGACCGTCGCTGAACACAGAGAGGGAGCTGCCAGCACGATAAAAGATGGCCAGGCTGCCCACCCTTAGGTCGTACTGAGCCGCCTCCGAGTGATCTGCTCACCTAGTTTCTCTCCTTCCCCGATTTCCTCAACCGTGGAAGCTGTAGACCAGAAAATGTCGACCAACGGGTCAGAAAAGAAGAACGGTGCCACCAATGGCTACCAGAACGGCGTGAACGGCGTCAGCGCCTCGAGCGCAAAGCCCATGCCCAAGCCCGTGTACGCAAAGGCCAGGAGCAAGCCTGAGAAGCAGGGCTTCAGGGCCAACTACAAGAAGCTCAAGGCTGCGTCCAAGCGACCTCTTCCCACTCAGAGCGGCGATGGCCAGTACCTCACCGTCCCCAAGCGACCAGGTTTGAAGGATGACCTGAAGCGTCTCACATTGAAGGGTGTGTACAAGTTGCTTTCATTTATGGCATGGATGAATTGGGAAGCTAACTGAAAAAAAAAGACTTCAAGACTCTGCTAGAGCTCGTCTCCCACAAGCTCAAGGGCGAGACCCAGCAGGATGACAAGACATACATCATGGAGAGGACCATTCAGCTGGTCGCTGGCCTCAACGACCACTCCAGGGTCCAGGAGGTGCTAACCAACAACTTCATCGATCAGCTGTGGTACTCGCTCGACCACCCTCCTCTGCTGTACATGGGCGACGAGTACCGCTTCCGACAGCCTGATGGATCCAACAACAACCCCTACTTCCCCAAGATGGGGGCTGCCCGGACTCCTTATGCGCGATCCGTCAAGCCTAAGAGGCTGCAGCTCGGCGCCCAGCCCGACCCTGAGGCCATTTACGAGGCCGTCATGGCTCGTGGAGCTTTCAAGAAGAACCCCAACAACGTATCGAGTATCCTCTGGTACTGGGCCACCATTATTATCCACGGTGAGCGCGCCAATCCCATCGGCAATGCGCAATGCGACTAACATATAATAGATCTCTTCTGGACCAACATGCAGGATCCCAATCAGAACGACTCCTCCTCTTACCTAGACCTTGCTCCTCTATACGGTTGCAACAAGGAGGCGTGCGACTCGATCCGAACATTCAATGATGGAAAGCTCAAGCCCGACACCTTCGCCGACAGGCGCATGATTGGCAACCCTCCTGGTGTGTGCATCATACTCATCATGTTCAACCGATTCCACAACTACGTTGCCGGCAACCTGGCCGAGATCAACGAGGGAGGCCGATTCACCAAGCCCGCCGCCAACCTGTCCGAAGAGGCTGCTGCCGCTGCTTGGAAGAAGTACGATGAGGAGCTGTTCCAGACTGCTCGTCTGGTCACCTCTGGTCTCTACATCAACATTACTCTCGTTGATTACGTCCGCAACATTGTCAACCTGAACCGCGTCGACACAACCTGGACGCTTGACCCCCGACAGGAGATGGGTGTCGCCGTCGGTACCAAGGGCGGTTCCGAGGCTGGTGTCGGTAACTGCGTTTCAGCCGAGTTCAACCTGTGCTACAGATGGCACTCTTGTATCTCGGACTTGGATGACAAGTGGATCCAGGACTTCTACAAGTTCCTGCTTGACGGCTACGACGGCCCCATTGATTTCCAGCGCATGATGATGGCTCTCAAGAAGTTCGAGATGTCGGTCCCCAAGGACCCTGCTGAGCGCACCTTCAACAACTTCAAGCGCGGCCCTGATGGTCGATTCAACGATGACGAGCTCATTGATGCTCTCGCCACTGCTATTGAGCAGCCCGGCGGTGCCTTTGGCGCTCGCAACGTTCCTCGTGTCATGAAGCCCGTTGAGATGCTGGGTATCATCCGTGGTCGTAAGTGGCACCTTGCTGGTCTCAACGAGTTCCGTAAGCACTTCGGTCTAAAGGGCTACGAGACCTTTGAGGACCTCAACTCCGACCCCGAGGTTGCTGAGTCTCTCCGCAACCTATACGGACACCCCGACAACGTTGAGTTGTACCCCGGTCTCGTTGCTGAGGAGGGCAAGACCCCTATGGCTCCTGGTGTCGGTATTGCACCTACTTACACCATTTCCCGTGTCGTCCTGTCGGACGCTGTCTCCCTTGTTCGTGGTGATCGTCACTACACCACCGACTACAACCCTCGCTACCTGACCAACTGGGGTTTCAAGGAGGCCGACTACGACCTGGACATGAACCACGGTTGCGTCTTCTACAAGCTGTTCATCCGTGCGTTCCCCAAGCACTTCAAGCCCAACTCTATCTACGCCCACTACCCCATGTGTACGCCCGAGGAAAACAAGATCATCATGAAGAGCCTCAACCGCTACGACCTGTTCGACTACGAGCGCCCCAAGTACTGCGCCCCAAGCGTCAAGGTCACCTCGTACGGCGGTGCCAAGCACGTTCTATCCAACTCGGACAACTTCCGCCTCTCCTGGGAGCAGGGCTTCTCTGCCCTCATGGGCTCCCACCACAAGCTCTCGCCCACTGCTGACCTCCAGGACCAGCAGCACAAGTTCCTCGGCGAGCTTCTGTACAAGGACAACTGGAAGCCCACCATCAAGGCCTTCTACTCGGGTATCGCTGAGCGCCTGCTCGCCGAGAAGACCTTCAAGCTGGCTGCCGGCAAGCCCCAAGTCGATATCGTTCGTGACTTTGGCAATCTGGCCCACGCCCACTTTGTCTCTCGCCTGTTTAACCTGCCCCTGAAGACCAAGGAGAACCCCAAGGGCGTCTACTCCGAGCAGGAGCTGTACACTCTGCTGAGCGTCATCTACATCTGCAACTTCTACGACATTGACCCCGTCAAATCGTACCCTCTGCGCATCCAGGCCAAGGAGGCTGCCGGCCAGCTGGGCAGCCTCATCGAGACCAACGTCAAGCTCGCCACCACTCTCGGTGTCGGTGGGCTCTTCACCAAGAAGGTTGCCGGCGACCCTCTGGCCAACCACGGTGTCCAGCTGGCCAAGGGCCTCAAGAAGGCTGGTCTCAATGCCCACGACATTGCCTGGGGTCAGATCATTCCCACCGCCAGCTCCTTGGTCCCCAACCAGGGCCAGTTCGTAAGTATTCCTTGATTTCCAGACTACTACTACGCGTATGTCTACTAATACCGCTCAATAGTTTGCCCAGTCTCTTGACTTCTATCTGTCTCCTGCTGGTGACGCTCACCGCACTGAGCTCAACCGCATCGCTCTGCAGGAGTCCAACGACGAGACTGATGCTCTGCTCCTCGGCTACGCCCTTGAGGGTGTCCGTCTCGCCGGCGCCTACGGCCTGTACCGCCAGGCCACCACCGCCACCACCATCCCCGAGGACAACGGCACCGAGGTGGCCGTCCAGGCCGGCGACAAGGTCTACGTCACCTTCGCCGCTGCTGCCAAGGACGCCAGCCACTTCCCCGACCCGGAGAAGGTCAACCCCCGCCGGCCCGTCGAGTCGTACGTCTTCTCGGGCTCCGGCACCAACGGCTCCGTCGACCGCGAGCTCGGCTACGTCGCCCTCACCGAGCTCTTCCGCTCCGTCTTCCGCAAGAAGGGTCTCGCCCGCGTCGCCGGTCCCCAGGGCTGCCTCAAGAAGATTCCCAACTCCGAGGGCCTGTTTGTCTATACCTCCGAGGACTGGGCCAGCCTGTGGCCCTTCCCTACCACTATGAAGGTCACTTGGGATGCTGAATAATTATTTTTTACGACTTGATAATTTCATGTGATATGGGGGATTTGAAAACCTTTTTGAGGATGCTTTAGTGATATCATTGCGCATTAATACCAATTTGTCTTGCGTTTACACTGTTTTGCTTCTGTGATTTTTGGCCTGCGTGATTTGAACTGTGATGTAATAACGAAAACCTTAACACGATGCTTGGTTCAATATTTTGTCTCGTGAAACAGCTGGGGAAAGAAAACGCCTGTCTGGCACATTTAATTAAAATACATGACATGTTCACACACCTCTACATGCATATCTACTTCGACATGGATTCTCAAACTTGCTCTCGGATTGCTTTTGTTACAGGATATAAGGCACTATTGCACTACGCATTGGCGGAGTGTCACTTCACTTTTGCCGTAGCCGTCAATGTGACAGCTTTCGTCCTGCATATGGTTGTTATTTGGGCCGAGCATGGTCCTATTCAGCAACCACGATGAACAAGATTCTCCTTACCCAAAGTCCCCAACCCAGCTGAGACTGATAGACACTTTAGTTCTTCTGTCAACCAAAATCATTGTCACGATGGTCAAATTGGTTCCCAAAAAATTATGCTTGACATTGGATATCCTAAAAATGACAAACTACCTGATCCGTCGCACATGATATGTATAACGAGTGGTATGTAAAAAAAAAAAAGCAATGCTAAAATGACTATTTGCAGAGAGCGTTATAAGCATGTCATTCCAAGTCATGACATCTTAATCCATTATCAATACCTGTCATATAATCAATCTGCCCTCATAGGTCTGTAATTCCTTTATATATATTCATAATTCTTTTTTTTTTTCTTTTACCAGCGCACCAGCCACCATCCGCGAGCAGCTTGGATGACGTCCATGTTGTCGACGTGGGGCTGGTGGCTTGCGCGCTTCCACGAGACGGAGTCCTTGACCTCGCCATTGAGTTTCCACTCCTGGGGGGCGAGGTACTTCCCGTCGGGAGCGTTCTTGTCGGCCTTGCCGCTGGCCCACTGGTCAAAGGCAGGGATCTCGAGCTTCAAGCTGGACTTGAGGCGGAGGTACATCTCGCTAATCTCGCTGACGGGCTTGTTCCAGCCCTTCATGTGGTAGTGCGAGGCCCTCATCAGCTCAAGGTGAAGCCTGGCCTCGGTGACCAGGCGGGCACGGTCGGGAAGGGCGTCAGCGCCCGTGTTTCGCTGGCAGGCGGAGCCGATCTCGCGCAGGGCAGCTTCGTGGATGCCCATGGCGCTGGAGTGGCGTCCGGCGTTGGTGTAGAGGCTGGCAAGGACTCGGGCGAACGAGAGGGTCTCGAGGTCGAGACGTCCGCGGCCGCGCCTCAAGTTGTAGTACAGAAGCTCGGCAGTGTCGATGGCCTCCTTGAGGTGGCCGTGGGCGACCTGGGCATCGACGAGCATCTTGCCGACGTTGAGCACAACCTCGGGAGACCAGCCGCGGTACCTCTGCATCGACTCGCGGGCGTTCCAGAGACGAACGAGGAGCGACTCCAGCTCGCCGAAGTTGTTCTGGGTTCCGAGGAGGCGGATGAGGCCGGTGAGGTCCTGGAAGCGGAGCTCGAGCATGTCGATCTTGATGTCCTTGGAGCGGAAGGCGGCCAGGACCTCGGTCATGATGTCGCGAGAGGTGTCCAGCATGGCCTTGCGGACTTCGGAAGGCTTGTTGGTGGGCGGGTGAGGCGCGTCGATGCCGGCCATGAGCTCAGCAAGCTTGTAGCCGTACTGGATGCAGCTGCGCTGGTAGTACAGCTGCTGGCCCTTGGCAAAGTGGAAGGCGACGTGAGCAACTTCCTGCGCGCCCTGGAAGTCGCCCTTGTCGAGGAGCATTCGGACGCGGTCGTTGCCGGCCTTGCAGGCGAGCGCCGAAAAGTCCACCTTGGTGGAGCGGTCCTTGTTGAGCTCGATCAGCAGCGCGAGGTAGAACGAGTTGATGGGGCTGTCGCCGGCTCCGTTGAAGTGGGTTCCGAACTTCTTCTTGAAGAGCTGGAAGAGCTTGGCATCGAGGGTATCCAGGAGGTGCTTGCGCTTGTGCTCCTCCCAGAAGCCACGGAGCTTGGCACCGCAGTCGAGGACGATCTCGATCTTCTCGTCGCGCTCAAGGACGCGAGCGTACTCGTCGTACAGGATGGACTCGAAGATGATGTTGACCATTATCTCGGTGTAGGAGAAGACGATGGCCTCGCCGGACAGACCCTTCTCGAACGAGGTCAGGAAAACAAAGACAATCTTGCTGGGGAAGCGGTTCAGCTTCAGGGTGATGTCAAGGCCGGGCAGGGTTCCCCTGAAGATGACGAGGTGTCGGAGCTGGCGAAGCAGCTCGTGGCCCTCCTTGGCAAAGCCAGAAGTGAGATAGATGGAGCCAAGAGTGAGGGCCGCCTTGAAGAGGTGGGCGGTGGTGGTGACGGTGGTGATGATCTCGGTGACGGAAGCCTGCAGAAGCTGGGTGATGCGAGCGTGGGATTCCTTGCCGCCGATCTTCAAGTACATGAGCACAACGTCCTTGAGGGCCCCAAGAGTCTTCTCGTGCCAGCAGCCAAACTCGATCTTGTACTTCTCGTAGGTTTCCATGCAAATGTCAACGGCGCGTTCGACAGGGTACGTCTTCTTGGCGCCTCCCTTGCCCGCGGTAATCACGGCAACGTACAGCTTAGCCAGACGCTTCTTGACAGTGATGACGGTCGTCTCGGTGATCGTGGTGGACTTGATCTTGGTCGTGGCGATCTTCTTGAGCACCTCCTCGTAGATGGTGATGGCCTCATGGTAGTGGTCCTCGTTCTTCTCGCACAGCTCGGCAAGCGAAATCAGCGCAAGGATGTAGATGGAAGACTCGGTGCCGAAGCGCACGCTGACCACGTCCTTGTACTTGACGGTCATCTCGTACAAGATTTTGAAGTCGACCTTGAAGTGCATCTCCAGAACCCAGATGAACTTGGAGTAAATCTCAACGGTGACATCCTCAGTGAAGTCGCACTCGTGGTCGTGGTTGCACAGCGTCTCCCACAGAACGTAGCAGACGTCACGGAACTCGGTCCACTTCTTTTGGGCGTGGTAGTGGCGGAAGAGCCAAAGGCAAGCCTTGAAGGCATCGCCATGGCAGTGCTTCTGCCCCTTGTTGAGAACAGCCACAATGTCGAGGTAGTACACGTAGGCGTCCTTGTGACCGATCAGCTCGCAGGCGGCAGCCAACAGGTACAGGGTCTTGATGGTCAGCTTGTGCTGCTTTCCAAGGGTCTTGCGGTAGCGCTGGAGGACCTCGACATAGATCTCAATCACCTTGTCGTGGCGGTGGTGCTCTTCGTAGAACTTGATGAGGATGGAGATGGACTCCTGGAGCAGCTCGTCCTCCATCTGGCAGGAAGCCAAGCAGGCGTAGTAGATGCGCAGGTAGATCTTCTCAGCCATCTCAAAGAGACCGCTGCGGTGGTAGCAGTCACCAAGACGACGAGCGATGACGACGCACTCCTTTGCCCAGTGCTCAGTCAGCTTGACCTTGAGATCGGCGCTCATGATGGCCATCCAAGAAATCTCAAGGGACTTCTTGATCACAACCTCGGCTTCAACCCAGTTGTTGTTCTTGATGTAGAGGCCGATCAGAGCCATGCAGGCAGAGAAGAAACGCTTGTCAACGCCGGACTTCTTGCAGCGAGCGTAGTGCATCTCGTAAATCTCTTTGACAACACTCTCGGTGGTTTCAGTACCGGTAGTAGTGGTCGTCTTCTCTTTGACAGTAGTCTCAGTCCACTCCTCCACAACCTCGGTAATGAGAATCGTCGTCTGCTGGGCCTCCTCGTGGCCGCCCTTGCCCTTGCTCTTGAACCAGCCCCAGACTTTGGTGAAGATGGAGATGGTGACGCTCAGAAGACCAAAGCTTCGGCATGCATTTCCAATCTCTCGGATCCAAATGACTAGAGCCTCGAGCTCGCACTCGTAGTGCTCGTACTCGGACCAGAGGCAGATGAGAATGCTGGTGGCCTCCTCAACACGCTTCACCTTGCGCAGGAACTTGACGTACTCCAGAGCAATAGTGATTTTAGCAACGTGCACATCGAGGTTAGTGTTGACGCGACCGATAGCGCAGATGCGGCGCCAAAGAGAAAGGAAAAGTCGCTCGGCAAGGAAGAACTTTCCACAGACAACGTACGACTGAGCAAGCTTGATAAGCATGTTGATGCGAATCTGGCTGGTGAGTTCCATGTTCTCGCTGGTGTCGAAGATCAGCTCCTCAATCTTGTGGATGTGCTCCGGGTCCTCACTTCCCTTCAGGACAATGTCGACATCGCCCAGGAAATCGCCAAGCTCCTTGGCCTTCTTGGACTTGGCGCCGAACCTGAGGATGATGATCTCGCGGAGCTCCCTGTAGATGATGGTGGCACGCCACTCCTCATTGATCGAGACGTAGAGCTTGGCCAGGATTTCGTACCAGGCAATCACTTCATCGCTGGAATCACCATGCTTGTGTTTGCAAATAGCAATCATCAGCCGAATCATCTCCTCGCGGTAGGTGACAATGTCAGTCCTCGTGGTGATGGTGATGTTCTTGGTCCAGTTCAGGAAAAGGGACGTGCAAGAAACAACAATGGGGTGGGTCTGAGAGAAGGACGATTTGCCAATCTGGACGGCGCGGTAAAAGTATCTGGCTCCCTGGACAGGAGACTCAGAGATGGCGACATGAATGTGACCGAGATGGATCACGGTCTGCAGCACCGTGTCGTGGTTCTCGCCGAAGCACGACTCTCGAATCTTGAGAGCATACTCGTGCAGCTCAGCCAATTCCTGACCAAAGTAGTATCGGGCCCAGTATGACCTCTCGAGCAGCACAAACATGACGGAATTAGGGAAGTACTTGTCGAAACGGCTGCCCAGCTTCATCTCACCCCTGGAACCGATCTGGCCGGACAGTCCAAAGTGGAGGATCCAGTTTCTCAAGACGTATCCAAGGAACTTGTTGCCAGCGAGAACAACGTCAACGACCGAGTCGTCAAGCGCATCAGTCATGACCCCCTGGTCAGATTCAAGAGTCAGCTTGGCATAGAGAAGCATTCTGTTGGAAAGCTGCAGGTGGGTCTCGCTCTCGGACAGAAGCTGCTTTCCGAGCTGAGCTTGCAGGTGGTTGCGGACACCAGCACTGCGGAAATGAAGGCGGCCACCTCGGATTACAACTAGATCACTGCAGTCCTGAGCCAGTCTGGCAATGTTGTAGGTGCTTGCGTCGATACGAAGCTTGTCCGGGTTGACGGCAAGCAGCTCGGCCATCTCAGCGACAGAGAAAGGCTCTTTTGTAACGAGCATAAACGAGAGAATCAGCTGAAGAGTTTTGCTCTGCTTTAGGTCAAGTCTATCCACCACCAAGTTCAGAATCTTGGAGATGTCTGAAGGAATCGACTTGGCCAAACCCTTGAACGAATCATGAGTCAGCTCCGGCAGATGCTTGGGAACTAGAAGGCGGCTGGCCTCAAAGGCCCAGAGGAAGCTGCCATTGGCCTTCTTCGCGAGGCTGTTGACAATGTCCTCCTGCTCTGCAATAGTAAACTCGGGCCAGTGACGAGACCTGCCCAGAGTCTGGCGGAAATGAGTCTTGATGTCCTCAGACACATTCTGCTCGGTGATGGTGAGCTGCCTCGTCTTTTCGCCAGGCGATAGGGCAAGGCGAGAAAAGCTAATGATTCGTGTGTTAACCAGTCTGCTGGTGTACTTGCGAAGCTGCTTGTTGAAGGAGGCAACCGTCTCAAAGGAGCCCGAAGTGTCATCACAGCCATCGGCCAAAAGGACAATGGTCGAGTCACCCTTCTCCGCCAGCTTGAGGCTCAGGTGAAGAACTTCCCATAGAGACTCCTCGAGCTTCTTTGGGTCATGCTTATTCCTGCGATCCTGGGCAAACGCATTGGCCAAGTATTCATACAGTTGATACTCGCCCACGTTTTGCTCAAGCAGCTGGAACAGGATGCTCTTCAAGAACGCTATTGAGCTAGCTTCATTGACAGAATCAAAGGCTTCAGATAACGTTAGTCGCTGGTACGATTTATACTTGGCAAAAGTATTACTCACGGAAGTTGTACTGCAGAACAGAGTACGACTTGTAGTCGAGAGGGCGGGCAAGTCTCTCCTGAACCCACTCGGCAAGAACAGTCTTGCCGAATCCAGCAGGCCCTTCAACAGCCAAAGCCTGCTCATTACTATCAAAGAACTGGACCAAAGCATCCCTGATCCAAGTGCAAGTATCCTCGGAGCGATCAAGATGCTCCAACACCTCGTCGTACAAGGTATTTCTAACAGAGGTGCCAGACGAAGGCTGGAGCTTTAGGCGCAGGCGGCGAAGATCACTGATGGATGCCTTGCCAGCGAGCTTATACCTCCAAATATTATCGCAGAGTGCATTCTTAGCTTTCCAAACATGGTCAACATCACGACCAAAGTGGTGGTCAAAGCTGATCTTGACCCTCTGGTTGTGTTTAAGACTGCTAATCTTCTGCTTATAATAATCGGAGACGTTGCTAACGAGGTAAACAATGTCGAGGAAAATATCGGCGGCTCCCTTGAGGACATCAGCGGGCATCTGCTTCAAGTCGCGGACCTGGCTGATGTTGGAAAGGAGCATAGCCAGCTCGTACAAGGCTGTAAATGTGGGGGCGAGGGCGTCGGCTTGGTGGTGGCCAATCTGCAGAAGAAATCATTAGCTACACAGGGCAGACCCACAGCAGAGCAACATCATGGCTTACATCGAGGAGGACCTGGCAGCTGGCCAGGGCTGCACGGGCAGAACCTGCACACCCAGGCACAAACTCTTCAATTCTGGAGCCGAAGAACCAGACCTGTAGGCCAAAGAATTGGGCGGTGCTCAGAACCCGGTCCCAGCCACTGCCCTTTCGGGGCATGTGGATCAGACGCTCATCCGAAATGTATTGTAGGTACGACCGCAGGTCCATCTCGGACACGAAGTCTTCGCTATATTCTGGCAGGCGGCAAATTATCTCCTTGACATATCGCGTCACCTCGGCCGGCCGGGCAAAATGCTCAACGCGAGAAAATTTTGAGTTGGCTCGCTTGCCGCTGGTGTCAGCCTCCAAAACTTGCGAGTCAATGACGGTGTGGCCCTCGCTGTCGGAGCTGTACAGCTCCGTAACGTGGACGCTCGCGGGCCTTTGGCCGGGCTTGATGCCCGACCCAGCATCAGAGAAGCCAGGCTGAGCGGCGGCCATTGTCGAAGACGTCGACGGCCGGTCAGCTCCGTCTGAGGCGATGGACGAAGATACTGAGCTTCTCCTTTTCTTGCCGACTGGATTCAAATGGCGGTGTGTCAGTTCTCAGTTAAATAGCTAGGACTGACGACGGGGGAAAAAATAAGAAAGACGTACAGACGAGGTTCTTACGAAGGTTAAGCATTCTCGTCTCGAAAGGCTGGCGAGAGAGGGGGGGTGTGGTGGATGGTTCAGCGGACAGCCGCTTTTATGTTTATGGAGGTATCAACTACATGGCGTGAGTGTTTCGTACGGGCGATTATTTAAACTGAGAAGCAAGCGAACAAACTCCACCACCGCCTTCGGTGGAACTAGACCAAATGGAGCCCGAAGGAACGATGGGGCTGTTGGGCATGTTGGGCTTGAGAAACCAACTCGCCATGATGCAAGCCATACTGCGTTGTGCCGTTGCTAGACAGAAGCGGGCCAAAATGATCGGTGCGGTCGGTGGTCGGCGCGGCGCAATTGGTCCACGACAGGGCGGTGATGTGAGAGACGACAGCCCCAGCATTGACGACCAGGTTTGCCGAGTCGGGGAGCAGCGCAGGTAGCCACAGGCCCTTTGGGCAGCCTATTGAGGGCGAGCAAACTCTGTGCCGAGCCGCGTGAAGCTCTGCAAAGCCCTGCGCGCACGGCATGCAAGTCGATAGTGGCTGGAAGCTCTGTTCAATGGATTGGTGCAGCAGCGCCACTGGGTGGGCCAGGTGGGTTGGGATCAACAGATAGCCGCAAGACTATTGACGGAAAACACGGGCACGGGGCCCTCGGCCTGGACCGTTCAGTCGGCTGGTCACTATCAGAGGCCCTCTTGCGAGCCAGGGAGCGCGAATCGGGCTGGGAGAAGTGGACTGGAGGAGAGAAAAAAAAAGAGGCGAGGTGACGAGGTGACGTGGGTCTCGCTGGAGCCAGAGTTCGCGGCAGAACGAGGCCCGCAGCCACGCAGCCAGCCAACGTGAGAAATTCGTGGCTCCTGGGGACGAGAGCGAGAGTCCGGACAGGACGCCACCAGCACTGACTTCACTTTCTCGAAAGCCAAGAGCATGGCATTGCCAGTGGCATACCCATTTTTTACTTCTTTTGTCCATAAGCCCCCAAATCATTGGCTTTTTTAACTTCTGGTTTCCATTTCTTTTGCAGCCCCGGCATAACCGCCCGTTGAGGCAGATGCGAAACCGGTTTTCTGAGCCAAACGAAGCGTCGAGGCGATTCCGAGGCCGACTGCTCGGTTCCGCTGCACGCATGCTTGCAGAGAAAGAACTCGAGGATTGGGGACTGTCATTCGCTGCGTTTAGCGAGCAATATTAGCATCCGCATCCGAGGCTGAATGATGTTGCAGTAGTGACGCGAGAGCAGGTGGTAGGTGGTGTATCCGGTGCATCCATCTAAATCCCTGAATCGCATCCCGACCAGTGGCGTTGTCAGCCGGCCGTTGAGTCTGGGGGATGGTATTGTGGATGCAGCCAGACCTGCACTATTAACTGCATGTGGCGTGAAGTGCGCTCTATCCCGACCCATTGCGAATGTTCCCTTGTGGCCTTGAATGGCACATACCCTGCAGATCGTGGAGGATGAGGCGAGCTGAACATTTAATGATGGGTGGTAATATCAGTTATAGTACATGCATGTCAGTGGTAATTGCGGTGGACACGCGTGACCTGGGTGCAACACCTCTTGCCTCCGACCAATTGCATGACATCGGAGAGAACCCGGATGCGACAAGCAGAGTAAATGTCTTACATGGGAAGGGGAAATATTGGTTTTGGTTTTTTTATCGGACCATGGCTTTGTTGCTAGTCCCTTGGCTGCTGATAGCTGACGACACAGGCACGTTTTTATCATGCAGA
Source organism: Calonectria crousiana (assembly GCA_013406985.1). Classification (NCBI taxonomy): domain Eukaryota; kingdom Fungi; phylum Ascomycota; class Sordariomycetes; order Hypocreales; family Nectriaceae; genus Calonectria; species Calonectria crousiana. The sequence goes on along the minus strand of VTGD01000030.1, from coordinate 170,222 downwards.
GCAAAGTAAATTGGAATCGTGCCGTAGCAGTGAGGGGTCTAGCAAAGACCTTGTACCGTGTACCGACCTCAATTGTATACGTAGGTAAACCTTCATTCACATGTGAACACTAGCTGGGTTGGTAGAGGCTGCCTGCATGCCATTGTTTTTTATGCAGGTCCTAAACAACTTGTCTTACATGGGAGGTCGTGATCAATTGAGTTGGGGAGGTCTGGAGTGGAGTTGTGTGATCAGAAAAGCGGACATCAGATAGGATAGCACGCAATGTATGGAACGCGAACATATGGTGAAGAGCATAAAATTTCATACAGACCCAATGCCTTGAGGGATTCGTTGAGGTCTTCTTCTCTACTTCCGACACTCTCATATGGGAGCTGTTGGGTGAAGCACAATTGCGGGGAGCTTTGACCAGCTTGGGCTTAACTACAGTCTCGGATAGCTATTTGAGTCCCTCAAGGCTATTTTTGAGTGGGAGAGCCCCCAACGGGCCGGCGCCCCCCGTCTACCGATTATACGGGTCAAATAAGCATTCAGATCAGCCCCCTCATAACCTGGGTTCCTCACAACCGCCAACATTTGCCATTTCCTCCATCACTCAGCTGTCAGATCACCTACCCTGTGGCTTGGGCTGAAGTGAGGATTGCGCCGCCTATGCGCGTTCCCATTGGCTGACGGAGCTGACATGTGAGATGCCCAGGAAAAAAGCACCGAAATTGGGGATGCTTGGGACAAAATGACCGGTTAGTGAATGCGAATGTATAAAAGTCTCTTTTAATACGAAACCAATATCTATAAAGAACCCTTCCCCCATCAACCCATACATATGCTCAATGTGTTTACATAAAGCCCTTCCAATTGACATTCCGGATCTACCCACTTTTCCTGTCAAGCAAGCCAATTAGATCACCCAACCTTCCCGCCCCCAAGAAAACATTTTTCTGACCAATAGATGGACGTGAAACGGGGCCTCCCATCAGACCTGCGACAGGGGGTCAAATCGTTAGTTCATCCAAACACACGGTAATGGCTGTCATGTTGGTTCTGTGTTCCAAAGCAACGGGATTTAGGACCACCCATATGCCTGGCTAGTGCTCGTCCGCACAGAGGCCATTTCGGACGACATCCCATGCCACGACGGCTTCACAGCGGGTGATGGCCTCAAAATGCACTGGAGGACATGCTCCGGACACACACGAGCGGGGGGAAAACACAGCCGCCAGGGCTGCGACATGTCAGACGCGGTGGCACCCGGATCTGCGGTGCCGTAAGAGCAAACCAGAAAAGGGGTCAGCGAATGGCCCTGAAACTGTCTTCCTCAGCTGCCGCTCCCCAGCAGCCTCCGCTTTGTTTCTCGCAGAGCGGTCGGGCTTCATGAAACTGGCTAACACTCGCACCCAGTTTCACTAAGGGCTGCCTCCCAGCACAGGCCGCCAAGTAATTGGATCTTGCATGTTTCCCACCCCGCTTTTCCGTCCGTGTAGCTGCGAGACGGCGTCCAATCTACTCCGCCCTTGCGGCCCCCATTGGCTGCCCGCCTTCATCTGATGTCTGCTCTCGTCCATACGATCGGCATTAACAGTCTCACGGGGGCTGGGTCTACCTGGTTCAGGCTCAGGGGCAATGCAGTCAGCCGCTGGGGCTCCCAGACCAGCAAGACACAGGTAATACGAGTGAGTTCACAGCAAGAGTGAGAAAGCAAAAAAAAAAAAGATAGAAAAAGGGGACGTTCCCCGGGTAGTTTTCACATGTAACCTCATCGCTACTGTCTCTTGTCTTTCCATTCGCTCTGCCCAGTGCAAACCTATCTCTTCCAGTCCTTACCATCCATTCGTCGCGGCCGGTTCGCAAATCCTCATATTCTTCCTTGTCTGTACCCACTGCCAAGTCAGCATCGTCAGCGCCAAGAATTAAGAATTGAGGCAGTTCAATCCTTCGAGACAATCGTCAGCCTGGTAGCGGATTCCAATTTTACTACCTTAAAAAGATACCCCAATTCCTTTTTCTCTCTTCAGATTCATTCAACAATTCTTCTTTATCTTCTGTCAAAATGAAGTTTTCCACTGTTCCTGCTCTCGCCCTGGCCCTTGCCGGAGCCGTCTCCGCCGCTCCGGCTGGTTGCAAGGCCAGGACCCCAACGGCTACTGCCACTGCGGCTCCCGCTGCTACTTCGGCTGCCGACTCGACCGACTCGACCTGTAACGTCTCGGTCACTGCCGAGCAGCTCGCAATCATTGCCCCCGGCACATCCTCCTGTACCACCACCGGCGGTGAATGCAGCTCAGCTGCCAATGCTGCCAAATGGATTAACAAGGCCGCCTGCGACTACAGCGTGACCAAGAATGAATTGATGGCCGTCTTGGCCCTCATAGCTTTCGAGTCTGGCGATTTTGCCTACAGGGTCAACCTGAAAGCTACCACTGAGCCGACTGACCATGCCGGCCAGGGCACTGCTAACATGCAGTCTGCCACCTGGAACTTCCTGTACGCCCAAAGCCTCCCGGATGTCAAGAGCCAACTCTCCAGTTTCACAAGCATCGATTCCATGACCTATGACCAGCGGAACAATGTTCTTCTGCCTCTCGTCACCACCGACACCTACAACTTTGCCAGTGGTTTCTGGTTCTTGACGGCGGCGCAACCCGCAGTGTGCGATGCCGCCCGCACCGCGCTTAACAGCGACCTCTCGACAGGGTTCACCACATACATTGAAAACTGTGTTCAGACACCAATCACCAAGGACCGAACTGACGTCTTGAACCTTGTTATCAAAGCCTACTCCAGCTATTGAGAGGTAGTCTTTGCATGAAACTTCTATCTTTGGTGCACTCTGGGCAAAATAGGGAAACCAGCGAGCTTGGTTTAGATTTCTTGTATACTATGCAATTGACAAATGACATTGGATAAGCCATTTTGTGCTTTTAGTTTGTGACTGTCGCAGGATCGTAGCGGTCTGAAGGATCTGAAACAGGTCGGTAACTAAAGTAGTCGAATGTGGCCTGTTTTGCCGTCCCATTTAGATCCGAACAAGCCATCCCAACAAATGCCCCAGTGAAGCTACCATGCGCTTGATGTCCACCACACTCATCCGAAATGATAGATGCGTTAAAGACTGGTCCAATCTTGGCCTCACTACCTCCATCGATGGCATAATAAAATTGAAGGCGCTCTCCACGAATAGATACTTTTAGTTTGACTTTGCCTTCATTTGCAATTTTCACTGGTTCTGGGGCTGGAGATTCGAGATTGCTGTCTGGCCAAGACGCCTCAGAGCTCATAATGAGGAGCTCTCGCTGGCCGTCGGAATGCGCAGTCACGGTCAGGTAGAAAAAGTTGAAGCGGGAATAGTAGGCTGTCAGACCCGCAAATTGGCGCTCATCTTCGGGTGAAAAGTCGATTACCGTCTCGGCGTCATACGAAAAGTGCACTTGGCGACGAGCCACTAGCGCTTGCTCAAACCAGGAGCCAATCGACTCGCGCCCGATGAGCGTCAGCTTTCCACCCTCGCAGGAAAATATGCGCTCAGATTCCGGAGTCCGCAGCCACTGAAAATCCTTCGGCAGACCGTTCTCAAACGTGTATTCATGGGCCGCCCAATACACATTGTCGCTTCGCTCTCCCGGCACCTTAACATAGAGACTGGGAATCGGTCCATCCTTGACGTAAAGCCAATCATCCTCAGCCCAATGCGCTCGCTGGATGGCTGTTTCTCGTCCAAGGATGCACCGTCTATTTTGGCCGATGGGCCGCCCGCTGAGATGAACCAGATATGTGGATCCATCTGGGGTTTCGACCAGGTCCCCATGTCCTGCTCTTTGCAGGGCTGCAAACGGGGCATCCTTTGACGTTAGAATATGTTTGTCGGGGTGTGTTTCATAGGGACCCCAGATGTTGCGGGATCGGGCGAGAGTGCATGCATGCTCATAGGCGGTGCCACCTTCAGCTGTCAAGAGGTAGTACCATCCATTGCGTTTGTAGAGATGTGGGCCCTCAACCAGCGCAAGTTCCGTTCCCAGGTAGATGTTCTTCTTTGGTCCAACGAGCCTTTGCACAACGGGGTCGAACTCCTGCAGGATGATCCCCGCAAAGGCTTGAGGCCGCCGGCGATGGTCCCACAGCATGTTCACAAACCATTTACGCCCGTCCTCGTCATGAAACAAAGAAGGGTCAAAGCCCGATGAATTGGCATAAATGGGATCTGACCAAGGGCCCTCAATTGCCGGGGCATGGACGATGTAATTATGGGCATCTTTGAACGAGCCGTCTTTGCGTTTGACGTCGGTATAAACCAGCCAGAACCTTTCACCATCGTGCGTCAGACACGGTGCCCAAACCCCGCAGCTATCGGGATCACCACGCATGTCCAGCTGGCTTTTGCGATTTAGTGGGCGGATAACCAAGTCCCAGTTGGCTAAGTCGTTGGAATGATGGATTTGTACACCGGGATACCATTCAAAAGTAGAAGTGGCAATGTAATAATCTTGACCAACTCGTAGAATTGATGGATCTGGGTTAAACCCAGGCAAAATCGGGTTTCTAATAAGGGCCATCGTGACTTGAGTCGACAATGAAGTCTGGATGATAGAATATGAGCGATCAATTTGAGCATTGGCATTGAGCGGTAGCCGTGCCGTTAATTGTAGCTATTTGAACGAGTTGGGGTGGGTATCTTTAATTTAGCCTGAATTCAATTATGGTTGCGTGCGGGGTGAAGACCGATGTGCTGAGAATTCTGCACGTTGTTGCGGGAGTGGAACGCCCAATAGACCATGCCGCAAGCTGATTGAATACTTTTTGCCCCATAGCGGTTGTTGCGTGGGCAAGGCTGCGTGTTATGAGCTCATAACCCAGACACGTCGTCATTGAGACATCAGCCAGGTGTAGCTCTCCACGAGGCTTGTTCTTGTGCTTATTCGGTTGAGAAATGATCTTCAATATCCATACTACCCGGGAAGCTCTCCCAAAAGCCTTGGGTTGCATCCGCAATGGCTGCGTGCATTCCACTTCCAAAATCGATATTCGTTGTGTCAAAGAGGTCAGTATCTGCGGGGGCGATATAGCTTAATCCCTGTGCGGCAAATTCCACCTCGTCAGATCTTGTCATATTTTCAGCATCAATCATTTCCTAGTGTTTTGTTAGTTGAGAAAATTCGACGTATGATAATCAGGGACTTGTGAAGGTTGGCTCACAGCTTCTTCATTGTCTTCGAGATCAGGTTGGCGAACAGGGTCTGGCTGCAAGGCGCCATAGTCAATTATCGCGTTGCGCATCTCTCTTCGTTCGCTCGGAGTGACTGCTTGATCGCCCTCGGCTTTTATATTGCTGTAGAATATTTGCATCGCTTGGATTTTTTCACGCTAGAATTAAAATTAGCATTAGAAGCTGGTCCTAATAATTGCACAACATACCCAGGTATCTGCCATTGGCCACGCCTGTCTCATGTCTTTGAGGAACAGGCAACCTTCGACAATGCGATCTCGTCGCTTTTCCACTTGACTGGCAGTATCTCCAGGGTTCGGGAAATGGTAAAAATAAAGTGTGGTTCCCACTGCAGTATAAATAGTGAACCCAATCCAAGGAACAAGTCCACGAAGGAAGAAAAGACCGAAAGCTCGCATTTCCTCCAGCATCTCACAGACTTGTTCAGCAACCTGCACTAATTCTTTGCTGGACCAAGAAGACCACTGAGACCACTCGCGATCTACCACTCTGGCTTTTTGCATCTCGACTTCTGGTAAATATGAACGGTAGAGAAATATGACGCTCATAAAATAAATGCAGTGCATATAGCAATAAGCCTGTCCTTGATTCGAGACGCTGTGAGCTCGGAGGAGAAATAGATCGTACTGTAGCCTTTCAGGCAACGAATCTTTCCAAAGATTTAACCGAGAGAGAAGATACTGGAATTCTGATTGAGCATCCCACGGCGGATGGTTAGTCCCGTGTGGTGTGCACGCCCATCTGGCCACAGCACCCCACACGTCAGCAACTCGCATACTATAGGCGACAATTCCTAGGTTTCCTTGTGTACCTAGCCTTGGGCTCTCTACTATTGAACCATCTAGCCTTTCGCATGCCACTCGCTCTCCGAAATTGAAACTCTCAGAGTCGCAGGGGAGTTGAATATGCATTTTCTCTGCGGACAGCATTCTATCGCGCCCTTTACCTCCACTTAGTAGGCTGTCCATGAGAAAACATGTCCATGCGGTGCGCCTCCTCTCTTCGGCATAGATGAAGTCCTCTCGTGACATTGGGGGTGGGTGCTCATCAAAGAGTCCAAGAACTTGGGCCATTCTGACTGCCATTCCGAGGTAAACCCAGGCCCGCTTACCTTCACCAGCTCCCCATGAATGTCCGGTCAGCATTAATAAGACCTGTGCCCTGTGCACAGTGGGCTGGTCTACCAAGGATAGTACCAAGGTCCTCGCATGACTTGCAAACGTGTTGCTCGCCTGGACTTGACTCGAGTAGCCTGGTGGGGCGGCTTGAGAAAACCTGTATGGCGTCAGCGTTATTTCGTTGCTGGTGCTGGGGGAGACGATGCCCACCGGACAGTGATGGCGAGCATGGCCCAGACGAGCAGCGGATCCAATGATTTTTTGCGGATCTCGATGAGCAGGTTTGGGATATGATGGAACGACCACTTGTAAGAGCAGCGGAGGTAGCTGTTCTTGACCTCATCGGTGAGGTACTCGAACGGGTCCACTGCTGACAGGCTTTTGGCGCGCGCCTCGAGCCATTCATCGGGTTGGGTCGCATGGCTTTGCGACATAGCGCCTGAGAGGCCTGTACCTTCCAATTCTTGGCCATGGCGCTCTACCCTGGGCCGACGGAAGATGAACGACGTGCCCTTGGGGGGGAAGATGCATTCATCGCCGCGGTTCCGGCAGCGATTGCAGGGTGGCCCGCCGGAGTGAATACACTAGAGGGGCAATTAGCGACTCGCGCGATCAGAGGACGAGGCCGGTGTGCGAGATATTCACTTTTCGCTTCGAGGAACGACATGCGCCGCAAGCGATTGACTTCTTCATGCCGATTAATTGAGATTGGTGATGAGATGAAAACGCGCCTGAGGCTCAGTCTGGGATCCTCTGGTGGGGCATGTGACTCCCACTGCTTTAAAGCTTAGTGGGACGTTGGCCAGTGCCTATCGCAACGCTGCGATGGCAGGATAGGGAGGGGAGATGCAGCAAAATGCTACCCAGAGCGCTATCTTGTAATCGAGACGGATCAGAACGCCAGGCGCTTTGTTTTTTACCTTTCGGCTCGCCGTTAACCTAAATGGTTCTGTAAGGTGAGATGGAATTTGGGTGTGGCCTTGAAGCAACTTTCGGCGCATTCGTTGGACACCACCTCAAAACAACAAAAATTTCCCCCATAAAGCAAGGGGTCTGAGGAGGTTGGTGTCCGAATACAGGGATGGCTTATCACATGCACATTGATGTGGCTCGAAACTATTGGAAGGCTTCTCTGTCTATGATAGGAACGCTGACAAATCTACTAACGATGAAGATTGCTTGAGGACCAGTGAATATCTTGCCTATCCGGGTATTCTTGTCCCAACCTCCAACAATTTGAAAACCATATATTAAAATGCTTCAGATTTATTATTGGTCTCAATGGTGGCACTTCGTAATTCAGCTCAAAAGGGATTCTTCCAATTCGATCCTACCCTAAAGCAGGATTGTTATCGCGACGGGAAGATGGATGGAGATCAACTAGCAAGTCGGATTATCTGATGTGAAAACGAGAAAAGATGGCTTATTTAATATTTATGGTTTGCTCCCGTGTAAATCTAGCGGTGCATGTCCTACTGGCTAATTTACTGAATTGCTTGGTTCGCGCCCTCCCAATCTTCCAGCTTGACCATTTTCCTGCCACGCTTTGCATATATGACGGTCCCGCGTTTCCTCTGGCCATACTGAGGATCGCACCCAAAGAAATCGTTAGTAAATGGAATAGGCCTATTGTTGCGAACGTTGTCCTTGACCCTGTTGACAACATTGCCATCCCCAGTGATGTCTCTGCCTCCCCACACGACGCTATGGACCTCAACGTCGGGAATGGCGTTCAGCTGGTTCCAAGCCTCGTCCTTCTCGCGCCGGAAGCGATTGGATTCCTGTTGTGCGCCCTCGAGCTTGGACTGGCTGTCTCTAAACGCGGCCTCTATAGAAGCGAGCCTCTGGGTGAGCTCTTGGACCTGGGCATCCTTTTCCCTGATCGTGTTCGTTGCCTGGGTGGTGCTGGCATTGCTGGATTCTTGTTGACCACTGACTTGTTTAGAGAGGATCTCGTTATCAGCCTTAACTCGGTCGATTTCTTCTTGTCGCTTAGCGCACTCATCGATGCTTGCTTGCAAGTCCGCTTGCAACTTGGCAATCTCCTCTGGGCTCAGAAGTTTCGTCTTGTCGGTCTGTAACCAGGGGTTAGGACAATTTTATTCTGATACGGGGCAAGACTTACAGGCAACAACAGTCGGAAGACGTGAGGGCTGAGGAACCGCCAATTGCGGTAGGGGTCTGTGGCCACCTTGGGGTTGTCTGTGACCTCATTTACCTCTCGAACAATCTTGATCATCTCAAATCGACAGTCTCTGGCGGCTTTATCAGTGCCGAAGGCGTCGGCCGGGTATGTGTCAACATCATTTGGAGGTAAGGGTTCCTCCAATATAATCTGGCTGTGATCAGGCGACTTTGCAAGGGCCGTCTTTGCCTCATTGTATCTACCCAATCGCTTCTCGAAGTCGGTCTTGATAAGTTCTCGGTAAGAGACAAGCTTATCAGACATCTCCCGTCGCTTGACAAGAGACTTTCCTTGGTCGATTTCTTTGATAGCTATGATATACAATTAGCCAAAAATTACAGCGCGAAAGAAAAAAAGTTTACTTTGGTTGATGTCTTCCCACATCATCTTGTATTCCTATTGTGACAGCTGGTTAGTTATGAAATTGTGTTGGGTGAGCAGGTGAGTTACCATGTAAGCGTCAAGAAGACTAGACGTGTAGATCCCAGCGATTTCGTAGTCGAGGGGAGAACCCTTTACGGTCTGCTCATAGAAACTTCTGAGAGAGGTGTATTTCGTAAGAATGGCGCTACGAAACCATTAGAATTGAATCGTGAGGGGTGCAACACTATAACTCACTATGTCCTCTGAGGGCCTATAAACTCTGTCAGCAGACTTTTATATTGGCGGCGAGAGAAGCTTACATAGGGCAACTTTATCTGGAAATTCCATGGCAACTTTTGTCATATTGAGCATGTCCCATTCCAGGACATTATCTGGCTTGATATCTCCACCACCAGACCACGAGACTCTGCATTTGCCATATTAGCCATCTCATGGTTGTGTGGTTTGACACTGGAGGCATTGAACACTTACGTGATTGAGGTTTCTACCTTTTTCTTCTTCTCTTGGTCAATTTTGGCTCCCTCGGCGCTACCGCTGATGTCTACAATGCCGAGCTTGGCTTGAAGGCTGAGGCCGCCGCCAATTTCTCTCGCGTCGCTTTCGTCGACAACGGTGCGGAGAATTGAGGCATTCAAAACACCGCCCTCAATGAAGCCAGATATGAAACAGTCACCGTAAACTTCATTAAACTTGGATGCTGGCACATTTGGAATGGGCGTGAACTCAATCACATCGTCTGCAACAAGCTTTTGGTTGGTCACATTGACTTGGATGTTGTACTTGGCATCGCTCTTCAAGAACTTCGTCGTGTTGATGAAGCGAGCGTGCGCGGAACCACCCGCATTGATGGCAGCACACTTGATGCTGAGAGCACCTGTTGAAGGTTGGTATTGGGAGTTGATTTTGGAACAAGAAACGTGAGAAACCACATACCGCTAATGTTGAGCGAATTCGTAACATCGCTTAAACTGTCAACGAAGCCAGCCTTCCAGCTCACAACCTGGCTCACATCCGCTTGGCCTTGGTCAGTGTGCTTCTTGACAAATTCTCCGCTGGGACTGGTGAGCATCTTGGAGCGATCCTCGTTAGTTGGCTTCGCGCCATTTGTAGGGTCCATTGATCGCAGGTCTCCCTCGGATGCACGCTTGCCGCCTGGCTTGCGGACAATGTCATTGACACAGAGCTGCTGAGTGTAACTGTTGAAACTGGATAATAATTAGCATCGATGAGTCAAATATGAGGGGGGGGGGAGAAGGTACCCCATGCCAATGCGCATGGCTTCATTGTAGGGGGCGAGAAGCAGTGCCATTGTGACAAAAACAAGACTTTCAGTGGAGGAGAAGGACTATCCTCGTGGATTGATACTGATTATCGTGAAGAGAAGACCCGGTAATGGATATATATTGTGCTTTATGATTCTTCCTACTGAAGCATGCTTGATGGTATTTCGGTACCAGCGACTTGTTGGGTTTCTGGACTTGGCTAGTGACCATCTGGCTTCGTTAGTCATGGTTGCAACCGTGGCCAAGCCAAGCCGTTCAGCATCTAGACCGCAATGCTTGAAACTTCAGCTGCCTTTTCGCAAGCCACAAAAAGGGGGCTTATCTACGACTGAATTCTGTTGAAATAGGATGTATCACAAGAATGCTTTAGTGAGTTTAGCTCAGCGCCTGTCAGCATGTGGCTTGCAGAATCCCCGGACCCCATTGAAGATAGCGTTTGAATAGAATTCGAACTACTAGCTATAGTGACACATATGTTTCAAACCAGCGTGCGAATTTTGGCATAAATTCGGTATAGGGAGTCGGGGGTCAGCATTCGACGACCACTACTGCCCGAGCGAAAATGGGTATCCTCGAAGACTTCCCGACCGACCCTTTTACACCAAGCCTGCGATATGCAGCCTCGTGCCAGGTCCCCATTTGGATGCCATGGGGACATGATTCTATCAAACTTGGCGCATCATTGGCAGTAGCCGACTGGAGCCATTTCATGGATCGAAGCGCTTTTTCGCGGTCATCACTCAAGGAAGCTCGGTTGGTATTTACAAAATTATCGCAGGGTCAAGAAATTTCTGCCGAGACGTCCTCTTCGGCGTCGATGTCGGAACATGTTGATTTTACCATTGCCGGAAAAGCCTCCCTTGCGGGCGGCCTCGTGGGCGCGTCGGTTCGAGCAAAGCACGAGAAGAATGTTGCTAAAAACAATAGCGTGAGTTTGGTGCCGTGAGCTGTTCCCCGCGCCGCAAATAGCGCCCGCCACTAAGACATGCCGCAGGACGTAAAAAGAAGCTTGCGGAGCTCGTACCGCAACGGTCTTGTCACATTCCTGCACGACCCGGAGCTATCAGAGGAGGCCAAGGTCTTGCTTCGAACGTCACCAGACGCCTTTCGGGAGAGATTTGGGGAATACTACGTTGCAGGATACGTTCTTGGCGGTTCCAACGCCAACACGCTCGGCGGCGTGGCTGCGTTGGAGGCATCGTCCCAGTCTGTTCGCGGCACCTACGAAATCAAGATATTCTGGGGGTTGATCAGGAAAACGGGCACATTCGGGTCCTCCGAGCACTCGGAGAGCGCTAACCAGGTGGCATCGCTGGCAGCTTTCGACTCGCTCTCTGACTGGAACACTGATGCAAGTGCCCTGGACCTCAGCTCTTACGAACACCTGATGGCTTCGGGAGCTGAGAACATAAAGCGGGGGCAGCGCGTTGCCAAGCGAGTGGCAGCGAAGGCAGGGGAATTGGGTTTAGACCCCCGGAGCGATGTCTCCTGGGATGAGTGTGAGACCATCTGCCGTGCGGGGGTGGTAATCGAGCTGTTGCTGATGCCGTATACGCTTCTGCGCGAGCATTTTGAGGCTTGAGAGCTACTGGAGCTATTTGTTTTCGATGAATTCAAAATAGGCAATGTCTCGGAATCTAACCCGCCATTTGTTAATCTCATCTAATTATCCAACAAGCGCCCCCCAACCATTTTGACGCAATGACCAGGGCATTAGTAGCCAGATGACACTGACCCATGTTCCGTTTTGGGAATATTCAGCTCCCCGCGTGCAATGCCACCAGACGCAAGCTGCTGAAGCCACAAATCTAGACTCCACGACTAGTTTCTGACCGTGTTAGTGATATGGCTTACGCCGAGAAGAGGGACAGGATAGTCAGTGCAGTGCCAATGAAATGCAGTTTATAAAACCATGCTCTTCTCGATGAATTTGGAATTCTGTGCGTCCAATCTCGGATTCATTTGGTCCAAATCTTACCACTGTTGAGCAAGCAAACTATAGTTCTAAGTTACTTCTTGAAATTCTGCAAGGATGGCTACTTTACTTGCGCCGTACAACACTGCCATGCAGTTGGGCAGTGGTTAGCTCGTCCAAGATTAATGGAAGTCAACGGGAAAGCTGACAACACGATAGGATTCAATTCTTTCACCCAGCAATTGTGTATCAATGACGCCGTTGTGCGAGACCAAAAGTTTGAGCCAGCTTCTGCAGAGACAATCAAGAGGCCGATTGCGCAAGAGGTTACGTACAAAACTGCAGTCGTTGACAAAGTAACTGATGTCACCAGTGCTATGAACGTGAGTGTCCAGTTAACTTTATCGTGGGACTAAAGTATACTAACATAGATGTTATTTCCAGATCAATGCTGCTTTTTCAATCAAGTATGATACTTTTGATGCCAAGGGCAAAGGTGACTTCATCAACACATCCAAGGTCAAGGAGAGCGATATTAGCTTCATGATCTCTGTCAAGGTTGTCAACCAGGTCATCTATGACCATGAATTGAAACAATTTAACCCTATCGACGGAATTGAGCCCAAAGACTTTGCGGAAGTTTATGGAGACAGCTTCATTTCGGGTGGGATTACTCGGTTACAGAAACTTTTACAATATGATCGCTGACATGTTTAATAGGCTTTCAAGAAGGAGGCGAGTTTGTCGCTGTCATTTCGGTTAAGGCGAAGGACCGTCGCCATGCGGCTGATATCAAGGCAAAGTAAGATGCCAGTGACATTCGTTTGGCCGAATGCTAACCCGACATCACAGTGCCGCTATTAGTTTTACGAAGGATAAGCTCGAGCTTTCTGCCAATGGTGATTTCAGTAAGACAGACACAAGCTTCCTTGACGAAAATGAGACTACTGTGTCTGTAACCTGGACTGGTGGTGGCCAAGAGCTCAAGAGGCGTGAGTAGATCAATCCTTCCATGCGATCCCCCTTTGCTAACTGTGCTTGGTACAGCCGAAGATGACTGGACTCTTGAGAATATGCGGGCTGTGGCCCTGAAGTTCCCTGACTTGGTTTCCAAAACACCCATGCGTACTCACGCCATTTTGACCAAATACACGGCTCTCCGAAGTTTCCATGCCACGCTGAAGGGTGGGCAGAACGCGCGCTCCGTGATCCCCAGCTACGAGAAGGCTGGCGTGTACACGACTGTATTGCAAGAAGCGTACCTCGACTACAAGAACATCTTGAAGAATCTCCAGGTCCTGGCCTTCAATGTCAGCGCTGGGGTCGAAAGGCTTGTCGAACCTGCACCCGAGTCCGATTCTACCGAGAAGGCTGAGTCACCGAATTTTAGCGAAGTAGCCAAAGGTCAGCACCTCCCTGCGAAGCCGTATGAGCCTAGTTTGGTTGGTCTTGAAAAGGCTCGACAGGATGCGCGTTTCATGATGAATAGGATCGTGATCGAGGTCGATAATATCACTCGCAAGCCGGAGCTTGCCATGGATGAGTCGAGAGAGCCACCGTATTTATCCCCATTTTTGTTCAAGGGTCTGCTTCCCATTGGAAAATCTGCCAAGGGTAGCCCCGAGGGACTCATTCAAGAGACTCCCAGCGAGTCGAGTGCGGATGCAGTTGATTTTACGGACAGGGTGGGATCTACGCTCAGATTTTAAGCAAAACGATTTTTTCTACAGACAGGGTAATGAGCGGGTTGAATTTGACTACCAGATCAAATTCATTTCTGTTCAAGACCAAGAATGTTCATACTATAGCGATGATTTTGGTGGCAATGACTAGAAGAACACAGCTATCATCTGTCCTTTAGGAGAGTAATTACGTGTGACATTGAGCTTGATGAAGATGATAATGGACAGCAACAGCAATGTATTACTACATACTTGCATTTCCTGGGTTCGGCCCTGCATCTGGACCCTGTTTGACACCAGATGGGTCAGAGCAATTCTGATGAAATGGGGATGGTAGCAGGCGTTGCGAATTATTCACTCCTCTTGAACGTGTCTTAGAATTTATGATAAGGTACCCCGCATTCTCGGAATGCCATGGATCCGGGTCGTTGGAAAGCGGCCGTCTGTCAAAGAAATGGCGTCGGGCTAGACGATGCACATGTGCAGTTACTCAGGCATCGTCTTTTCGTCAATTTTTGTCAATGGTCGAGATTCCAATCTGGGTTCCAATATGGGCGCTCGGGTTCGGGGCCCATCGTACGAAACGCCCGCTAACCGTTGTTGGCGGCTCGTGTTCCCGCCATCCGCTGCAAGGTCCGGGATCTGGGCTGGCGAGTAGGGCGGGCTGCAGGGATCTATCCTCACAAGCTGCCCTGAACTGGCTGGATTTCACCTGCGGCGCTTAACTGCTCCAGCCTGGACCTTTTTTTGGACCGGCCCATGGCTCTTGCCATGAGGTCGTGTTTCGGATCTCAAGTCGGTGCGCCCAACATGCAGAAAATCTCAGCTGGGTGTGCATATCCTCACTTTTTCGAGACGGTTGTTGGTTATACTTGTAATGCTCGGCTGGATGGCATGTTTGAGTCGAGCTTGGGTCCACTGGGACGCTTATGGGTAGCTGAGAGATTGTATATTAGTTATAGCCCGTTTCGCTCACCACTGTCCCTCTCAGCACGACTCCCCTCGCAGATTCAATACACCAAAAATGGCATCTCAACCACACCGTCATACCTATTGGCCTGAGGTTAACCTCGCTGAAGACGAGCCTAGCGGACCTCGCCAACATGATCTGAGCGGTACTGTTGATCCGCCGGCGCAGGTTCATGAGAGGAGGAACCAATCCAATAAAACGATAAAAGTGCCTCCAGGGGACCAAACGAAGCATGTGGAATGGGGTATAACGTGGAGAATGCCGATTTTGGCGGTGACCTCGTTTTTGGCCAGTATTGCTACGGCTTTGGGTCACCACTTTTTCTATCAGGGCCTTGCGAACACACATGTTGAATCGTCCTACCAGTAGACATGGGCGATTCGAATCGGAACTGGCCTCGCATTCCTGAATAAGACACTTTTGGTGGCCATCATAAGCATGGTCGGCACTCAGATTATCTGGATGACACTGAGGCAGAAATTCATGACGCTTCGTGGAATTGACAGCATGTTTCAAATCATGAACGATCCCACTGCCATCTTTGACTCGCAGCTATGGACCCGCGCAAAGACGCTTCTTCTGCTCGCCGTCATGTCTTGGTAAGTTGAAACCTTTCGATTTGCAGCTCGATCAACTGGAAGAACAAGGTGGTCTAACACTCACAGGTTCATACCCCTCGTTGCGGTTGTTACCCCTGCTCCACTCTCCATTCAGTCAGCTACATACTCTCGAGTGCTTCCTACGTCGGTCCCAAACGTAAATTTCGCCAATACCAGCATCGTGGATTGGGCCAAGACCGAAGGACTTGGTAGAATCGACAGCATCAGTTTTCAGATGAGCCGCATTTTTGCTGCTACATTTTCTTCCATGTCCTTCCTTCCATGGACGGCGCCTTTCCCCAATTCGACGTACGACATGAGTTTTTGGGGTCCGTCCTACAAGTGTCGTCCCCTCAGTGAGGTAGTGGCCACACAAAATACGCCGACATGGAACCTTAATTTATACAACTATACCTCACTCCAGTCGGCCTGGGATTCACTCATTGCCACCAATGCTAACTATAGCTTTAATACCTATAGCGCCGTGGCACCAGAGTTTATGAATAACATGATACTGATCTGGTCGCTTGGTGTGACTAACCAGAGCCACAACGCGACTGGAGGCACCAGCATAGTTTGCCAACTGTACAACACATCATATGATGTATCCATCCGTTTCGACGAAGGAGTCCAATCCATAGTCCCACGTTCTATCAAATACCTACACCCGCATGAGTGGGACAGCAACACGGGCTCCTTAGCCTTTGCAGAAGGACAGCCAGGCAACGGAACCGCCGCTGTAACACATATCTTGTTCAGTTATTTTTTGACCGGCAACATGTCTGTTGGTTCTGTAAGTGATTTGAACAGCAACGGCCAATCGACAATGCCCCTGCTCCAATCGGGGCTTATCGACTGTCTCGAGATGCCTTCTTTCAAGCCACCAACCTTCATATATGCCGCAATCAGACCTTGGGCAGTGCCATTGAAGATTTATCAAGGAACTTCACTTACAGCACAATGGTGTTTGACTATGAAAACCGCAACGTTACGACTAAGGTTCCGGTTACTGTCCGGTCTCCTCGCAACTTGTATTCATATGACGCAAGAAACCTTGTGGCGGCTTACGTGTCAAGTTTACTTGTTGTATTGCTGTGGATGGGTGTGGGATATACTGCGCTCTGGAGTAATGGTGTAACCAGCAGCGTGTCCTTTTCGACCATTATGCTCACCACGAGGAACCCGGATTTGGACAGATTGGCCGAAGGATATTCTTTGGGCACAAACACACTACCTGGTCATATTGGAGACACGAGATTGACGTTTGGATGTTTAAACAGTAGTGAAGCTACAAAGCATGCTGGGTTTGGTTTTGAGGGAACTGTGACCCCAGTTCAAAAGGGCGAAACACTGCGTTGATATGTATATTTGTGGCAGAATGCACTCTCTATCGGGAGGCTTGTATATTTTTTGGGGGTTTTTATGTTGACCCCAATTTCTTTTCTTATCTAATTTACTCTTTTTGCCTTCCCATGCCTCAGCAAAGTACACGGTTAGTGAAACCTGACCGACAGAATCTTGCCAAGGCCTTGTCATCGCTCAGACCACTTGCTCTGGAGATTTCAATACCGTTGACAGGTCATGCCAAGTGGGCTGACGGCGGTCCCATCGTCGGCCGGGCCAATATCAGTGGCCGGCGTCTGTGCTTCAGATGAACTACACGAGATTGATGACATGAACCAAGCTTTGATTCATTTTCAGCCTGGCGGGCTGGGGATCCATTACGGTGCACACTTCTGAGCGGAAGTCTTGCGAGACCACAACGTTAGTGTCGGCGCTTAATACGCGTTTGGATCCGCCTTGACTTGAGAAATGGCTCCATCCTTTGCGGCACCGAGGGATTCGCGACTCCAAGCATGGTTGCGCGCAAAGCAATCCCGGTCTTCACCTAACTTATCGCCATTTTTTCGGATGTGCACCTAGCGCGAATCCGTGCCGACTATGGATGGGCCCGCGTCTACACGGACATCCCAGTCGAACCAATTCTCTAGTCGACCAGTTGATCAGCGCTTAGCTTTCCTCGTTTTCCTCGCTTCTCTCGCTTCCTCACTCTCTCATTACCCCTCTCCCGTCACGTCACATTGTCGTCTCAATCGGGGACTCCCGTCCGTTGCTGGAGAACGCCTTGACCCGCGATGGTGGCTTGTCTTCCCGTGCCTCCCTCCAGCCAACAGCAGGTTCCGGGCCCCATCCTTTGAAGCCAGGGACTATCAAAGCACAACGGGTAAATCAAGGTTCTTGGGACCCATTTGCGGGAGGCTCGCGATTGGCTGCGTTACAGTGCCTCGGCGCTTAATTCCCTCAGCTGAGCGCGATCATCCAAGCTTCTCCCCCCTGGGCTAGCCTTGGACTGATCCTAAAGTGGACCTCTGGGGGGCTTGGATTTTCGGCACATCGCTAGGGTTATGTGAAGTGTTGTTTCGGAATCCTAGTCTGTGCAGACCAACATGCAGCAGAGCACACTCTTAACAGGCGTGCCGCAGTTTTCTGGTGCTGGGCTGTTAGTTCAATAATAAATGTCTGTTGGTTCTCTTCACAGACGGGAAAATTGCCGTTGGTTAGCTTGGCACTGGGCAATTGTGCGACATGCTCAGAGCATCTTAAGACGAGATGGTTATCCGCCCGACGCGGTCCAGTTTGGTGTTAGGACCAGATTTTGTTTTCTCGGATTCCTGAATCCTTCCTCCTAGGCGGCGAGCCGCTCCCGCCTCCGGCTTCCTCTTTCTCATTCTTCATTCTTCTTTTGCTTGGGTGGTGAAAATCTCCAAAATGAGGTCTATGTGGGAAAATGTGGCCGAAAGGGTCTACGAGACGGATGTCGCCCTTGGCGTGTCTAGGCATAACACCGATCGCATTGGGCCTGAGGAACCTGGCGAACAGAGGGAAGTAAAGAAGCGGCCAACAACAGCAATCATCGAGGAGATGGAGGAGATTGATAGGGAACACAGAGATGGGTGGAAGCCTCTCTCTCTTTCAACGCCGATGCTCGCTGCTGTCATCGCCCTCACGCTGCTCATCGCGGCCGCAGTTGAGACACTGGCCCAGAGGAGCAAGGCCCAAGGCGCCCTCGCTCTGTCGACATCTGCCGATGGGATCCCCATGTACGCCCAGTTGGGTTCTCTTTATTTACCAATCATTGCCGCTGTCATTTACAGTATGGTGTGGAGTTTGGTTGATTTGGACGCAAAGAGAATGCAGCCATGGTTCCAACTCTCCAGAGAAAAAACCCCTACTGCCAAGGATTCCCTCTTTTTGGACTATCAGTACGAATTCGTGGGCTCGGTGCCATGGCAGTCAGCAAGACGAAGGTAAGAACTGGTCCGCATAGGCGAAGCGATCTGCTCGGAGCTGACATGAAATCAGGCACTGGCCCGCGTTCTTTGCCGGAACTGCTATGGTTCTGGTTTTCTGGGTGATCACCCCTTTCCAAAGCACAATTATGGGCACGGGAACGGTCAAGAGGACAGAGCTGGCCACTATTGGGGCAAGATCCGGCTTGGTCGCTATGGACAAACAAAGATTGCTCTTAGGCCCCGCGGCTATCAACACAGGTTACGCAGTAGCTTGGCTTGACCAGCCTTATCCAGCATTTACGACTTCTACATATGCTTTACTTCCCTTCTACGTCAAGGACGACCCTTCACCTGCTAACGCGAAGTCAAACTGGACAGCGACAACTACTAAACTCTGGACTGATTTGGATTGTCGGCTCGCAAAGGTAGAGGATTTCAGCATAGGCACTCAGTCATCGATGGCAACTTTTTCTAATGGAGCAGGTTGCAATGTCAGCACCTCTATACTTTGGGGTGAAGTCACAGACTTGAATTACTACGGGTACTACTATGGTACCCGTGATACCAATGCTTTCAACTCGCCCGCGTGCCCTGCCACTGTTAACTCAACGCACCAGTTTTTCGCGCAATGGTACGGACCGAAGAAGGCCGAAAACAACCAACCAGCAAACTCCACAACCATGTTCTGCCAACCGAGCTATTACTCTCAGCAAGTGTTAGCAACTGTGGATGCCGACACGTTGGTCCCCGACCCTGATTCTATACAGGAGCTAGAACCTCCGAGGACATTGTCTGAAAGCGAATTCAATTCAACCACGTTCGAATATGTCATTTCAGTCGGCAGGACGAATGTGAAAGGCTGGGACCAAGCAGTCACCGATCCTCCTGCTGCAGCATCAGCCAAGCAATGGATGCGGCTTTACGACCGTGGTTTCGGATTGAGTAGCAATGGTTTTCTTGACAACATGGTTGGATTTGGGATGGCGGCAACAAACTTGTCAATCCAAAACTATTCGGATCCCAAGGTAATACAATCCGCATTCAAGGCCGCCCACCAATCTTTATTTGTTGTCGCTCTTCAAAGCCTACTCACCAATGATACATCGTTTTCCAATGAAACAGCCTCAGTGGAATTCGAGCTTTACGGTATAATCGTTAGTCGACGCTTCTCGGCCATTGTCGAGGGCTTCCTATGTCTTGTTGCGGTCTTTACCTGTTTCTTGCTTTGGTTCTGCCGAACATCTCCGAGCAAACTGAGCATGAATCCCAGTTCCATCAGCAGGTATATGGACCTCTTCCGATACAGCCCGGAGCTTCTTGATGCATTTCGACCGATGGACACGACGAGCGAAAAGAAACTAAGAAAGAAACTTGGCAAAGACGAAATTAAAATGATACGTGATGACGAAGACGGGCGAGCAAAGTTTTTAGTTTTTCAAAATACTTCAAACTCGCAAAGTCCCAAGCCTTCTGGGAATGCACGCAGTCCCCACGACGCTCAACATTCTCAACACTCCAAAGACTCAACCGAGCAACAGAAATCGACTTCCCAAGGCCTTTACAAGCCTAAACGACCACTGGCTCTCAGGCGTAGTAGTGGTGCCTTGTTTATCGCCATTCTAATCGCTGCTATTGTTGTATTGTGTTACTTTAAAATAAAGGAACAGTCACTAGGGGGTTAGTGCTGGCTCGCCAAATGGTAGTATTTGACTGACGTTATATTAGGACTCCCTCGCCCTTCAAACAACTTCGAGGTTTTGCAAATTTTAGAAAACTATCTTCCTACCATCTTTGCCACCCTCGTTGAACCGTTTTGGCTTCTGTTAACCCGGCTCATCTGCGTGTTGCAACCATTCCGCGATCTCTCATACGGCAAGGCTAAAGCGTCAAGCTCAATCGATGCCACATACACTTCTATTCCTCCCCAGCTTGTCTTTTGGAGGGCACTCAAGTCGAGACATTTTTTCTTGATGCTACTTTGCTCCATGTCAATGATAGCCAACATTCTTGCTGTCGGTCTGGCTTCACTCTTCAATGAGCGTTCAGCGAGAGTCAACACTGATGAATCAATCCTCCCAACCTTTGCCCCTCAGTTTCTCGGCGACGTGACAACATGGGGACGCAAGAAAGTCCTTTTGAACGCTCCTCCCAGGGACTATCTCTACGTCGCTTGGGCAAACATGTCTAGTGATACCACTCTACCCCCGTGGGTGTCACAGGACTACTTCTTCCAAAGGCACAACCTCTCTGACTCCAGTAAGACGGGAGATACCTACACTTTTCAGACAACGGGGTTTGGAGCCAACCCAAATTGTACGGGAGCGGGCTCTTTCGAAGTGCCTATCAAAGCACAATCCTCGAATAGTACAACGTGTTCTCATCCTATTGAGCAGGTAGGGACCGAAATAAGAACTACCATGTTTTCGGCCGGAACTTTCGGTACTGTTGCATTTTCATCTGGCCCATCGGCTGTAGAGTACACATCAGAGAACCCGGTCTGCGGTGTACCATTAGTCGTTGGATGGGGGCGAGCCTCTAATGGTACAGATAGCAATTCAACAGTGGAGGCTAGCCTTGTCACTTGTCATCCCATCATGGAAACGGCCATGTTCAACCTCACAGTCGATATGAACGGATACGTGCTATCTTACAATAGGACTAGTGATTTGGAGAGTCCCGCTTATGCGGGGTCCAAGAATACCACCGGCCAACTCCTGGATACCGTGAGCGATCAATGGTATCAGAGCCCGACGGTTGGGCACAACGACACAATCGCCCGAGATTGGATGCATTATTTCATCGCACTCCGGTTGGATTCCAGAGAATTTTTGGATCCTGAATTCCCAGTTCCGGATTCCAAGAAAATGGCACCAATCATCGAAGATATTTATCGACGAAATTTCGCCATATTGCTTGGTGTGGACTATGCAGATCTTTTCAGCAACAAGACGGGAGACCCGATTCAAGCTATTCGGTCCCGCTCAGAGATGAGAATCTTTTTGGAAGAGGCCTCTTTTTACATCTCAGTGGTCATTCTCAGTCTCAATGCGGTTGCCGCAATTATTTTCTATGCTCGACCAACAGGATTTATCCTGCCTCGTCTGCCCACAACACTAGGCTCCCTAATCGCGTACATCGCGTCCAGCCGGCTTGCAAGCCCTACTTACAAGCAGATCCCTGGCCGAGATGCACGTACATACAGCTTTGGGCACTTTCAGGGTGTCGATGGAAAAATTCATGTGGGAATCGAAATGGACCCGCATGTGGTTCCTATAGACCCTGCATCTCTTGTGAAGAAGCCGGGAGTTTTCCATCGGTTACGTCGGCTCTTCACTTCTTCTTCTTCTTCTTCTTCTTCTTCTACTTCTTCTAAATGATACCACTTTTCATAATAATAATGACTCGGAGTTGGCCTTTTTAAAACTTGAGATATATCTTTTTCTTTTTCAAGTAGAGACCCCCATATTTACTTCATTTGTATCCGAAATCAATTTGATGTTCTTCAAATGACACAACATCCCGCTATTACGCACAAAATTTTTGTGACAGTACGAGGAGAGCTTGTATATAATGACAGGATAAAATCCATTGGCATCAGATGTTATAGTGACCGGATCTCAAGTAAATGTTAACAAGAGAGAGGAGTGCAGCCTGCTTTGATCATTTTGCCTATCTGATGCTGAATAAATCTATGAGAGATATGCGA
The DNA here is from genome assembly GCA_013406985.1 of Calonectria crousiana. Classification (NCBI taxonomy): domain Eukaryota; kingdom Fungi; phylum Ascomycota; class Sordariomycetes; order Hypocreales; family Nectriaceae; genus Calonectria; species Calonectria crousiana. Next base: position 147,869 of record VTGD01000030.1, on the reverse strand, counting down.
ATGATCATATCATTACATTTATGGCTACAGCTTTCACAACGCTCAAGGTTTATATGCGTGGCCTAGAAGTTATATATTATCAAAAGGCGAAAAATGAGAATGGTACCGAAATGACATGTAAGTTAGTTCAAAAATATTTTTTGGTTGTAATGATTTGCCTCGCAAATTTTAGCACCCCGTCAGCCATTTCACAGCTTCTCAAAGTAGAATAGTCTTCATGAAACACGGCAGGCCATGGAATTAACATTGTGTTCCATCTAGACGCCCAAATCCAGGCCAATTGGCCAGTCGACCTTGGGAGAATGATTCCCTTTCTGGAATTAGGGTTTGTAGTCATAGCCCATTTTTGAGACGCTTGTAATCTCCGTTTATTCCCGGTCGTTTGAACCATTCACCACCACCAACAGACTATGATCAGATCCACTTGCCCTTCCATGCCCAGTGAGCCTCGTCAAACTGAGAGTGGCTTGTACGCCTCACAGCAGGCTTCCGCTGTCAAATGAAGGCTAGAGCGGATCCAATAGGGTTGGCTTGAGCAAAAGAAAAAGCTAGCTTGTTCGGTTGGCGTATCTTCCTAGGCGCTGATCGTATCCAAAAGCAGCCGACCAACAGAGGGCCACCAAATCCCTAGCGCAAAGTACTGGATTTGGTATGAAGCAAGGTTTCAGACAGTACCATCTCTGACCATCGTATCCACGCCGAGATCATACAGGCTCTGAAATAATGGCTCGTCATTGTGAGGTCTTATAACCAGTGTTGGCTTTGCCTGTTTCATCAAATACTGGGTTTTGTTGACCTCTCAAGCATAAGCTTTCGGGACCAATCAAGTTCGTCACCAGTTTTCCAGAAAACAGAAGTCAGATTCTGGAATGGTTTCACTTCTAACGACTCTTGACGCATTCAATGATCGCCTTAGCTGCGTGCCATGTTTTAAAGTTTGTGATTGGGTCGGATATGCAACGGCAGGCATTAACTGCCCGGTATCGAAAGTTAGCAACATAAGGGCTTTTCGCCAAATCCGACACAGACAGAAATTTTGCCTGTCTTTAAATACCTACCGATGGAGGATAATGCTGGATGCTGGTGCCATATGTGCAAAGGGATCGCCAACTTCTGCGCAGTTAAGATCGCCAACCACAGTAGAGGCGCCACAAAGGTTAACAAAGCCTTCATTTTCAAGAAGTGGGTATTAAAATATTGACCAATAGTTTAGTTATCTTCAAGCAACAACCTTTATCGAAGGCTGAGTAACCTCAAGCCATCCGACACGATAAAAACCTTCACAGGCCACCCTGCCAATGTCCAATGTCCTTATAAAGAGACCCAATTCACCACCAAGTTCTCATGAGACCACCCTCTATTTTCGTCAACAATTTAGTGATCTTTATCTTTTCAAAATGCACTGATTACATATGGTCTGATGGCGCCCGAAATTGGCTGGGCTTCACGATACCATCCATTCCATTGATAATATATCCACCACGCCTCTTATCACAATGGCAGCACGCTTCCAAGGGACAGGGCCTATACCTGTGATGGTGAGATACCATTCCATGCAATTTGAATTGCTCACCAGCCCTCGCTGACTCGCTGCCAATGTAGGTTGTGGGATGGATACTAATTTCTATCGCCGCGGGTCTCATCATTGCCCGTCTTTATCTCCGCCTTAGAATCCAAAGAACCAAGATACTAATAAGCGATATTATGATGTTCATAGCGTGGTGTCTGGCATGCTCTTACCTCATCCTTAACGCCGTATTATGGAGGCTTGGTGCGCTTGGGGCAACTGTGGGATCTTTGTTGGTTGGATTTCAAGCCACTCCCGAACGCATCGAGAATATCTTCAAGGTGACAATTCCAATTACCTATAACACACATTTCAGAGTAATATTTGCTAACGTAAAGCACCGCAGATGTTTTGGGTATGCAACATTCCATTGTACATGACATTTTATGCCTGCAAAGGGGCCCTCCTTTCCATGTACCTGGATATCTTTCCAGATTTTATGATAAAAAGGAGGTTGTTCCTATGGGCCATAACCGCATATGTTTCTCTAGCCTTCATCGCCAGTGTGTTAGTTGTTGTCTTGATATGCCAGCCAATTGAGACAAACTGGTAAGTCCAAAAAGTGCCTGTACCCCCATTTTGGCGAATATACCTCAAAAGTTCTAATATTGGTTGATCTCATAGGGACCTGAGTCCAACTACAACTTGTCCTCCAATCAAAAATCAGATTGTTTTCAAGACTCTATGGGCCCTCCACTTTGCTGGAGATTGCTTAGGTGCGCCAAGGGCTACATTAGCGAATTAGCACAGCATCACTAATAGCATATGAGTAGTCTTCATTCCACCTTGGCTCATCATTGGCAAGTTAAACGTTCGCAGAACGTTAAAATTAGGAATTTATGCAACATCTCTTCTTGGCCTCATCACTTTGACTTTTTCTGTTCTCCGCTATACTCTCATCATGGATTCGGAGATCGAGGCGGTAATTCCAGTTAGTACAGCGAGTATGTACCATCTAACCCGCCCCTGCTACAATCCAACATCGGCTGATGCACATGCAGTGTTGTGGGGTATCATTGAAAGCGAGCTCGGCTTAATCATTACGTGCATTCCGTCCCTCCGGCCATATTTCCACAAACCCAGCGAAGGCCCACCAACGAACCGCTACAAGGGCAAAGTGTCGAGAGCCACAGAGACGATGCGAACTATCGGTTCAAGCGACCCTCAAAAGAAACGATCTTCAATTATATCTTCGGTGGAGGAATTGGGAACGAAAAAGGCAAGAAACAACAGCAGTGAGACCCAGTTAGTGTCACCAGGAGCTTCGGAGATACCACCAAAGGCATCGCCAGAGGAAATTGTGTGAAAAAGCGACAAGCAAAGATGAACTGCATGACACGGGCGTATCGGAGGGAAAGTGTGGGCATATTATGGCGTCATATTTGATATATTTCAACGCATTTTGATGCATCTTCATGGATTACTGTTGTGTATCCATGGCATTGCAGCTTGTGACTGGCGGGCCAGCAATGGAACTTTGGGGCTAGGCAGCACCTATGCTCGGCACAACAGACAAGTTTCTTCCACAAAGCCTCAGCCCCAGGGATTATTCTTGTCCAGTACTCACAATGGAGTGCCGATTCCGAGGCAGCTCGCAGCCTGGAAGGTCGCCTCGCCGGCGAGCCCGCCAACAAGGAGTGACCGAGTGGTGGCCTGCTGAGGCTCACGGCTTAGCGGGGTCGGCGTGCATGCTGGGGGGATGATCTCACGTACGATTGGCGTTTGGCCACTAGCGGGGCGAGTGTGTACCCACTGAATGAAGAACGAACACCAGGAATGCACCCACATCCCGCCTTATTGGCGGATGGGCCGTGGAGTGAGGCGGCCAACAAGTGATAGGCTTAGTTCTGCCTGATTGTGGCCTTGGCTGGGTTCTTGTATCGATCTGAGGAGCCATCCGGCGGGCAGAGATTTCTTCAATGAGCCACTGGTGCCTGGTGCAGTCAGGGTGCCAGCTGTTGGTTGACAAGCACCTAGCTTGTTAGCCTGCCGTGTGTATGTGCCATAGTCCGCCTCAGCGGCATTTGTTGGCCATGCTTTGAGGCCCATTTTCTTCACCGTACATTAGCTAGGCCGCTTGTTGTCCGCGCAAGCCACCATCACCACATATTGCACCTCTGTATTTGGTAGGCAGTTGGCCATGTGCCACGGCCACGGCCACAGCCAGCAGGGTGAATCACACAAGGTGAGGTGAGAAGACCAACGCTGCTTCACCTGTGAGAAAACAAGACCGCTGCAGCCTTGGTATTTAACGTGACGCATCACCTGCCATCAACGCTTCGCACTTTTATCCATCCCCTCTTCTGCGTTTCCCGCTTCTTCACCCTTCCCCCGTCTCATCGCACCATCCATCCCATTGCAGCGACGATCCCAGCTTGCTTGACCGACGTCGTTCCCGAGCCAGAACTTCTGCGTTGTCCACGCTGTGAAAGGGAAACCTGTCGTTGCACCGCTCCGTGCTCGCCTTCTCGCGTCACATTTTCATTAGCTCCGCCTCGTGTACGTGTTGGCATCCTTCCCGTGTGCATGTGCCCGTGTGCATTGTTTGTCTCTCCCTCTGCCTTGTTTTCCCACTTGCCGCACTCTTCGCTGCTCCCACAGCATCACACCGACACAAAAAAACTATCACTTTCATCAACTGACTTCTGGCCGTCAAGGTATTCTGATCTGCTACTTTGCGTGCAGTCTCCGCTCCGGCTTGTTTGCCTTGGAATCACATCAGTTGATATCGTTGCCTGATGCCCTGAGGCAAGCAAACACAGCAAAGGAAAGCGAGGAAAGAGGTGTCCTTGAATGCGACGCAACCCACCCGCCCGTTGAGTACAGCTGGCAGCCCACCTCACCAAGTTGTCTACCTGAGCATTGCTCCTCCACCATTTTCACCTTGTCGACGCAGATACAGGCCAAAATCATCGTTCTTGTTCTTCCTGACTCTATTTCTCTCTTTGCTCATACCGCATCCCTGCCATAAATCTGACGTTTACAACAACCATGGCATCAACCGAAGCCACAGTCGTCCCGGCAGATCGCCATGACGATGCTAACCCCATCGGTTCCACATCGGCCACTGACGACTCCGCCCGAACCCCGGTCGAATCCAATCACAACTCCACTGATCCGGATTCTAAGACCGCCGGGGCCGGACGATCCGACCTGTCCAAGCGGTCCACCAAGGCCACTAACAAGAAGCGCTCACACAACAAGTGCAAGTCTTCGTCCAAGTCGGCCAAAAAAAACGGCGACAGCTCTGAATCGACTGATGAAAATGCCAGCGATTCCTCCAGCGCCTCTAACACGTCTGATTCTGATGATGACGACAATGACGACAATGCCAAATCCAGGGCGAAGAAGAGCACCAAGATTCATAAATCGACGAAGGCGACCAAGTCAAAACAGCAGTCCAAAAAGTCAACCAAGAAGAAGTCCAAGAAGGATCAGAAAAAGGGCAAAAAGAAAAAGTCAAAATCCAAGCCTATTGATTCTGACTCTTCGGATTCTGACTCTTCCGATGACTCTGATTCGGACGCTGACGAGAACAGCGATCAGTCTGACCAGCAAGATGATATCAGCCAAGAGCTGCGGGCCTTGAAACTTCAGGTAGCTCAACTTCAGCAACAGCAGCTCATGCAAGCCAGCCAATCCGCTCCTTTCACGCCATGGAACAACAATCCCGGATACCAACTTTCGCTTCCCATGCTCCAAGCACAGCCTCTGATGACAACCTCTATCTCTCCTTCAGTGAACCCTCCACACCCTCCAAAGTCTCCTCCCATCATTTCTTCCTCTAGCCGTCGTGGTCGTCGGTCTAGGCAAAACGCAAGCAGCTCCAACGATGATGAGGATGCCGACGATGACTCACAGGAGGAGTCCAGCAAGTCCAAGTCCAAAAAGGGACCAAAAAAGGTTGACTTCAAAAGAGTCGACTGGGTCTGGGACGACAAGGTTCACAATTATAGGCTCCAGGATACTGCCGAAGCTTCAAATGATTCTCAGTACGAAGATTTCATTTTCCACGTCCGTAGAACTTTCGACTGGGAGGGCAAGTACAGGACCACGTTTGTGGACATCAGGAGCAAGCTCTTGCGCGAATGTCTGCAGGATATCATTGGTAACGTCACTGGAGTGAGTTTGGTAGACGAGGTCCCCAAAATCGAGCCTAATTTTCTCTTCTTGTGAGTAATGCATCCTGTATTTCTTGCTTCCTCCATCGCGGCGCTTTTAGCTAACGTCCACTAAGGTACCTGGAGGAATTGCGTGAGCATAGAAAGGCGCTCAAACTAGCCGAGCCTTCTGGTGATTCAAAGAAGGAACGCAAGAAGAACCAGAAACGACTGGATGACAAGAGAAAGCACCTGAAGGTCCTCATCAAATATCTCGATGCAGATTTCGCCGCAACCAAAGAAAGCCTCTATCCCATGCTTGAGAGTGGTCTCATCACATTCGACCTTCTTTGGGCGCTCTGGAAGCCGGACACACTGGCCTACATGCCCACTTATGGAACGGCGAGCGAGCCCCGCGCCTTCAAAGTTGAGATGGCCGAGCTCCATGCAAGCATACTCCAAGGCCAATTCTACTACATTGACGGCAAGTATTTTGAGTACGACGGCAAAAAATATGGCTTCGGAAGCCTGTCGGAGGAAATCCCTTCCTTTGTTGGCGCGCGGAAGATTACCAGCTTACCATGTTATCCACTCAAGTATCATCCGGATGAGGCCCAAATCAGAAAGGATCTGATCGAGCGAGGCAAAAAGTTTGTCTCGCTTAGCGGTGTTCATTACAAAAGCTATCAGGGAATGGCCTTCCTCAAACGAAAGAAGATGGTCATCAAATTCCACGTCCAGAAAAGCCGCGTCATGGTTGATCCAACCATCTTCCGACGAATCAACCCCAATTACAGTGTTTCCCTTGTAAAACCAAAGGATCTTGATACTATCCCGGATCCAGATTCTGACTCAGAAGGGGGTTGTTGTTGTGAGGCCTCGGGCTCTGATGGCGAAGGCGGTGAAGAAAAAGTCAAGTTCGTCACCAAGGTGTTTCGTGATCGGAAGGGCGGTGTCCAGTTTGCCCGTATGGCCAAAGAAGATACCGACAATGAGGCCGATGGAACATTGGATGTGTTGCCAGAAAGGAAAGGCGACAGCGTGACAAAAAAGCAGGCTGAGGGTGAAGATAAGGACGGCGAGGCAACAGAAGAATTCACCGATGAGGAATACTTAATCGCGTCTCCCGTTGTCCTGGGCTTTGCGTTCTCGGAAAAGCAATGGCTAGAGTTCACAGTCTCTGGTATTGAAGACATCAAGTGGAATGAAAAGGCTTGGGAGTCTCTTGTACTTGAAGACGGCACCAAAGACTTGATCAAGGCGCTGGTTGAGTCTCGCAAGTACCAAGCAGCAAACACCATCGATGATGTGATTCAAGGCAAGGGCAAGGGCCTCGTCAGTAAGTTTGCCTTCCTCCGACAAGTATATGAAGTGTGCTAATTGGCCTTGTTCAGCTGTTTTACACGGACCTCCTGGCACGGGCAAGACATTGACTGCCGAGGGCATCAGTGAACTTCTCAAGTGTCCGTTGTACATGGCTTCAGCTGGCGAGTTGGGAACAGACTCACGGTTCCTCGAGGCGGAGCTGCAGAAGATCCTTGACATTTGTCATGCTTGGGGTGCCATTCTACTCCTTGACGAAGCAGATGTCTTTCTGGAGAAACGAGACATGCACAACATTCATCGCAATGCCCTCGTGAGCATCTTTCTCCGTCAGCTTGAATACTTCCAGGGCATCTTGTTCCTCACCACCAACCGAGTTGAGGCATGTGTCTCACCGTATTTTGCTTACGCTATTTGAATGAATGCTAATTATGTATCTTCTAGACTTTCGACGAGGCCTTTCAGTCACGAATCCACATAGCACTGCGATACGATAGCCTAGATGCCAAGGCAAAGCGCACCATTTTTGAGTTGTTTATCAATCGCGTTCAAGCTCTTGGCAAAATTGAGGTCAAGCCGTTGACAAACGAGGATTACAACATCTTGGCGAAGCAAGATCTCAATGGGCGAGAAATCAAAAACGTAGTTGGATCTGCTCAAGACTTGGCCGTTAACAAAGGTGAACCATTGAGCATGAGACACATCCAACAAGTTCTCAACGTCCATGCCAAGTTTGGGCGAGATCTAAGAGGCGGGACGGGATATGAAGACGCAATGAGAAGCTACTTCTAGACCATTCAAAATAGGGCAAGCACAAAAAATAGGGACATGTGGGCGAGCATGTGGCTGTAAGCTAGAGAAATGAGCGAACGATGAAATGGCGCACTGTCGATGCAAGCGTGATTGGGATTTGCCTTTTGGATATGGTAGCGGATGGCTGTGCTCATGGGAAGGATATTTAGCCGTAGTCACAGTAATGTGTGGAGACCTTACAAGGACCGAGAACTGGTTTGAGATGATATCAAGCGAGAGTAGCGGACAGCTGAAAATAACCCATACTTGGTCTATTATAGTTACCAGTGAGCGAGTCACGACCGACATCCTGGTTGGCCAGTGCATGAATTACGATGATTTCGCATCCGATATGATTTCTCGGATCCATCAGCGGTGTACCGTTCCTCCTTTTACCCCCTCCCCCATAAAGATGGAGACGAACAATCTCGTCAACCAAGTTTCCTGGATTTATGAAGGGAACCTGATCGACACGGCGAACCAAGCCAAGCTGCTACATCCAAGAACAAAAGGCCCGCCCCCCTTTTCTCAACCTTGCGGGAGGGCAAGGCAAGGAGCATCCCCGCCATCCGGCACGCACGAGCCAGGTCAGGCCAATAAAACAAGGATTTGTGTGGCAGAGGCGGTCATCAAAAACTCCCCGGGGACGGCTGGAAATAGCAAAAAGAGGTTTGTTCGCATTGCATGGATCGGTGGGCCCCCCAGTCAAGCGCAATTCGCAAATACGGGTGGTGGGAGTTGAGAGCCGCGGCAACTACTCGGCCACACGCGACGGCTGGACTGGTAATGCTAAATTTTACGATCAAGCCAAAGAGCATCGGAGGGCCAATCAATGGGGTATGGGATTCTCCACTAATCCATGAATGGTGTCAGCCTGAGCTGAGGTAATAAAACAAGAGTCAGGCCCGTGGCTGGGACCGTTGATGATGCAGCTTGGGGAAATATGCCAAACTCGGGAATGTGGGCAGCGGCAGTGGCTGAGGACGCAATCGAGATGCGTCATGGAGCGCAAGATTGGTATGTCCGATGGGGCGTTGCGAGGCTGATAATAGCCATGAGGTAGGTGGTTGCGCGTTTGTGTGGAGAGGTAGAGTTCAGAGTTCAGGGCGAACAAGGACACTCGATGGCCGGCGAGGCCGGGCAATTCCCTACGCGAGAAAGACTCGGCAATAGTAACAATACGTGCCGTCTACAAACTGGTAATCCTTCTTGTATGTATCCCTTCCGTATGCATCCCTGCATTTTATGAACGGCTACACAAAACAAGGAGTATTGACACAAAGGGAAGAAAGGTTGGAGGAGCATCAAAAAAAGTCAAAACATGTGAATGTGCATCCACAAAATTTAAACCAAAAAAAGATCTGTCTCGACTCCAGAAAGTTTTATTCGGTTTTTATCAAGAATCTTCCCGAGAAACGAATTGGAATGCAAAAAACAGCAAGCCCCCAAAGGTTTGCTCGTCTACATTCAATACCCAATATAAACAATGCAGCACAGAACCTATTGGGACAAAATCGGACTGCCTGTTTCGGCCAACTGCTGAATAGTTTTATGCCTTAGACATTACAACACCCCTTCAGTGCTTTTTTTGTTCGGTATTTGCACAAAAACACGTGCACAATCGGCACACCCCCTCCACCCATATCGCTGATGGATGTCCCCACCTCATTTCCACCCCTCAGGGCTCACCAGCCAGTCAATTCGCTTAAGCTGCCTGTTTGCTTACCATTCCAGTATTCATCGAGGCGACCGCTTGGCCTAGCTTTTATTTATTTATTTTGTTTTGATTGCATCATTTGGCAGCGGGATCAATCTCAATGAGCAACCTGAAGTTGGTGCAAATAAGCCACCTGAATTTAATAATGATCAAGAAATAATACACCGTTTACGAGAGACTCAAAGCCAGACCCGAAGTGAGCAATAGGTTCACCGGCCCTGGCAACAAAGTTGAGGGCCACGACAGCAACAAGGCATGGCCGCGCCAGCAGATGGGCTAAGCAGGGCACAGGGCCCCGGCATGGCAGACAAGCATTTCCGGGACCAAGACGGTGAGCAACGGGGTGGTGGCCATGGGGGGCAGATCCGACGGGGCGCCGCTATTCCTTGTCTTTGCTCGGGAGGCCTGATGATCGCTACGCTACAGAGATACCCAGCTATGCAGCTGTTAATGTACGGACCTGGTGGCACACATGCTACCACGCTGGAGTCTGAGCATATGTATGATGCGTTGTCATTCCTCTCTGGTCGTTGCTGATGGTGTAGGCAGTCAGCTGCAGGTACAGCGTTAAATGATACGCTATGAGGTGCAACATACGGTTGCAATACTCCAATGATGGAAACTGACAAGCGCTTTTCAGCACCCAAGACATTATCCAGCAGCAAAACCGCGTCAGCTCAACTTGCTGTGAGGAGCAAAATGCTTGGATCCACGTAACTGGGCCAGTGCCGTCCCCTGCATCCCCCCTCACATCATGCAGTCAAGGCAAGGTGTTTTCCCCAACCAGCCTCCCAAAAGCACCAAAAAACAAGTTGGGGCTGGGCACTGTGCCAGGGAAAAGCGGCAGGTTCATCCTCTCTTCGACCCCATTTCCGCTGTTTCGTCTTGTCCTCACTTATCCGCTTGAGGCGTCGCTACAAACACGGGGAGAATGTGAGTGGCCAATCCTATGGAACAGGCTCCGCTTGAAAAGGCCGAATTTTGCTTCGAAAACCCACACTTGATTGCTCAGTGCTGGCTTAGCCTTCTGATGCCACTGCCAGTCGCTGACGCGGCTATGGTGCCGTACGTTTTTCTTTTGGCCTGTGCTTGGGCGTGGGGCGAATTGCGCCCAAGTCCACGCACGTCGCCCGGGGGTCCGGGCCCGCCAAGAAGCCCAAACAAGGACTGAGCATAAGGAGCCAATCAGAGTGGCCAGGTACCTGCCACAACCCTGCAGCCAAAGGTACTGCCAGGTCGGAGAAAAGCCTGTGATTACCAGCGATGAACCAACAGCAGCTGTCAACGACGGGAATGGGCGAGCCTTGGCTGTCGACAAACCAACAGCATTGCGCAACGTCTGCGGGCCATCTTCGCCTAGGCCCGTCAATCCTCCCGCTGCACGAGCCCAGCCAACCAGATCTCTAGGACGTGAACAACACTGATGCCACAGCGGCGCAACAAACCTGACCTGAAAACGCAACAAAATTCTGGGCAGTCAGCAGCCCGATTAAGGGTCGGGGAGGCTTGCATTCCTGACTGCCCCTGGGTTTGGGCTTTCCTTGTTAGGGATAGCCCGAGGATGAGGGGAGTGGAGCCAAACCCGGCCGATGGCTTCTCGCTGGCGGTGGCACCGGTGCTTAGGTCGGATCCAGTCCAAGGCACTGGTGCTTGTCCCGACCGTGCCGTCCACTCCCTGGTGCAGGCTTCGTCAAGAAAAAGACAAGGGGGGAGATGAGAGTGGGCAGCCGGGGTGGACGTAGACCCGTGGAGAGAGGGGAGAAACACACATGTGCCGTCGCTCACACCTCCATACCACCCTACGCCACTCAGAGACACACCCCTTATTTGGCCCTTTAATAATGCCCTCTCTCCCTCCTCCGGAAACATTCTTTCCCTCACTCAAGCAACCGTTCTTTAGATCACGGCACTTGCCCTCCAGTCATTCATTACCAAACGCTTTCAGCGTTGAAACCGCTCTCTTCAGGACTCTCTTAAAGTCTATCACACTCTCATTTTACGAGGCACTCCGCTGTTCTTAGAATATCAACATCCTTATCAACCGTTCGACAAAATGAAGGTCACTGCTTCCATTCTCGTCGCTGCCGCCATTGGCGCCTCTGCTCACCCCAGCGGTGGTCACGCCCGTCTTCACAAGGAGCGCGACTACGTTGTCGCTATCCAGCCCGTCACCACTACCACTACGGCCTACGTCGCTCCTGCCTCCACCTCCTCGGCTGCCTCGTCCAGCTCTACCCCCAGCTCCAGCTCCGGATACATTGAGTTCTGCTCCGGCTCCTCTAACAGCAAGCGTGCTACCACCGCTGACATCGCTTCCGTGGGCAACACTGGCACCGCTACCGACTACGGCTGCAACATGATGGAGGTCAGCAAGAGCATCGTTGACCTGTACGACTACACCATCACCTTGAACAACGATGTCGATGAGGACCAGGCCTGCGTTTGCTGGAACAAGATTGGACCTGATGGAGGTATCAACGGTTTCTGGAAGGGCAATGAGGCTATCAACTTTACTCTCCCTGCCTCTGGAGCCGCCTACGTTGCCCTCGAGGCTGACAGCCAGGGCGGTTGTGCTTGCACCGTTGGCAGCACTCCTGCCACTAGCGCTTCTGGCCAGTACGCCAGCACCTGGCTCGAGTTCGATTTCTGCAGCAGCAGGAACAACAAGTGGTCTGGTGCCGACGCTTCTTCTCTCGTGGCTCTCGCCGGAGGCCTTCACATTCCCGCCCTCAAGGTCTGCTCCAAGTCTAGCGATGTTTGCTCCACCATCACCACTGGCGGTGGAGGTGACAACGCTTACAACACTGAACTCAGCATCACTGCTGACGGTATTGGCTTGAACCTGAACACTGACACTGTTCACCTTGTTTGCACCGTTGGCCAGTAAGCTCTAGGCTCGTCAGCTTCTTGCGGTGACATATTGGGATATAGAATGGGGTGTCTGATTTTTGAATACATGGTGTTGGTTGCATGAATACACATTGCATCTTTGGTGATGATCTTGCTCAAATGAGGGGTCAAAGACATCTCGGCTGGTTGGGATCGTTTTTTAACATTTCTACATATATAAGTTGCCTGTGTTATATACTGCTTTCCGAAAAATGATATTTATCCTGAATATTGCACACTCATTCTCCCCCGTCTCTTCGATTGACATTAAGACTGTTCCAGTTGAAATCCGCCACAATTTGCTCGTATGTGTCCTTGAAAGGAAAACTTCCCAGCGTCGATTGTAAACGAGAGATCGTCGCCTTCAGCCCTGTGGGGGATCAACTCTGTATCCGATGTACTCTTAATGCGATCTTGGAGATGATGATGATCGTGATCATCACAAACTCAGGGGGTGCTGTTGAGCTTGGCTTTTTCGAGTTCCCCTTCCGACCGTTCTTGGCGATTCAACATTTTGCGCTTGGTCGCATCGACTCAGCTGCTCGCACCCCCTCCTCCGTCAGAGATTTTCCTGTGCGTCAGTGGACCGTTCTCCCCGCGTTGTCCAACGAGAAGTTTTCTCTCTCGCAAATCGCAATGGGCGTCGTCGCCTTTGCGTCTTTTACCCGTTTAGGATGCCATTTTTTTTCCTCGTGCGGGACGGACGGGCACATCGGGACGAACCAGGGGGTTGCTGAGCTGCATGCGATAGTGCGCCCACGGGCTGGAGACTAATGCGGGTGTGCCCTGTTTCAAATTCGGTGAGCAGATGAGCTGCGTCAAGAGGGAAAGAAGAGCATGCTGCTTTGGTGCAAGGGTTATGCGCTAATTTTTATGGGGTGTAAGCTGTATAAATTCTGCACCCGTTCTCATCGTTTCCCTTGTGCCCTAAATATGCAAGGTACAATTTTGTGAGGGGGGGGTGAGGGGGATAGTGTGACGTGGGTAAGGTGATGGCTGTGGCAAAGCAACATGCGAGACTTTTGCCATCTGGCGGAATGCGAATCAAATCGAGAAACGCGACACATTGCAGGATCGTTGATCCGAATGACATTGTGTATTTTGGATTGTTTGACCCTCTCAGCAGTTGAGTCTCTCAGTTGTTTGGCCTTTGCCTGAGATGTGTCTTGATATGTTTCGAGCGAAACAAAAGAGTCCAAGCACGCACACCACTGTGTCGGTCAATTTGGGCTGGGTCAACTGTATACAATAGAAAAAATCCATTTTATGAATGCACTATGCAGCCCAGCCAGAATGTCACTGCTTCATAAAAACGCAGGCCCGGTTGCATTAACATGATCCGGGCGCCGTCTTAAAGCAGCGCCCTTCTCCACTCTCATCATAATTTCCCTGGACCAATCACATCCTCGAGCCCCTGACTTAAACTCACTTGAACAAATTGTACCTGACAGTCACCACGTGGGGAAGCACACCCATGAAAGCAAAAGACCCGCAAGCTTACCCTACAGACGGACACGTTGCGATGGGCCTGCACCTCCAAAGTCTCGGCGGCGGCGGCGGCATCGGTGTGCGGCCCTGCGCAGTGGGCTTTTCTTTCCCCTCTTTCGGGAGGGCGGACCCATTCCGCCCCGGGAAGGAGGCGGGGAGAACGCAGAGCGCGAGAAAAGAACCACAGGAAAAAAGTCTCTTCACCGCTCGGTGTTTCCGGAGTTGGCGGTGGCGGAGAATGCTTCGGGGGGGTGTGGTGAGATAGAGAGGGGCGGGGAATGGCCATTTGTCGGACTGGTTTGGCCCTGATCGAGAACAAAGTTTGTGATGCTTGCCTTGGTAAACCAGGTCGAGGTCCCCCTAGGGTAGGTAGTATTCGGTAGCATGATGTTATCAGTGCTGCTGCTTTCAGTTGGTCGGGAAACGGGTGTCTCGGAGTATGAGGGCTTGCGTTGACATGTTCGTATTGAAGAAGTGCCAAGACTCTTCAGTTTCTGGTTGCATATTGCCTAGTATATTTCTTATTTATAGAATGAGCTTGGTTCGTAAAATAATATCATGTGTTGTCGGATCCGGTAGTTATGTTCTTGTAACACTTAGTAAGAGTAGATGAATGAAAAAAAAAACTCAATATGGACCCGGAAGTAAGAGTTTATTACCATCCGAAGGGGCCGAATAACTAAGAATAAATACAGAAACTCAGATTTCCAACCGAAAACCGTCTAATATGTGTTTTGCATAAATCCCCATCAAGTTCGGATCAAATCGGGACACAGGTATAGGGTAGCTGAGCATCATGAGAACACATCAACCCGCCATACAAAGTTGGTGACAATGAAAAGGGAATCAAAATATATACAGAGCTACCCGGGATTTCAAGCATGACAGGTTGTGGTGAACGAGTACACTAGGTCGGGGAGCAGTAGTCTTTGCCGCTGTCAAGTCGTTGGTGACTTTCGGCTCGGTCGCCAACATGACAGAGCTTGATACGACACGAATATATCTCGAATATCGCGTTTTGAGGAGAAAAAATGTAGGGACCATACAAGAAAAAACCTAAACAGGCACAATGTGACAAGTTAGTATTCTGGGAATGCCTCAATCACTCAGGCTAGCAGAATAAATTTGAGCCTCTTGTTTCATGGGTGATATACAACAATGAATGTGAGATTTAACTTGATTATTTAAATGAAAAACACGCCAAAATGATGTGATTAATAAATTTTAGCGTGACAAACTGTAGATCCAACTGCAAGTAACAGTGGAGCGGCGCCGTCGACGTATAGTAGTAGATGCGAGACATTGTGTGTGATTTCACTCAACATCACAATTGCGATGAGTCGATGCACACACGCAGCCTCAATCTCCCAAAGGCACACCGGCAAACTCATCAAAAACACACGTACTTTTAGAACACAGCAAAAAAAAACACGTGCAGGCTTGCATGACAGTATTGGAAAACCTCCTCAAGATAAGCGTCCCTGCAAGTGTTCAAAACGCTCGAGTATATCGTCACAGAACCCCTGAACCCTGGATCCGAACCGTCTTAATATAGCAAAAAGAGGAGTAATTTGCGCTGGTGATTGCCAACTTTGATTGCCTTAGGTGAAAGTTGACATATGTGTAACAGTGTGGGGGGGGGGATTATTATTGCATCACGACATAGTTGGTCCCTGGCCAATCTATCCCCGGCTGCGTTTCGCGGATTAGATAATATATCACCGGCTGAGACATATGTTTGTTTAATGAGGGGCTTTTTGCCAGCGTGACCGCGTGCGCTTGCAGGCGATTTACAGCATCTGATGACCAGTTGCCCAACCTGGTATTACCCGAAATGGGGGCTTGTGGACGGAAATGAAATGCTACGCTACGCGCTGATGTCACCAATATTACTGCTACCATGTGCTGCAACCTGGATCTGTCTATAACTTAGCAGAAATGTGTTGAGAGTGTTAATGAATGTCGCAATGAGTGGCGGCGCAGATGTGATTGTCGTGCGCGCTGCAAAGATGGGTTTATTCTGTCATCATCTCTCTGCACCACAACGTGTTTGGAATATACGAGGCGAATTGCTTAATCGTCGTTTTCTTTTTTTAGACGGATGAGGGGTTCGCGCCTGGCAGGTTTTCCCGATACAGTAATGCATGGAAGGGCGGGGGGAGCGAGCTGGATTCATGCATGTTGTTGGCTTCCATCGAAGGGTTGGACAGCAACTGAGACGTATCGGCTCCATGCCGGGACAGCACGACGCGACGCGGGCACCAGCAAAGCAGGGCAGAGTGACGCAGGGCAAGGCAAAGCGAAGGGAAGCACACGCGATGAAAATGCCCCGAACAGCACCGGCTTGCATTGACTGTGAGCTGGCCCCAGGCTATTGAATCAGGTTGGACGGAGCGACCAGGGCCAGGTGTCGAGTGTAACGGTGATATCAGCTGGTCACCTGTGATATAGGCAGGGGACACCACTGCAGCCAGCGAAATGCTATGAGGATTGAGCTTGCTGGTTGGCGGCGGGCAACGCGCACTGTTTACAGCTATTTGGCTTGCTGCGGCCAATCCAAGTGCCGGCGAGGGACGCCGGGAAATGAAATGAGATGGTTAGTGTGAGGAGGGCCAAGATCGGAATCTGAAGAGGATCTAGGACGATTTTCATCGAGGATTTTGGGGGGCGGCGTTGGTCTCATTTGTCGACAGGCCAATCAGGTCGGCTCCCGGGCGGGTGGGACAAGGGAACAAGGAGATGCATCCAAGTTTCTTCGAGTTGAACTTGAGGGGAAACGAAGTTGGAGAGCCGGGGTTGGCTGGCAAATGCAAATAGGGAATTGCTCCGGGCCGACATGGGTGAAGAACATTACACATGCTGGTGATGGTCCCTTGTCGATCCCACGCCGAGCCTTTCATCCATGCGATGATGGATGGGGGCCCTTGAGCCTTGCCTGTTGGGTGACAGTGCCTGTTTTTGAGACCGGGGCGATCCGAGTGAAACCAGCGGGGGCTATATCAAAGCTGGCTTGGCGAGGGCTATACGAGGGCAAGAAAACAAGTAAAAGTAATTGGTGAAAAAAAAAAAGAAGCCGACAGCGAGAGCCCTCACTCGAAAAATCATCAGCTGGAATCCAAGTTGCCATGCCATCTCGGGACCGTGACCCTCAGACTGACCGAATTGCGTGCGCGGCCCGGGCTCCGCGCCGTCCGGCGGACGGAGGAAGTGCACGGGACGGCAGAAGGCAGGAACACGCGAGAGGCGCTGCGTGTAGCAATTAAGCGTGAGCGTTAGGCGCATGAAAGGAACGAACCGTGGTATCAAATAGATTAACATGTCAACAATGTGGCGTCTGCTTGTTATTTCATTATTTCTTTTTCCCTCTCTTTGCTTGCTCTCTTATATCAGCTTCTCTCTGTCTCGCGCCTCTCTCCCCTTCAGCCTCCGCCGCCGTTGGGCCCTACTTTGTCGTCATTTCATGGCCGGGGCTAGCGTGGATGCGCAACATGGAACCGTTGCACCCACTTGGGCTGCGTCGGCTAGCGATTGCCTCAGAGGTTACCTGGGTTATGAAACGGGATAAAAAAGAAACGAAGGGCAAAAATAACAACCCCCCCTCCCCAGCGCTCTCTGGGCAAAAGGAAAGAAGAAAAGAAAAAAAAAAGAAAGTCGAAACACGCGACCAAAGGGACATGCGATCAATTAAACGAGTCGGCCCTGCATTAACCACTCAGCTGTCGACGGCGAGGGGCCGCATTGGATTGATTAATGACCTCTTTGCTGAGGGCAGCTGTCCTTCTCAGCTTGAGTGAGGCCTTGGGCCCCTCTAATAAAATTGGCCCGGGGACTAGCTCGGTTCCTTGGAGCGAGCTTGGACGGTCCTGGCCTAGAGGGGCCGTTGAAGACCCGGGATGTGCCATGGCTTCATCCGTACCTGGGAACCGCAGCACGCACTGAGGGAACCGGGACCCGGAGCTAGGGGGGGGGTTGTTGCCAAAACAAGTCAGAGAGCAAGAGAAAGAGTGTGTCTGTCATTCAATTAACGGGCATGCGACGCGTCGACATCGGCCATCACCGTCCGTCCGAGTTTCATCCCAACAAGAACAGACCAGAGGGCGAGAGGGCTTCTGACACGCGCCCAAGCGGGACCTCAAATGATGAGAGGAAGAAAAGAAAGGAAGATTGGCACGGAGCGCTTTGGAACAGCAGACGAGGCTAAAAAACGGGCTGCCGAGAGGTGAGAGCCAACGCTTAGGGCCCTCCTCTCCAGCTCTCTGGGCCAATGCTGGGGCGTCCATCCCACATGGCTGTCACAGAGGCCAGATGCGGCGCTGTTGCATGTCGGGCCTTTCCCCAGCTCGACACGTTTCAATCTGATGGGCGGCGCTTAGTGCTCTTCTATTATATATATGTGTGTGTGTATTTTTATTTATTTATGTAGTATCATTATTTGGTTTTCCCTTTTGGGCCTTTTCTTTGCTCAGCCAGGCAAAAGAATTGCCCATGGCCGTGTAGGTAGCTCACCCGCCTCCTGCAGCAAGAGTGCCCAGCCAGTGGCCCCGGCTTCCGGCCTCCCGGGGCACCTTGAGAGAAATCATTTACACCTGGGTGGATGGTGCGCCGACAGGGTGTGAGGGTGTAGTCCCGAGGTGGATGCAGCGAGGGCTGTGCGATCCGAGCGAAGCATGGGACACCTGGATTGCAGCCCAGAGGAACTTCACTTGATCTGTCGCTGGCTCCGTTCTCGCGTCCCTTCTTTCCAACCTTTTCTCCTCCCCCCCCATCGTCGTCCCCTTAGATACGCTGGTTGTGTGTGCGTTGGTGTTGGTCTGCACCGATCCTTCTTTTTTTTCTGTTTCTCCTTCTAGTCCTTCTTTCGAGAGTCTTGTTCCCCAGCCCTGGTATTGGCTGAGTTCACTCGTTTGACACGACATATTTCATCATCGCTCGTTTCATCTTGTCAGCCCTGCTCCAGCATAGCCTGGCAGAAGCCGAAACCAAGCAGGTTTCCCGGTGACGAAAAAGCAAAAGAATCAAGAAAGTAAAAAAAAAAAAAAGAGAGAGAACAGGAAGAGAAAAAAAAGGACAAACGATTTGGCTGCCAATTCTTTTTTCCAACACAGCCTCACCCCGATACTGTACTGGAGAGTCAAAAAAGGAAGTATATCAAAGAGAGAACAACAACAAAGTATACGTACGTACGTCATGGCGCTGTAAAGACTTCTTCCACGGCTTCCAACGATATTCGACCATGACGATACCACGGGTGCGCATATCAAATCGACGAGTCGGTACCGACGACAGCTCCAGTTCACAACGAAACCTCCTATAAATCCTTTCCTTCTTTTCCCTCCGCGGTCATGGACCCGGCCGCGGGGAGAAATGCGCACATCCCGCCTCCCGGGATCAAGAGGCCCGTCGATTCCTACCACCGGCAACTTCACGAAGACCACGGCGTCCTGGTCGAGCCGCCCTCGATTCACGACAGCGCCCACATCAGATCGGCGTCGGGCGAGAGGTTCTCCGAGGCGCCCCCCCGGAGAGACTCGTGGCGGGACCGCGTCACCTCTTCCTACATCAGCAACGGCATCGGGAGGCTCAGCCATGTCGCCTCCTTCTTCGACTCGGAGCGCCTGGCCCGCTCCGCCGTCCAGTCCGAGGGGACGTACTCGCCCCGCGGGCCCAACCGCATGCGCTGGCCCTTTCTCGGCAGCATCAAGTCCTCGCCCACGTCGCCCGTGTCCGCAACGCACCCCGCAGGCGCCTCCGATGCCGACGAGACGAACCAGATCCCGCTCCCCTGGCGCCCGCTGCTTCTCCGCCGCCGGATCCTCATTGCCTTCGCCGTCCTGTTCGCCGTCCTGCTCGCGGGCCTCGAGGCCGCGCTGGGGGTTTCTAACCTAAACGATGGGCTGCGCAACTTCAACCAGGTCTCACGCTTTCTCTGGCAGTATGGCGTGGTGCTCGTCCTGGTTGTCGTTGCTGCGCTGTGGTCCAGAGTCGAGCACCAAGCCGCCGTTGCAGCGCCGTGGATGCGCATGATTAGCACTCCCACAGAGCTTGACAAGTCCCTGCTTCTCGACTACGTCTCCAGGTTTCCCCCCTTGGCCATGTACAGGGCCGCCAAGAATAAGGATGGGCTGGTCGCGTGTACTATTGCCGTCGGCCTGCTGCTCAAGCTCGTCGTCATCTTCTCCACGGCCATGATTACGTCCGGCGTCATTTTAGTTTCCGACCGCGGCGCGAGAATTACGCTCGAGGCGAGCTTCTCCCAGAACAACAACGGCTTGCGGGACGTCGGATCCGTGCCCTACTACGCCATGGTCGGCCTGCAGGCCAACAATATGAGCTACCCCAACGGGGTGGCTCCCCGGCTCGCGTACTTACCGTTTTCCAGCGACGAGACGGGGCTGACGGGGCTGAATGCGACTGTGGAGGGATTCGCGGGCGGGATCGATTGCGAGGCGGCCACCATGACGTTGGACGAGTCCCGGTACACGAACGGCACCGTCGAGGTGGACATTTCCGTTTCCAAGGACAAGTGCAAATTCAGCCAGGTTATCTCGAGCGTCAAATTCAACAGCACCAGCAACCAATCCCTCCCCAGGATGTTTCTCCTGTTCGGCCAGGGCAGGTGCGGCTCATCCACCAAATCCGACGACCAGCGAATCGTTGTTGTTTCTGGAACCGTTGATTTCGACTACGACGACCTCAAGGCGGCAGAGGGAGGATCCTCGAGCTCCACTGTCGGTGCCAAGCTTTCCAAGTCGGCTGCTTTCATGTGCACGCCAACATATGCCATCACAAACGTCGAAGTATCCAAGGATCCCCAGGACCTCATATCAGCAAAGCTGGCCGGTGGCGCAAACACCACGTTTGACGGAGTAAAGCCATGGGACATCGCACAGGCGCATTTCGATTCCTACAAGACGAACCTGACGGCAGGCGTCCGTGCCTACTCCACCGCTCAGCACTTTTACGACGACGATGCCATCTTCTCCGCCAACGAGCTCGTGTATGCCGCTCTGGCCATGCGGGCCAAGGAATCTGGATCGCCGCCCAAGGTGTCAGCTTTGAGCGAGGCCTCGACCGTGCAGCAGCTCGCCCAGGACTATTTCGAGCAGTACTCGGCTCTGGTTGCGAGATACTCGATGATGGGACAGGCCTCGACAAATGCGATTGGGATTTCAACTTCTGTCCGCCGCCGCGTTGTCGCCAGGGATGTCCCTGTTCACCTCATGGTTGCGCTGCTGGCCGTCTGCCTCGGCCTCGCTGTGGCAGCCATCCTTTTGGCCCCGAAAAAGGGATTCCTGCCGCGAGATCCCAGCGCTCTCGTGGACATGGCTGCCATCATTGCTCACAGCCACCCCCTGGTTGAGTGCCTGCGAGGAATGGGTACTGCCAACGGAGACGCTATCCGCACGAGGCTGGTCGGCTGCACGTACACAACAGGGGCGGAAGGCCACGAAAAGATTGGGGATCCCAACTTGGGATACTTTCACATCTTCGGCGGCAGGGAGCCGCCCATCAATGCGATGTCGAGACGGGCCGCGAGGTCGCGCTGGCGCCCGCCGCTATACTACCACGGGCTCATCCGCCTGCTGTACACGGTCATGCTCGTGTCTATCATTATTGCCTTTGAGCTCACGCTGCGATTGTCGGAGCGAAACGACGGGCTCAGAACCCTCCGCAACGACGACGACTACATGGCCTGGACCGTGGTGCCGGCGCTGCTGCTGCTGCTGATCGCCCTGTACATGGTCCAGGTGGAGTGGTGGACGAGATTCCTCGCCCCCTTTGTTCGTCTCACCAGGGTCGGCGAGTTCCGCGACACGATTGGTCTGAACGTCATCGATGCGACAAGGCCGCTTGCTTTTTGGAGGGCTGTTAAAATTAAAGATTATGCAGTTATCTCGGCCATGCTCGGGGCCTGCGTTGCGGCTCTGTTCACCGTTGCATCGGCCGCGCTGTTCGAGCCGGCTCCCGTCGACGCCAGCACCAGCGTCCTCCTCCGCACCGAGGACTTTTTCGCAAACAGCCTGGCGTCGTCCTTGGCCGACCCGATTTGCACCGACTGCAACAATGACACGCTCGCTGCGTCCATGATCCTGGCTGGAGACGCCCCGTATCCCAGGTTTACTTTTCAGGACCTTAATTTTCAGTCCCTGGGTGTAAAGGACGGAACAACACTGGATGATAATTCGAACATTTCGGTCACTCTGACCGCTGTTCGGCCTAATATGTCATGCCGGCTGATTCTCAACGACGAGATCTCGGCAAACTTGACACTGTCGTACACCACTGACGACAACATTGTGAATCCTCTGCAGATTGACCTCAAGGGCGAAGTTTGTGGAAAAAGCAATAGCGCTGTTCTCTCCACCGGGAATCTCACCGCCGAGCGATCTGCTTCCCAAGACAGCAGCGCTCCATTTGGCCTTGGGCAAGGAAAGACGAGTTCCTCATCGCAGTGCTCCGACTGGCTGTACGTCTGGGGTCGCTTGGCGAACACCAACAGCGATAAGATGTCCGTCAGCAGCATCAGCGCCCTGGCCTGCAACGAGTCCATCGAGGCCGTCGAGACGAGTGTAAATCTGTACGGGAGCACCTTGCGCATTGACTCTGCAGACCCTCCCGTTCCAAGCAAGTCGAAGGTGCAGGACACAACCGTAGCGATCCCTGACCTTGATTACTCGCTGCTCTTCAACGTTACCCACACTGGTCTCCTGGATGCCTTTTTTGCAGTCCTGAATGCCTCCAACTATGCTGTTTCGGATGATGTGTTTGCAGGCACATCATCTGCCGATGCCGCCAAGGTTCAGGCTGCGATCTTGAGCCAGCATGGCGTTATTCGAGCACAGTCAATCAACTTTAAGAGTCGCCGTCATCTCTCATCATCCGGGGACTTTCCCACCGCCAATGGACAAGATATTGTGAGCGGCGTCGACCCGGACGCGACCGTTTCAGGCGCCGTGCCCTTGGTGAATGGCGACTTCATTTTCCAGCGAACTCGCCTCAAACAGAGCGTTGTTGCCACGCGAATCCTCGAGGGTTTGGTTGGCGCAGCTCTGGTTCTTCATCTTCTTTCGTGGGTCTTCACACGAAAGAACCGACTTCCTCGGCGGCCGACAAACATTGCGTCGGTGGCTGCGCTCCTCGTGGATGGGAATCTGCTCAAGATCCTCCCTCGCGAGGCGCAGTGGCAGACGAGGAAGGAGATTAAAGAAAGTCTCCGGGAGAGCCAGCTGGGAGATAAATTCGAGCTCGACTGGTCCACATCGCGGATCCGAACAAAAAGAGATGGCCGCAAGGTCAAGATTGGAGATGGGACGTTTGGCATCCGAGCCATTGCTCCCGGTGAGTTGGAGAGCAAAGAGGAGGTGGAGATGAAGCCGATTGCAAGAAAGAAGCAGTACCCTTCGGTGAGACACTCTGGAAGGCCCGAAAGAAAGGGGGCAGGCAATGTGACGGATGTGCGATCATCCGTCCAAAGGCCGCCTCCCACTTATGGATGGATTAGAGATTCAACCTCGAGGCCCGTGACAAGACAACCGAGCAACAGGAGGCCGCGCGCCAACACCTCCGCCACAACAGAAGCACCATCTGTTCCGGTAGAGTACCTGCAAAGACGGGCCTCGCGAGGCCCTATAAAGAGGTCGCAGTCGCAACGACACGCCGCAGCGGTGCTGACATCAGGAGAGCCTCCACAGAGGAGACCTTCGGAGCGGCAGCCCCCAGGGCGCACGCACGTGGGGATGGTGCCAGTGGCGCGCAACACAGGACAGCAAAGAACCGAGGAGAGGCTGAGGGCGATGAGAGCGTTGAGAGAGCAGCGATCCAAGAGCAGCGCCACCATCGAGCGCATGGGCGTGGTGCGCAGCGGCACAGGGACGATAGGGTCCGACAGCGTTGAGCGGCGATCCGTCATGCTCGGCAGCGAGCACTCGCACTCGCCCAAGGAAGGGGACGCTGCCGACGACCAAGACATAATCGAAGAGGGAGACGAAAACGTAGACGACGAGGGCCGACACGCGGCCGAGCGAGAATCGACAGCGACTTCTGGCGGACACAAGGAGATTGTCAAGGTGTGGTGGGCGGCATGAACACCTTTTTCCATATGAATAATTGTTCTGGTAATGAACAAGGCGAGGTCAACTGGATAGAAGCGACCTCTCCCCGAAATTTCCTTCTTCTTCTTCTTCTTTTCTCCAAACGATATATGTATTATACGAAGGGGGGCTCATATTATACCACACGGGAGTTTTTTTTTTTTTCGATGGAGTCTGAGAGGAAACAGTGCTCTCAAGGGCAATACAGTGCGGCTGATGGGTGCCGCGTCATCATGATTTTCTATGTATATCTTATGAATTGACAACAGGGCGATTCCGAAGAAGCCCTCTTTCCCTGTTACAAAGTTGCTCTTCTGACTATGAGTTCTGTGAAATGGTCTCAGTGTGTGTGTGTTGTTTGGTGGGGAAGCCAATGCCAGAGCGGTGACCACACTATGTGATTGGGGCGAGGCAAAAAGAAACCCGTTAATGTCGAATCTGATCGATGGGCTTTTTATGAAGAGAGTTTTGATGTTGATTTGGAACAGATTTCGCATCCTGCTCTGCTCGGCCTCTCTTACACTGACTGGTCTTGCCTGCCACTCACATCCGGGGTCGGCTCCACTTAGGCACCAGACCAACTTGAGAAAAAAAAAAAGGTCCAACGCCTACAACATCGCGCTCCAAACCAGCCTCATCGAGTCGATCTTGTGTTCAAACTTGAGACGTCTCGGTTGCCACGCAGACCAGACGAAAAACAAGGCATAGGCCACGGTAGTACAGGAGGTCGTATGACCAACAGCGCACGCCCTGCGTGTCCAAATTTCGACAGCTGAGCCTTGTGTCAGCCTAATCGAATGGACGTGCATGTCATGCGCTATCGTCCGGAGAATGCGCTAGATTTGGCTGGAACCTCAAGATAGGAGCTCTGGAGAAGAGCAAGCGTGAAAATTCATCCAATTTATAACCCACGGGGTCCGATTGCGGGAACAGTTTGAGGAGCTGCAGCAAGTCATGGAGTCAACTGATGGGCAAAACTCCGATGCTGACTTGACCAAGCGTCAGCAGCGAATGCTCGATTCGGCCAGGAGTCACTCGGATCTCACTGGAACTTGCATCCAGGAAATCAACCTTCTCCTAGAACGGCTGAAACCCAAATTCAAACCCCTCCTGGCAACTGGCCTGCCTACCTTTATCCGCACCTTGCAACGAGAGCATGACACGCTCAAAAGCCTTGTCACTGAGTTGTCGAGTTCAGATCCAATTGCTGAGGATGCACTGAAACTACATGACCGGCGCCTCGAGGCCAGCGTCAATGTCGCCGGTCGCGGCGTCGCCCAGTGGGATCGATTGAAACGGTGCCGCACCTTTGTCGCCGTTAATCAGGCCTTCCAGGGGTCTTCGCGCGATGACCGGCGGCGTGAGCTGGCAAAGTTGGATGTCGCTGGCCGCGACAAGCACAAGATGCACCGCCTTCTCAAGGAGCAGGGCCGTGTCGAGGTGGATGTTGTCGATGGAGGGCGGGAGTGGATCACCGTCAAGGCACTACAGCGGGACCGTCTTGCTCGCCAGCTGAGTGACTGCGGCTGGGCCTGGGGTGATCACGAATTAGGGGACCGTGTGGACGAGAACGAGTGGGATGATGTGCCTGTGGCCAAGTTTGCCAGGAGACTCGTTGCCGCGGCCAGAATGAACCGCCACGAGTATCGCTTTCCAAGGATTAGGCTGGTCCTGTCCAACTTGACACGCACTGATGACGAGTTGGACGTTTTTATTGACCAGCTGGTGTACTTGGATCCACTCGTCCAGGTCATTATTGAATATCAGGATGGCACCTTCATGTCCTCACCGATCCCAGATCTAGAGACTGCCATCAACAACCTGATTGGTGACGAGCTAGAAGATCTCACTCCTACCCTCAATCTTGACCACACTATTCTCATCGATTTAATATCAGACCTAACGCATGCAAGCCTACAGCCCCAGGCTTGGCAAGCCCGAACAACGCGCGCACAAATCGAGGAAGAGAATAGTCACCAAGGTGGTCTGATGGTGCCCACGCTGTACCCTTTACTGGTGGGACGAAAGCTGGTTTGCACAAAAGAGGCAGCAGACCACTTCCACAATGTGCTTGAAACTGTCGGGACCGAGACAGAGCGTGAAAGGGGGAAATTGCTGGTACCGTGGGATGATCAGACCCGAAGCATGCCGGTAAAAGCGATTCGTGACCGCTTTCAGCAATTATCCATTCACCAGCTCCCAGATGATGTCCAGCTGCCCCTCGACATCATTCAAGAGTCGTGGGATATTCCATCCATATCCGAAGCTGTCTCCAAGGGAGTCTTGCCCCAAGTCGCTTTGGATGTAGCGCAGTGCAGCGCCTTCAAGAGCTCCAAGTTGTCCATCTTCATGTATGGGTGGGCAGCAGGCGTGGCGACAGTGACGAGCAACAAGGAGGTTCGTGGACAGTTCCGAACGTGGATCGAGGCCAACAGACGATCAGATACAGAGATTGGACCTTTGATCTGGAAGATTGATGTCACGAGGAATCTGCTGGCTAAGAATGCTAGCCCGAGGCCTGGTCCCTTCAAAACAAGTAGAGACAATCAAGATGAGGGAGTCGATGATGACGATGAGTAAATGGCATCTCCCACAATTCTACATAAAAGATGAAGAAGAAGAAGAAACAAATAAATAAATGAATGCCAAAGTGCTGTACAATACGGTTAATATGTTCTTTCTAAAAAAAGAAAGAAAAAAGCAGCCACTCAGATAAACCACGGCTCAGCAACTGCGCCATCACCGGCATTACACCATCTTACCCAAGACCCTTTCGTCAGCCTTCCCAAATCGACCTGTTTCCAAAAATCCTCCACAAGACCCCTCATGACCCTGACGTTGCCAATCCCTCGCACTTGGTCCATGCGATTCAGCACCTCGAGAATGGCAATCCGGTACTCATCCGACGGGGCGCTCTCGCACGCGACGACGAAAACCGGCCACGGGCTCGTGGCAACCTCAAGCGTGTCGAGCAGATCGAGGGCTTGACGGACGCAAAAGTCTCGGTTATGGGTGTCTTCAGGCATGGGACACACCCTCTGAAGGTAGAGGATCGAGGCAAGGCGGTACAGCTCCGCAATGGCGAGCGTGCGGGCTCGATTCGAAGGAGCCTGGGAGGTTTCAAAGGACGGAAGCGTTTGGGTTAGGTTGTTTAGTTGTGTTTCCAGATCCAACCTTTCTTTGGCCATGCTGGAGGAGGTATTTGCGTGTGTGTTGCTGTGACTTCTGAGGCGTAGTTTGTTAATTTTGTGGATGATGGTAATTGTTTCGAGAGAGCACCCGAGTGATCCAATAATCTGTTTCCGCCCGAGGTCAGCATGGAGGCATAGAAATTAAAGGAGAAAACACTGACGATGCGCAAATCACATCTAGACGATTCCACGAGACCCATCAAATCGGTTTCGTCTCCGCCCAATCTCGAGGGACTAGTGAAGCCCCCGAGAACCTCATGATAAAGGAACCATGTGAGAATAAAGTCGGAATCCAACTTGTTCCATCTCCGCAGCATCCTTTTTGCCCCATCAAGATGAACGTCCCAATTTCCTTCGGCTTCATCAAACACCTGCTCAAGTCAGCCTGTCGCACAGTCCATATCGAATTGCGGCTGCCCACGCTATAGACGCAGAGCATCATGGATGCCGCCACCTGCGTTTCTGTCGCTTCCGCGTTTGAGCTCAGCGCCCGGGACAAGTAGGCTATAGATTTTGTTTTGTACGGCAGTGCTGATGCGGAACCGTGTAAGTGATACGCTGAAACAGCCAGCATGGCGTTGCAGAGCGCTGTCGCGGCTGGATCCGAGCTGGCCAATGCCTTTGGCATCAGGTCTTGGCAGAAGCCGTTCTGAACCTGCAAGGTCGAAATCATAGCTGCGATGCAATTTGTGTCTAATTATGCTGTTAGAGATCAGGCAAGTCTCAGACAGCAAAAGGGCAAGGACTCACAGTAGCTTAGTAGCAATGCATCCTGTTCGACAACGGAATGGAGACTCAATGCAGGTGCTGGGCCAGGGGCATATAAGTGGTTTCTTCTCAATGAGCGAGACAAGCGTCCTTGATTAGTAAACTCTACATCCCCAAACGTTGTATTTAAAAAGTCAACATATCGGTGCTTCTGCCTCAGACAAGGTTGCACCGACTGTTGTGCTGCTTGGGCATCGCCCTTTGACCGGCGCCCATCCGGAACATCCGGCCATGTGAGCCGAATCCCGTAGCCTAAGCATTTTCTCCCTTTCAGGAGGCAATTCGTGCAATGCGGGAGAGTTCTATCACACCCAACTTTGCGATCTAACATGGTATCTTAGTTGAGCTTATAACGCAGGGACCCTCCCGCCACTAGTAAACCTACGTTTGCAAGTCCAACACCCCGATTTGGCAGCCATCGTTCCGGACCATTTGTTGGTCTTGATTTGGTTTACAGGCTTTGTGAGGGCTTCGGTGTGTTCTCATTCCGAGTGAAGTGGTTTCGAGATGGTCAATGCCAGGAGAAGGATTGACTCATGGTAACTAATTAGCCCCACAACCGACCCCATTCTAGTTTAAGGTGCGGGCTATGCTACTTATTCAATAGTAATCGCCAACATACTTGATGCCAAGCAATACACGCTAGTCAGCACAGCGTGATAAATATGCACAGAATAAATCCTGGGTTTTCGTCTTCCCGTAGTTTATTATTTCTCCGCTTTTTGATGGGTGACCGTCTCCTTAACCTGATATCAGCTGAACCAACTACGATCTAGCACGGGATGCTCTGCTGCTTGAAGTGAGTGAAATACCAAAAAGAATACAAATATTGAATATTGAGTTGTGTAGCTTTTATAACAAATTTGCTGGGGTGACTTTTCATCCCCCCATTCCACCCTAAGGTCTGGATCTATCGTCATAAATTCGTGAATCCCAAAACGCGTGTTCCCACCTATAGAAATACAATTTCTGTCTTTTATATCTGCGACATGGAGATCGGGTCCAAGTCCCCAAATGCCTTGGGAATAGATCGCCCCCAGGCCAAGTCAGTAACCCCATCCCAGTTGAAGCTCTCCAGCCAATCGAACGGCATCTCCACGATACCCTCCATGCTCTCAGCAGGCTCCTCAGAAGACGCCGGAGATCCATCATGTTCATTAATGCTGATTCCCTCGCGCTCGGCCACTTCCTTGAGCAGCCCCCAGCTCTCCAAGCAGGCAGACTCTCCGGTCTTGACAATTTGCTCCTCGATCTGATCTTGTGAGAATCCTTTTTCGATTCCTTCCGCCAATGCTAGGCACGCAGCGACAAAGCAGTAACACTTGATGTTTGTCTCACCGGACCGGATACGCCTTTTTGACCATATAATGGCCGCGTCAATAGCAAGGCGCAGGTCATTGCTTCCCATGGAAGGCAGGCCACCCAGAGAATCGCGCTCTTCTTCTTTTTTCTTAATGTATTCCATGCCAATGGAAAAGAGTGTCTGCGTGGGCACCACTCGGAAGAGACCAGCACCATTGGTGACTAAGCGGTCAAACAGCGCGTTAGGGTCTGCAGAACCTGGAGCAGCGCTGGGGAATCGCGGATGGGAGAGGTTGCAAATCTGGGCTATCTTGAGAGACGAGTCGAGAGATACTTTGCGCGAATAATAAACAGTGGGATCATCGGCCGCTCTACTAAGCATGGGCTGGTGGAGTGAGATGAAGCAGCGGTAAGTAAACAGCTGGACAATTCCGCAGTGGAATTGGGTGATTATAGTTCGACGGTTTTCCTTTTGGGCATACGTCAAAGCTGCTAAGGCCTCTGTTAGAGTGCGGCAAGCTTTAGTCAACTCGGAATTGAGACGAAGAGTCTCGGGATATGATTCCTTAGACCTGAATTCGTTGACATGCTTGATGATTGTAACTCGAAGAGGCTGGGATTTAAGGAGTGCCAGCTGAACTGACATGTCAGTCAGTTCTTCTGGGTTGCTCTCCAGGGCTGCAGTAGCCTCGGACTCATCAGTGAGCTGGTCATCGTTAAGGTTGGCCGGGAGGCGAGTATCGTAGTGTTTTGCGGTGAGCAGTGGCGGGCCACCTGCGTCATATGAGGATTGCAGGTTTAGTTCGAGGATGGTGGCCCACAGCCTTCGACGCATTTCTGAGCGGTAGACAGACATGTCGGCCAAGTGCTTTGGGTCCCGGTGCAGACCCATGTACATGGCCTGGCGGACGAGTCCACCCGTTGTTACCCATGTTAAATCCTGGCCAACTGCACAGGTCGCTTTCGCAATGGTGAGCATGCACATGATCTGAATACCCGCAATGGTCATTCTGCTCTTCTCTGGGGGAAGCAACAGCCAGAGTTGAGCTTCGTGCACCCAATGCGCAGCCGACGACCGCAACGTGAAAAGATCATCATGAACTGTAGCACCTAGAGCCATGCAAAGCTGCATCTGTATGACAAATGCCATGTTGGCAGCACCAGGATTCTGCCAATACCTTTCATACTCGGCACGAAAAGTCGGAATATGCAGGATACGGATAGCGCCCTCCATGGTACGGAGGTATGCATCAACCAACTGGTCTGCAAGAGCCTTCGAGGGAACTGTCTGCCCAAGTGTTATGGAGGACAGGGGCTTGATGCGATGTTCCTTGATAGTGCGAGCCAGGGTCTTGCAGCTGCGGAAGATGCGATGGGGGCCAAAAGTGGTAGCCTCAACATTCTTGAGTGTGTGTATAATAGACGGGAACTAAGATAAGTCAGTAAAAACTTCCCAGTACATTGGTATACTTTGTAAATACGAACTTGCATTGCGCCATTCATCCAATGGCTCTGGCCGAAGAAGCGAGTCTTTGAAATGGTTCCTTTCATAGGTGCATCGCCTTCATCTTGGTCATGGCATTGCTTGAGAACGTCCCTCGGCTTTGCATCAAGATGGAAGTTTTCTGCGAGCTTCTGTTCAAGCTCCTTCACCCTTGCAGCAAGGGCATCGACAGTTGAACGCTCCGAGTGCGAGCCCTTTGTAGAGCTGGGGACGCTGGGGACCTTTTGGGATACCACATCGGCGGGTACATCTTGTGTAATAGGGCCAAAGACCGGGGCCGATCTGGCGGGGACAATGGCCGGCTGTGAAGAAACAGCGTCCTGGCCGTGAGAAGCAGCGGACTTCTTGAAGCGGGATGCGGGGATGTGCGTTGGGGCGTATGTACAGGGGGAGATCTTAGACTTGACGCAGTTTACACAGGGCAAACCGCGGTCGCAGCGGATCTTGCGCCGGCGACACTGCTCACATGACAGGGCCGGGCGCCGGCGCTTCTTCTCGATCTTGGATGCGGCCTGGTGGCTGAGAGAAGTGGCGGGTGCCGCATCGGCAGGTTCCAGGCTGGTGTTCAAGATTTCGGACGAGTCTGGATCGACTTCCG
Organism: Calonectria crousiana; assembly: GCA_013406985.1. NCBI lineage: Eukaryota > Fungi > Ascomycota > Sordariomycetes > Hypocreales > Nectriaceae > Calonectria > Calonectria crousiana. The sequence continues at coordinate 116,539 of VTGD01000030.1, read as the reverse complement.
TCTCATCGACGACCTGGTCTGGATCTTGGCTACCGATCAGCTCCGTCTCGTTCAGCAGCCAGCTGGTGTGGCCAAGAGCCAAGGGTGGGTCTCGAGACATGACTTGTTCGCTTGAGCAGCAGGACCTGGAATGCGGCAATGGTGGTGACGCCAGGACGTGGGATGGGACGAGATAAATTCAGCGACGGGAAATTGAGCATGAGGCCAAAAGCCTGCTGCCTGTTGCGATTTCGACTCCTTAACGCCGTTGTCATATGCAAAAGGGCCTTTCACGGCCGAGACGACGATGCTTCGGTCCTTCGCTCGGACCGGCAAATTCAAATGCCCGACGCATGCGTGGGCTCTGATTGGCTGGCCTTTTCTAATTCGCCGACATCTCGCTCTTGGTCCTTCTCCACATGGCCGAGACGAGATGGTGTAAGTCGGCTGCTCGGCGAAAGAAAACGTCCCCATGAGAAAATAGTAGCATGAGTAATGCGGAAAGGGGGTTTCCCATTCCCTCTCTCCTTCTATCATTTTCTAAGCCTCCATTATTTATGCGGTTTCAGCTCTGCCCTCCTCTCAGGCACCTGTGCTGTCCGATTATCAACACATCAAACTCAAGTCGCGACCAGGCCAACTAGATTGCAGATATCCATCACTTATGACGGCTCCAAGCGGCAAAGAATTAAACTTGACCTTATTTTCCGGGGCCAGTATGACATGCGAATCAGTTCATGATGCCACAACGGACTATGCTAGGAGACGGTGCCAACGGCAAAAGTGTTGACAGAGCCAATTCTACCTCTGAAGAATCCAGTTCAGTACATCAAATATCACCAAGTCCTATTCCAGTAAATGAAAATTCCAAACCCTTGGTACATATTCTGTGGCTCAAATTGGGGTAATGATAACGCCCGATGAAAATAGCCTAAATTGGGGACTTTGACGTCTGCCTCATTGCTCACACAACACAGGCCATTTTCTGCACTTGTGGATACGTACCCCCCGATAGTTTTTCCAGGCTATTTAGCAACAGATCGGAGATCCAGTTGGCCTCTCCACATTATAAACTTCGGCATGTTACCTGTCCTGGTGCCATATATATCCACTCCCATCTACCAAGTTTGCCACGCACGCTTCTTTCCAGGCTCGCCATCCCATGAACATATAGAAATATTTTATCATACTTGTAAACATTTAGTGGCAACCAGAACGAAGAGACCTCTATAGCGCTGCCGGCTTGCATCGGAAGGAACATGCAAATAGCTTGACCACCCGATGTATTTGTTGGGTTTGTAAATATAAATATTTCTGCTTTTGTGTATTATATACAGCGTGTTAGTGGATGAGATTAAACTTTTTCAAAATTGCGCCAGGCTTGACGCAGTCGCCGCCATAGTTCCCTTTTCCTGGTCAAAGTCAACCACAGGCTGCAGCAGTTAATACGTACAACAACCGCAACAAAATCGCCTCCTCCGTAGGAGGCATACATTGACCAAGACGAAGCCCTTATAAAGTATCAAAGTAAAAAATGATTTTTTCAACATCTACAATCATGTATTCGCAAAGGTCCAAAAATACACTTCGTCTGCAACAGTGGTGCCCGAGACAAAGAACAAAGAACATTCAAGATATGCATTGTCAGATCAGTTAGCATTGTATATGTTAAAGCGTCATTTTTAGTCGTTTTAAAAACACCATTATTTTCATGGTCTGATCATGCATCATTCATCATCCGAGTGCAAAACACGCAGCGTCGTCTTGTCACAGGCTGAGGCCTGGTTGAGGGATACGGCTGTGCCGTATCCACCTAGATTAAGCTTCCTGACCACTTTGGTAGCGAGGGCACACCAAGGCATATATAATCAGAAGAATGCATTTCTTCTAATCTCCTTTCTTTCCTTTCCTCTCTAGCTTTAGATAGACCAATACAGAGCACCCTTCAGGTTGAACAAACCCAGGACCAGCCCTTTGCACGTCTCAACGGTCCACTCTGTTCTTTTGACTCCCACGCCACTTGCTCTTTTAATTCACTTAATCTTCGATCTCAAGAATAGCCAGTAAATGGGACAGGTTTATAAACTTCCCAATAAAGTCCAGTCAGAGCGCCAATGCATTCGGGCATGGGAGACGGTAGGAAAGAGGCAAAATAAAGAGTCAGGAAGCTTCCAAGAAGACTTTAATTAAAATTATAGCAATAAAGAACAGATTTGTTCTTTCTATATGAATTCAATTTCTCTTCCTCTATAGTTATGCACCACGTTTTTATGAGCTTCTCATCTTTTAAATATGCTTCGTATTTGAATATCATCAACCGGCCATACATATGTCCATTTTTGTCAGTATTCAAACCCTTCGTTTCCACGAACACTTTAGAATAATAGCTATCTATGTGTTTTTAGTAGGATCACATTCTTTCCGGGTAGTCTATGTTTTGCAAGTACAAGCCGAAAGTTTAGAATCAACGACAGTATTGTCATGAACTTGAGCAAAAGGCGATCTCAAACTTTTAGCTCGTTCTCGTATTAATTCGGCTGCGAAATACTATAGAATTTCAATCATTATTTAAAGTATCAGAACTCGTAAGACCCAAGCAGTCTGTCTTCGTATACTGTATCTTTTGCAATTCCTCAGCCATGCCCCCATTGCATAGATTGTCAGTTTGGTTATATCCTACCCTATACTATAATATCCCATTTCGCTCTTGCATGTCCCTCCAACCTCGATTCGCTTTTGCTCATAGGGACTTGGCACTTGGTGGGCGTTTTCTTTGACCATTGGTTTAGGAAATTGTACAGATCCGTACTATTCATATATATGAAATTCACATCCCTGGTAATGTTATTTGGGGAGAAAATTGTATTGACAACGCATTTTGCTATCTCATACGACATACGAGATGAATGACGAAGGCAACCACAGCGTAAATGCTGGTTTCCCTTTACTGAGCTGTGTTATGTAACTTCTCAGCGATTCATTTCGGGAACAAATGCTTGCGTCTGACCCTGAACCCAATGTAGCCAAATCACCTCAGATATTCCATTAGTAAGCGACCGTCGCCGTTTTGCCAGTGTCTTGAATTCGCAGTAGGAAGTGACCCAGTTCAAGTGAATTGATTGGCGACGATGTCTCTTTAATTGACGACTCTTTATAAAGGTATGGTATAGTACATGGAAGATAGTTGGCCAACGACTCCTCCCGCGTCATACATATGCAATTCCTCGTTTCATATACGTTCGTTTCCGTAAATGTGATCAAGGCCGATTGCGGAGGGCTCTCGGAGTTAGTAATAGGTTCGAACCGGGTCGTGACGGGAACATGAATCCCCAAAACACCGCCGCGCATTGTGGATGAGAGAATACAGTAGTACAGTACCAATTCAACCTTTCCTAATGACCATTAAGACCCTATCTATTTACGCAAAACGAATACGACAGCCCAAAGGAAAAGCATTTCGATATCGTATGAATATTATTCTTAGGATTTTTGCCCTCCAATTCCTGCAGTGGGCAGAAATCAGAGGGCGTGACGGTGGCCGTCAATTGTAAACAGCTTACAGGAGCAGCTCAAGGGGGTTCTCAATGACCTTCTTGAGCTCACGGATCCACTCGCCACCGACGGCGCCGTCAACGACCTTGTGGTCGAAGCTGGCAGTAACAGTCATCTGGTCGTCAAACTCAACACCGGCCTCGTTGTCAGCAGGGACAGCCACCTTGCGGGTGGTGCCGACGGCAAGGATGGCGGCCTGGGGAGGGTTGATGACGGCGGTGAAGTGGTCAACGGCGTTGTTCATACCCATGTTGGAGATGGAGATGGTGCCGCCCTGGTACTCCTCGGGCTTGAGCTTGTTGTCACGGGCCTTCTTGGCAAGCTCCTTGACCTTGCTGGAGATGGACTCGAGGCCACGGCCCTCAACACCGGTGACAATGGGGGTGATGAGACCGGTGGGGGTGGCAACGGCGACGGAGACATCCACCGAGTTGAACTGGCGGATGGTGTTCTCGCGCCAGCTGGAGTTGACCTGGGGAACCTTGCGGCTAGCGACGGAGATGGCCTTGATCAGGAAGTCGTTGACGGAGAGCTTGTACTTGCCATCGGCAGAGCTGTTCAGGGCCTGGCGGAGCTTGAGCAGCTTGCTGACGGAAATGGTGCTGGTGACGAAGAAGTGGGGGTTGGTCTGGGTAGACTCGAGCAGACGGTTGGCAATGACCTTGCGCATGCCAGAGATGGGGATATCCTCGAAGGCAGCGCCGGAGGCGGCAGCAGCGGGGGAGCTGATGGCCTTCTTCACATCCTCCTCGGTGATCTTTCCACCGCTGCCGGTGCCCTTAAGACCCTCAAGGCTGACGCTGTTCTCACGGGCCAGGCGCTTGGCGGCGGCGGAGATGTTGGGCTCACGGTCAAGAGCGGTCTGGAGGCGGCCCTCGGAAGAGGTGTACTGCTCGGGCTCAGGAGCGGGAGTGGGAGCGGAGGGAGCGGCGGACTTCTCCTCAGCCTTGGGGGCGGCAGGGGCGGCATCACCGCCGGCGTCGGCGATGGTGTACTTCTCGAAGGCGGAAATGTCGGCACCCTCCTCGACGAGGACGGCAATGGGCTGTTGGGTTTGTTGGTTAGTACGAATGGATAGGGAATGCAAACCAGTGCCCAGGAAAAGCACATGATTGCTATCAAAGGCGGAATTGGACCACTTACAGTTCCAACGGGAATATCCTTCGCACCCGACTCCTTGAGGAGCTTGGCAATGACACCCTCCTCCTGGAACTCGAAGTCCATCTGGGCCTTATCGGTCTCAATCTCTACCAGGACGTCGCCGGCAGCGATAGAGTCACCAGGCTTCTTCTGCCAAGTGCCGATGTTACCAGCGGTCATGGTGGGTGACAGGGCGGGCATTTTGACGACCTGGTGGCTAGGGAAAGAAGCATAGGTTCGCACCACATGCGCAGCGAAGGCGGTTCGCAGAGCATTGTGGGTAGGGGCGAGAGCGCGCCTTCGGAGAGCGGCGCTGAGCATCTTGAGAATCGGGGTGGAGGAATAAATGTCTCTATATCGGGGAGGACAAGTCGTCAGCGATTTGAGGGATAACGGTGGCGTGAGGCCAGGTCGGCGGAAAAAGCAGGCTTACTCACCAAAAAAGAGGCAATTGAGGTCGATTGGGCAGGAGACGGATTCCGCCGGGCTCGTCAGAGGGGAGGGAGAAAAATAGGAGGAGAAGGCGAGGAAATGCTCTTGCAAAGGAGAGAGACGGAAGAGGTTCGGGGATGAAATTCTTGGGGTTGGACGTGGAGTTTTTCGCGTTGCGTTGAGCTCCAGCGGCTTCTGGTCTTGCTGGGAAGCTTTGGGGGTGCTAACCCGTTTTAGGATTGGCGTGGGGCGACTGGCACCCACAGCCCCTGCGAACAGCAGCCACCACGGTGCGCCCAGGGGGATGTTTTAGAGGGCTGCGGTCACTTCTTACAGCGCCCCTGGCGAACGTTTCGGGGCACTTAGGGGCCGTTGCCCACTGTAGGGCCGCTGTGGTCAACCGGCGGCGGTTGATGGGATGGGGCCCGCTAGGTACATGGGCCATGGAGGGACCAGAAAAAAAAGTCGCTCGGGGGATCATTTGAGCGATATGAGCCGAATCCCCGGCACAGAGCATTTAAACATGTGTCTGTTGACGTCGACGTTGGAGCCATGATTGTTGAGTGCATCCAAGACAGACCTATCCGTCTCTCAGATCTTTGTGCCTGCAGCAGCAATGATGCATCCTCAATGCATGACAGCCCGTATCACCCCCTTTTGCCTTTTGACCCCATCGCAATTTGTGTCTGTTCTGTCGACTTGTCGTTCGATACGAAAGATAAAAGTACCTCATGTCGTGGCTTGACTTTGCACCACCCCACCAACATTTTTCATGGCATGGTCAATGGTTTGAGGGACACGGCCTTTGATCGGGCCGTCTGTGGATAATCATATCTTCCTTCCTCCGATGGGTTGGCTTTTTTTGGTGTGTGTCTTATATAAGCAGCCAGCTCAACATGGACTATTCCAGACAGGGCATAGCGCGTAGTCATCAACTTCAGAACCGTAACTGATACCCCACCATTCAGTACTTTACGGAGCCACCGTCAGACCACCGTTTGAAATGGTAGATGACCGTTGTCTCTCCTTGGCAGATGGCGGATGCGAGCACTCTCGCATGGTAACTAGCGTTGGACCTGTCGGACAAGACTATGTACCTTGTCAAAAAAGTAAGTCAAGGACCCGACGTCAAGCGTGGCAGGGGCCGCCGGGGGTCCCGCTCCCAAGCCAGACCAAAGCTCATTTTTGGGAACGCTGTCCACTTCTTCCATCTCGGACGCTGACAGGAACCCGTTTGAACAAGGCACCAGCATTTTTTCGGTATACTCTCTCGTTAATTACACTTCAGGAGAGAGAGGCCAGATTCCTGCTCGCCGGCCATTCCCTCAGCGTTATCCTCTTGCACCACTGCGCCGATCCCCTTTCACGAGCTGAGCTCCATCCGATCCGCCGCGCCGACGCCATCGCCGTCCCCCTAATTTATTGCGTGCAAACTCTCGACCTCAGCCTTTGATCAACCAACTCCTGTTTTCGCCGAATGGCCGCTGGTCTACGCTGCGCTCCCCCATGAGCTCCCTCAAGTTCGTCGTGTCCTCTCTTGAGGCCATTGCCTCATCCAAAGACGCACAGCGCAACAAGCAGCTTGCCGACTCAGCCACCAAGGCTCTCGAGGCCATCAAGGAGCAGGACCAACTCCCAGACCCCGAACTCGTCTTCGCGCCCTTGCAGCTTGCCTCCAGGTCCACCAATGTTCAGCTGACCACCACCGCACTCGACTGCATTGGAAAGCTCATCTCCTATTCCTACTTCTCCGTCCCCAGCGCCCCCGCGGCTCCCCAAGATGGTGCCGAACCCGCCGAACCCGCTCCTCCCCTGATCGAAAGGGCCATCGATACTATTTGCAACTGCTTCCAAGGAGAAACAACAGCCGTCGAGATTCAGCTGCAGATTGTAAAGTCTCTGCTTGCCGCCGTCCTTAATGACAAGATTGTTGTTCATGGCGCCGGCCTTTTGAAGGCTGTGCGCCAGGTCTATAATGTCTTCCTGTTGTCGCGGAGTACGGCAAACCAACAGGTCGCCCAAGGGACACTGACCCAGATGGTCGGAACTGTTTTCGAGCGTGTCAAGACCAGATTACACATGAAAGAGGCTCGTATTAGTCTTGATCATCTGAAGAACGGTTCCAGCAACGTCACCTTTGAGCGCCTTGAAGTTAGCAACGGCGCACATGGCAGTGCTGATCGCGATGAGTCCCCGGCCCCCCCATCCGAGGCTGCCGCAACAGACGCCTCTGAGAGTGCTGTCAAACTCACCCTCAAGGACCTTGAGCACCGAAAGAGCTTCGACGACTCCACCCTCGGCGACGGGCCTACAATGGTGACCCGGTTGAAGCCTGCAAAGAAGGACACCGATTCGGCTTCTACACATGAGCATTCTGGCCCCGATTCCTCCGATGACGATGATGCGCTGGACGCCGAGGACGAGGTCTATATTCGAGATGCCTACCTCGTTTTCCGCTCCTTCTGCAACCTTTCCACCAAGGTCCTTCCTCCCGACCAGCTCTACGATGTTCGAGGCCAAGCGATGCGCTCTAAGCTTATTTCTCTCCATCTTATCCACACCCTTCTAAACAACAACATCGCCGTTTTCACTTCACCTCTGTGTACTATTAAGAATTCAAAAAGCAACGAGCCCACGAGCTTTCTTCAGGCCATCAAATTTTACCTTTGTCTTAGCATCACTCGCAATGGCGCTAGTTCGGTTGACCGAATCTTTAATATTTGTTCTGAGATTTTTTGGCTGATGCTCAAATATATGCGAGCCTCATTTAAGGTTGGTTGGTCATGAATCTTTTCTGGGGATGAGATGCACTAACAGCCTTGCAGAAAGAAATAGAAGTCTTTCTTAATGAAATCTACCTAGCGCTCCTTGCTCGAAGAACGGCACCGATTTCTCAAAAGGTCCAATTTGTCACAATTCTCAATCGACTTTGTGCCGACCCCCGAGCGCTTGTCGAGATATACTTGAACTACGATTGCGATCAGACCGTCGACAACATCTACCAAACGATAATAGAAGATCTCTCCAAATTTTCGACCGCGCCTGTCACCATCACCACTGTTCACGAGCAAGTTTACGAGGAGATGAGGTTGAAGTCGGCTCCAGCCAGCGAATGGCAACTGAAGCCAGCCCTGCCTCCTCCCCTGAACGTCGCCCATATAGCCCCGAACCAAGAGCCAGAGCCGGATTATCCAAAGGAATATGCGATCAAGCGACTTTCCCTTGAAGCTTTGGTGGAAACTTTACGGTCTCTTGTGAACTGGTCGGCTCCAATTCGAGGTGACCCTGATACTGCGAGGGGAGATAACCTCGATCCCAAGACATCCATCGATCTCCGACCATCGATTGATCCCACAATCAGCGACAGCGCCTCTCGAGTTGAGACGCCTCTGCCTCCTGCTACTCCGGTTGTTGACGATGACCCGGATCAATTGGAGAAGGAGAAGGCTAAGAAGACTGCCTTGATGAATGCCATTAACCAGTTTAACTTCAAACCCAAGAAGGGTATCAAGTTGCTCTTGCGAGATGGGTTCATTCCCAGTGACAGCCCCAAAGATATTGCAGAGTTTCTTTTGAGGGAAGACAAATTGGACAAGGCTCAAATAGGAGAGTATCTGGGTGAAGGAGACCAGAAGAATATTGACATTATGCATGCTTTCGTGGATACGATGGAGTTCACAAAGAAGCGATTTGTTGACGCTCTACGCCAGTTCTTGCAGTCGTTCCGATTGCCTGGTGAAGCCCAGAAGATTGACCGTTTCATGCTGAAATTTGCGGAACGATATGTTATGGGCAATCCCAATGCGTTCGCCAACGCCGATACTGCCTATGTTCTGGCCTACTCGGTCATTCTCCTTAACACTGATCTTCACAGTATCAAGGTTGCCAAGCGTATGAGTAAAGAGGAATTTATCAAGAACAATAGAGGTATCAACGACAACGCTGATTTGCCGGACGAATACCTGCTCACAATCTACGACGAGATTGCTGCAAACGAAATTGTCCTCAAGAGTGAACGCGACGCGGCGGCAGCAGCAGGAACCCCCGCTCAGCCTACTGGCATTGCCGCAGGCCTTGGGCAGGCTCTCTCAAATGTTGGCCGTGACCTGCAGAGGGAGGCCTACGTTCAACAATCCGAGGAGATTGCCTTACGATCGGAACAGCTCTTCAAGAACCTCTTTAAGAGCCAGCGCCGCAACACTGCCAAAACAGGTGCCAAGTATATTCCTGCAACATCGTTCAAGCACGTCGGACCAATGTTTGACGTGACTTGGATGTCCTTATTCTCCACGCTCTCCAGCCAGATCCAAAAGTCTCACAATATTGAGGTCAACAAGCTATGCCTTGAGGGCATGAAGCTCGCGACTAGAATTGCATGCCTCTTTGACCTTTCAACTCCACGAGAGGCATTCATGTCTGCCCTGAAGAACACCACCAATCTCAACAACCCTCAAGAGATTCTGGCCAAGAACATCGAGGCGCTGAAGGTCATCCTGGAGCTGGGACAGACAGAAGGCAATATTCTGCGAGAGTCGTGGAAGGACATTCTCATGTGCATCAGTCAATTGGATCGGCTCCAGCTTATCACTGGTGGAGTGGACGAAAGTGTCATCCCCGATGTCTCGAAAGCTCGCTTTATCCCCCCCCAGAGAACTGAAACCACGGATTCTCGATCATCCACCCAATCTCGACGACCCAGACAGCGATCGGGTACTGGTCCCCGAGGATTCTCAACCGAAATTGCCCTGGAGAGTCGATCTGACGAGGTTATTCGAAGCGTTGATCGTATTTTTACCAACACTGCGAATCTCAGCGGCGAAGCGATGGTTCACTTTGCTAAAGCATTGACCGAGGTTAGTTGGGATGAAATCAAGGTCTCTGGATCCAACGATTCGCCCCGCACCTACAGCTTGCAAAAGATTGTTGAGATCAGCTACTACAACATGAATCGTGTGAGGTTTGAGTGGACTCACGTCTGGGACGTCTTTGGTGAGCACTTTAATCGGGTTGGATGCCACAACAACATGAACATCGTGTTCTTTGCCCTCGATTCACTTCGTCAACTGTCGATGCGTTTCTTGGAAATTGAGGAGTTGGCAGGTTTCAAGTTCCAGAAAGATTTCTTGAAGCCATTTGAGCATGTGCTGGCCAACTCAAACAATGTTACCGTCAAGGACCTGGTTCTGCGATGTTTGATTCAGATGATTCAGGCTCGCGGTGACAACATTCGCTCTGGTTGGAGGACGATGTTTGGTGTGTTCACAGTAGCTGCACGGGAGTCATATGAGAGCATCGTCAACCTGGCCTATGAGAATGTCAACCAGGTTTACAAGACCAAATTCGGCGTCGTCATCTCTCAGGGCGCATTCACGGATCTTATTGTATGCCTCACGGAATTTTCTAAAAACCTCAGGTTCCAGAAGAAGAGCCTTGCAGCTCTCGAACTCTTGAAATCCACCATTCCCATGATGCTCAAGACACCCGAATGCCCCCTCTCACACAAGAAGAATGGCACTCAGGAAGGTGAAGGAAACTCGACCAATGCCTTGAAGCGATCACAGTCAAATACGTCGGCTGAAGAGGGCTATTGGTTCCCAGTTCTTTTTGCATTCCACGATGTCCTCATGACAGGTGAAGATTTGGAGGTTCGTTCAAATGCACTAGAGTACTTCTTTGAGGCTCTCCTGAAGTACGGCGGAGACTTCCCATCAGAATTCTGGGATATTCTGTGGCGCCAGCAGCTGTATCCTATATTTATGGTGTTGAGGTCTCGCCCCGAAATGAGCACGGCTCTCAGCCACGAAGAGCTTTCCGTCTGGCTCTCAACCACCATGATCCAGGCGTTGCGCAATATGATTACTCTGTTCACGCATTATTTTGATGCCCTCGAGTACATGCTGGACAGATTCCTGGAACTTCTTGCTCTTTGCATCTGCCAAGAGAACGATACCATTTCCCGTATTGGCAGCAACTGCCTGCAGCAGCTGATTCTGAAGAATGTCACAAAGTTCAAGCCGCAACACTGGGCAAAGCTGGTTGGCGCCTTCTGCGAGCTGTTTGAGAGGACTACTGCATATCAATTATTCACGGCAACGACGATCAACTCGACGGCCTCATTGGAGCCGCCGCCCAACGGTCTGGACTTTTCGGGCTCCATCAGCCCAACTAGAGGCGAAAGCCCTGTGGATGAGAAGTCTCTGAAGATCAACGGAGTTGAGGAGACTACGATTGCTTCAGAAGGGGACTCTGCAATCCCACCTCTATCTCCTCGACACGTTGACGAGGACGCACGCTCAATGGCCAGTGCTCCGCCACCACTCGAGGAGTTTAAGCCGTCATCAAATCTGCAGCAGCAACCTGTCGTGGTTACTGCAGCCCGTCGTCGTTTCTTCAACCGAATCATCTCTCGTTGCGTCTTGCAACTTTTGATGATTGAGACGGTCAACGAGTTATTTAGCAACGACACCGTTTATGCTCACATTCCTTCGACGGAGCTTTTGCGACTCATGGCTCTTTTGAAGAGGTCGTTCCAGTTTGCACGCAGGTTCAACGAGGACAAGGAACTTCGCATGAGGCTGTGGCGGGAAGGTTTCATGAAGCAGCCTCCCAATCTCCTCAAGCAAGAGAGTGGATCGGCTGCGACTTACATCTCGATTCTTTTCCGAATGTTTGCTGATAATGCACCCGAGCGATTGGAGAGCCGACCCGATGTGGAAGCAGCTCTATTGCCACTCTGCAAGGACATTATTCATGGCTACTCCGCTCTTGAGGAGGAAAGCCAGCACCGAAACATTATGGCCTGGCGACCAGTTGTCGTTGATGTTCTGGAGGGCTTTGCTACTTTCCCTGAGGAGGCGTTCAAGTCACACATTCCCGAGTTTTATCCTTTGGCGGTTGAGCTTCTTGGCAAGGATCTCACTTTGGATCTGCGCAACGCCCTCCTGGTGGTGCTCCGACGTGTTGGTGAGGTCGGTCTCGGTATTGAGGGCATGACACGCATTGCCGACCGCAGGCGTGAGAGCGCCGTGAGCTACATGGCTGACGAGCCCATGACCGAGCGGGAAGCACATGCAAGGAAGATGCTTTAAGAGCCAAGACTGGCCATGTCCTTGCAGCAGAATTGTTGATGACGGCGAGTGGGCGTTGGTTCGGCATAGAGTGTTGGGTTTTCTGTTCAAAGTCTAGAATTATCTTAGGCCTTCGTACGGCATCGAGCCGGCCTGGTAGTATAGTATGTATGTGTTTCTTAACAAAAAAACTAATCCCTGGTGGGAGAATATATACAGTGTTTTTTTTTTTGCTGACTGGAGCACTTTTGTATTTTCAAACTGTCACAATGTAAACGTGAGTGATGTTCAAGTCTTGTCATTGAAAGATTCTAGCTCTTTTTGTTTTGGGTATCTATGTTACATGATCATGAGCAAAGGGGACCATCTTGGAGAGTTAACTGAAGATCTGAGTGATGTATCGTCTAAGGGGTTCTGCCTCTTCCTCAACGGTCCGATCCGGGAGAGTTCTAAGGGCCTCAGTGAGCCGTTCGTCATCCTGAGCAGCTATTCTGACCAGGTGTCGCACGAAGCGTTCCGTGGCTTCTGTTTGCGGCGCGATGCGCATGACGCTGACAAAAGTTTCGAAGAAGTCGATGAGAGTCAAATGCATGAGCAGATCCGACCTATCAACCATAGTCAGAGCGGCCCACTGCAGCAGGCCGGGATCAACCTGTGCCGAGAGGGACTCTGGGACAGGAAGGAGGTCAGTGAAGGGTGTTTGGGACACGGCGGGGGGGTTGGCGGCGAAGATGCGGGGGAGAATTCGAAGCACTCTGCCCTGGGCCAGTGTGGTCTGTCGCTCCGTGGATCCGGAGGTGGAGAGCGATACGATGGTATTAACGAAATAGGCGTCGAGGAACAACATGCACCAGAGACGGCCGGTGCCGGGGAGCCTGCGTCTGACTATGGCCTGAGCCGGCCCGGGTCTGCTGAAGCGACTTACACCCCCCCGATTGGTGTCATTGGAGTCCGTCTCGAGCAGATCGCCCAGAACCTTGCCCGCACGCTCACCAACGCCAACATCTGGGCTGTCAAGCCACCTGCGCAGCAATTCGTTGAAGACCTCGGGCATTGTGCTAAGGAAGGCCGTGTCGGCGGGCGTGATGGCAGCTTTCTCAATAATAGCGAGGGCGAGAAGGATGGCACCAGGGAGTGGGGACTGGAGGGCGGTGACGAGGGATTCCGGATCGGCGATGTCAAGGCATCGATTGAAGTTCAAAGGCGACAGCAGCTTGATGGCGAGGGAGAGGAGGGGCGAAGGGTCTTGGGTGGTCTGCCGGAGGATGGCAGTGAGGGGGGGCAGCAGCGTCGGGAGGAGTGGAGGAATGTTGGATTCTGTCCGGTTAGAGTTGAGTGTTAGCACCGTTAGGCAATTTTGATGGACTGTGACGAACCGGTGAGCTGAAGCTCGACGTCGTCGAAGAGTTTGGCGTTGAGAGCCAAGCCGGCATCGTTAGTGAGCTCTGCGATGTGGGCTTGGAGCTCATCGAGACCCGAGATGGGCGCGTTGTTGGGTGCGTTCTCCATGTTGTACTCGGGGACTATTCTTGCGGACATTGGATGATAGGAAAAGCTGGGTTTATTGAAAACGCTACAAATGATAAAAATATTTTGATAATTATTCAGCTGGAAGCTTCCTCGTCAGCGTGAAAGCTGACGACAGGCGACTGCGGGGCAGCGTAGCAGCTGTCATGGCTGCGGACCAAATTCCGCTGTGCCAGGGACCATCCATCATTTTTCCCCCGCAAAAAAATCCCAGTCCCGTCACCACCTCCGAAAAAAGAAGAGGTGACTCTTTTTTTGTTACTCACGTCGGCACCCTTTGCTTCCTGCACAGCGCATGCGCAAACCATACACCCCGAGAAGCACCCGCTCCTGTTAATTGCGTCAGTCGCTTCTCCCTCCGCTCAATGTCTCGTGGTGGCGGTCGAGGAGGTGGTCGCGGTGGCAGAGGCGGCGGACGTGGTGGCCGACCTAATGTGCCGTGGGACACGGGTGACGAGCCCGACGGAAACCCCTCAGAGCTGTTCCCTGTGAGTATTCTAGCTCTATTTTATTGTAGACTTGCGAAAAGTCCGGTTTGACTGACCCTTCTTGTCTCCTCTTACAGCGTCGATCCGTCCCCAGACCCAAGGGTCTCAACTCGACCGAATCTGGCAGCATCCAGCATCTCCTCCTCCTCCGCCACCAGATCCATGGCTCCTCTCTGTACACGTCAAAGCGCACCTCGCTCAATGACCCTACCGCCCCGCGCAAATTTTACGGCCAGGAACAGATGAACGCCCGCTTCGGCGTCAAGAACAAGGCCTCGCTCGACCCATTTACCGCAGTGCCCACCTACTCTCACAAATTTGTCCGCGAGGAGCGCGCATTGCCAGACTGGTCACGGCGGCCCGTCTGCCGCGAGCTGTTCCCCGCAGAATTGCTCGACACAATCGACGCCGCCGCCACAAACTCCACCGTCCCGGGCACCTACAAGCGCCGTCGTCTCGAGCTCAGCAGCATCAATGCGCTCCCCAGCGCCGAGGAAGCCTTTGGGTTGGCCGGGGACGGGCTCGAAGGCGACGATGCCGCCCAGGGCCGCAACCTGCTGGAGCGCCTCGACGCCCTCAGAGAGGAGGACGGCGAGGAGGGCCGCGGCGAACTGGACGATGAGGAAGGTGCGGGCGAAGACGAGGAGGACGAAGTGTACGACGATGAGGATGCAGGAGACTACGATGCCGAGAACTACTTCGACAATGGTGACGACTTTGGCGACGACTACGGAGATGACGGCGACGGCGAGGGAACATACTAGTGATTGGAGCATGAACAGCGAAAACAACATGATTAGAAGAATGAACTGGAAGCGAACAGTGTTGAAAAAAATTGCATGGGCGTACATGAGAAATGGCCAATGGCGCATCCTTCATGGTGTCTAATCACAAATCTCTGTCTATGTATATATATATACATCTATGGGTGTGTTTGGCATTGCACACACAGCTTGATACCCACGCCCCAAATTTTGGGGTGCGAAGCGGAATAATGAAATAAAAAAAAGGTTACTAAATACGAATACGTTCCCCAAGAAGAGTTTAGCACGGCATGAACCATCTCTTGGGTCTTCCAAAGTCTCTTTGTTATAAACGTTGAGGGTATCTATTTGCCATGAGATTCCCAATCTTGCGTTTGTAATACCTTCTTCTCTGCCATATTTACTAATCAACTCCCGTCTCCCGAAATTTCACAAGCTGTTGCGGATCGATGAGTCTTTGTTTTGTTGTATTCGTACATGTCGTAAGGGGGTTTGGTTCCCCTGCTGAAGGTCCCCGTCTCCTGGCTATACACATTTCGACTCCATGTTCGACTTCTAACCGTAAAAAATGTAACGACAAAAATTGCATGCTCGCCCTTTTCCCATTGAAGTGTATCTACCCAATGCTCTTAATTACCACCCATCCCCTCCAAAGTAGCCCAATTAGGCAGCCATGCCCATGGAATAGACGCCGCTGTCGAGAATGCCTGCTTGTAACCGGGACAGGCGCTCTCGAGTATCAGCAATCTGGCCAGCCTGTGCAACGATGGCGTTTCCGGTCTCCCGAAGGGCGGCCAAGACTTCGCCGAGCTGGTCCTGGACAACAATGTTGCCGGCGCTGCGGTCGCGTAGCGATCGGATTTGCTCGTAGAGCCCGTTTTCAACCCCGGGCATGTCGCGTTCAATCTCACCCCGGTACTCATCCAGCCTCTTCTTGTACTTCTCGATGTCGTCGCAGATGCGGTTGAAGTAGGTGATCAGATCCTGGGCATCGGCATGCGTGGAGGCAGCATCTCCACTGGCCGAATTGGGGGCGCGAGAGGTGCTCGCAAAGAGTCCAGTCTGGTGGTAGTGTGTAGGTAGTTTGAGGTTGTCAGCACCGGCAAACGCGAGGCGAGCGTCGGCTGCGTTCTTCTTGGTGAGATCCTGGAGCACCTTGACAGTTTGAATGTCGTTGTTCAAGGCGACCTGGACTGTACGGAACTTGGACTCCACAAACTTGACATCGCGGCCGAGCTGCTCAATATCTTTTTCATGCTGGGGCATGAACTCGCTAATCTCATCCTTCATCTTCATCACCCTCATAATACCCTTGTCGAGCAGCGCAATCTCGTCCTGAACAGGCTTGGCGAGGTCATCGAAGCGGGTACGGGGACGAATGTTGTCAATGTTGATCTGGACGGCTGAGACCTGGTTTGTTGATTGGCCAAGGGTCGTGTTTTGCTGGGGCTGAGCCTGGTTGCTGTTACAGGTTAGCATTCAAAGCTGAGCAGGTCATGATCAAAGATTGGGAACCTACAACAATCCGCCTGTGGCTGGCTGAGCCTGCGATTGCCCAAACAAACCACCTCCTGTGTTGGCCTGCGTATTCGTAGCCGTAGATGCGCCGAAGAGCCCGCCAGTCTGCTGTGGCTGCTGCTGAGCTTGCTGGTTCTGCGCAGGCTGCCCAAACAGACCACCGCCTGCAGCAGCTGCTGGTTGAGCGGTGGTCGTCGAGGCTCCGAAGAGACCGCCTCCCGCGGGTTTGTTTCCAAACAAGCCACCAGCAGCTGGTTGCGCGGTGTTGGCGGTGTTGGCGGTATTGGCAGCATTGTTGCCAAAGAGACCACCGCCAGCTGCAGGAGTGGTCGTGTTGGTGGTCGCAGCCTGACCAAAGAGACCACCGGTCGTCGTGCCTGTAGTCGCAGCTCCCGTTGTTGACTGGCCAAACAGTCCGCCTGCTGGCTTGGCCGCGCCGCCGCCAAATAATCCGCCTGCTGTCGCCATGGTGTTGGCGCCGCCGGTTGTGGTTGTGGTTGTAGAGGGCGTCGAGCCTGAGCCAAAGAGTCCACCCGAGGAAGTAGCCTGAGTAGATTTACCACTGGATACGATTGCGGGTCAGTATGGGTCTGAAGTCTCTGTTGGTGATGGTCGGGTGGCAGGTCATGGGAGGCTTGGCAAGGCTTTGTTTGTTTTGGTCTGTGTCTGCCGGGAAGCGACAGGAGAGAAGAGAGCTTTGCTTACAAGGCGTTGGCCGCGCCGGTATTGATAGAGAGACCACCTACTGGGCCGCTTGCTGATCGGGTCAAGGACATGACCAGACGCCAAAAAGAGAGCGGATGCAAATTGTCACGGGGGGCCGACTTTTTGCAAGGCTGCGCGAAGCTAGGAAGACGCTGCTCCAGATTTGCGCATGGGCCAGCGACTGGGGCCAGGTGAGAGGCCGCTGTGGTGGACGCTGAGGTATTGCGGAGAAACCCCGGCGCCGAGCAGCTGCTACGCCTGCTGCACTTGAGCATGGAGCTTTGAAGCTTGACGTCGCAGATGTCAACAATCTAACTTGGCATTGTGTTGTGGATTTGCCGCCAATTTCACAGTACGCGCCTCCGCCTTTTCAGAATCGCAACCATGGATATCGACGAGGATGACGATCTTTACGTGCCCGAGGAGCCCAAGGTTGAACCCGCCGAGGAAAAGAGGCAGGTATCAGATGACCTCGAGGAGGGCGAAGAGGAAGATGAGGGCGCTGCCATGGACGAGGATGACGATGACTCGGTACGCTTCACCGAGATATACATGCTGATTCCTGACCCAGTTGACACCAATCCAGGACATTGACATCATCACCGAGCGAAAAGACGGCAGCAAGCCAGCACCTCCACCGTATGTTGAACCCGTTTGCGACGCGCCCTGCAGCAACGCTAACTCATTCCGCTTGGACCAGACAAACAAAATACAGTGATATCCGCAATATTCCACAAAGATCAGCCTCGACCGATGTCACAGTAAAGTCAGCGCCAGCAAAAAAAGACGACGACGTGAGGCAATCCAGCGCCCTCAACGTTGCCGCTCCCAGTGCCGACAAGACCTCGGAAGCCGCCTCAAAATCTACCATTGATATCAACGTAAACCCCATCCATGCTGCTTCTGGAAAACCCATTACTCAAGTGAACATTGACGAAGGTTGGTACATATTTTTTGTTCTTTTTGCCCAATTTCTGACCGGCGTCACAGACCTTCCCGAGAATGATAAGCCTTGGCGAAAACCAGGTACTGATATCAGTGATTACTTCAACTACGGCTTTGACGAGTTTACGTGGGCTCTCTATGCTGCCAAGCAGGAAACTGTTCGAGGCGAGTTTGGCGCCGACGTCTTCGCTTCCAACAACAAGAAGTTGATGGACGACTTCAACAGCATGATGATGATGGGAGGAATGGGCATGCCTGGCGGTGGCAATTCAGGCGGCTCCAGCGGTGGCATGCCTGGTATGGACGGAATGCCCCCAGAGATGCAAGCCATGATGCAGCAAATGATGGCTTCTGGCATGGACCCCAGCCAGATGGACCCCAGCCAGATGAGTGCCATGTTCGCGGGCATGCAGAATGCGGGCGGAAGCGGTGCTGGCGGTGCTGGCGGTCAAGGAGGCAACTTCGGCGGCTTTGGTGGCAACCAGGGTGGCTTCGGATATGACCAGAGCATGTCAGGAGGTGGCGGCGGCCGCGGTGGCTTTGGTGGTGGAGGTCGTGGACGAAGGGGACGATGGTAAAGAGCTGTCAATGGGCGGTTTTGAAAGGGTTTGTCGATTTAAGGATTGGGAAAACCTGGCGTTGGGGAATTTGCCAAACGAACGGGCATCGCATGATAGACGGGCCTGCAATATATAACTAACTGGCTTGGCTGGACAATGACATTGATATCCACGGGTTACCTATTTACAACCCGTCCATCTCTCAAACTAGCTTGACTTGCACAATCTTTGCCGGTTCAGTCTTGCCATCCAGCGGCGCGATGAGGGCGCCAGCTGTGGCGACGTACAGTACCTCTTCGCCCTTTCCAAACACGCATGATGTTGGCCCTGCGACAGCGAAATCGTTTGCCGCCCCAGCAACTGGCACTACGTCCCCACCACCCGGGGGGATTTTGACAATGGTGTTCATAACGTTGAGGCATACATACACAGTTCCGTCTTTTGCCACCGAAATATCATCTGGCACGATGCCTGACGCAAGCGTCTCAGCAGGGCCAGCGGCCTTGAGGTCTGACGTGACAGGCAGGCGGTACACGGAACTGCGAGTTGTCGTCGTGTAGTAGACGTGCGCCTGGCCGGAGGGCCGATGGACCTTGAGGCCGTTGATGGCAACCGGGTAAGGAGCATCCGGCGGGAGCGCCATGGTGTCGTCCTCGAGAGCAACCGAGTAGGCTCCCGAGGACACGTTGAGCGCGTAAATCTTGCCGCGCAGGCAATCCGTCACGAGGGCCGTTTCCGCATCCCACCCGGCCATGCCGTTGATCATTCCAACCTCGGGCATGTCGGCAGCTTTGGACACCCGGGGCGAGCCGCCCGTCAGGTCGGCGAGCCAGACGCTCCAGGAACCTGGCTTGGAGCCGGTCCCGCCCAGCATGTCATACGCGCCAGCGCCGACCGCAAACACGTCCGGCCGGACCTCGCAGATGCCCGTCAGCGCCCGAGAAGGGTCGCTTTCCTCAATTGGCAGGGCAAAAAGGCACGACCCGGACGAAGTGGTCGGGTCGATGGCCCAGACCTCCGGGACGTCCAGCCGGGTCGCCAAGACGATGCCGCTGGGACGGATGGAAATGTTTTCGAACCAGGTTGGTTGCTCTAGGAGCTGAAAGAGAGTTTTAACTTCCACCATTGCAAGTGAATGAATTTAATAAGAAACAGTTTCTTCTTTATCTTAAGTCAAATGTCTGGTTAAAGCGAGATGTCAAGGACAATATGCGAGGTGGATGGCCCCGTCTTATATCCTCCGAGGCCACCCTTTCGATTGCTGACACGATTGCGGGGCCTCGAACCGGATCAGATGATGACTGCATCTACTATTGGTTTGATGAGAATCCTTCGGACATTTAGCAGGACTGCTATCTGAGGTCGGCGTGAATCGGGGGTGAAATCGGTGATGCCGAGGACGGGACGGCGGATTGTGGGGCATTTCCGGTGGGGCTCCGGTTGTGCCATCGTGGAACTCGGTGGCCGGAGTGCCGGTCCAACCAATGAGTTATCTTGTATTTGCAAGGCGATTTCCCTGGGTATATATGCTGGGCACTTACTGGATATGTCGATGGTAGATGGCCATTGAGCCGGTGCTGGCTTGCCTGAAGGAGCACCAGGGTGTCTTGGTTTGGCTGACAAGTCTGCATTCCAGCCCAGCCTGGCCTCCGTTCACTTGCATATGATGATTGGAGACACTGGTGCATTTGAGGAGCTAGAATTCCAAATTTCACCCAAATTATCCTAAATACATGGGAAATAATAGACAAGACGAGGTTGGACACAGGCAGACGCAACACCCAAGCAAACCTATCCAACCCCCTTACATTCTTATTTTTCATATCCGTCTTCACGCATGCCTTGAGCTGCAATCTTCTTCAATCAATAAGCCGGTCGATTTATGAGATCCTTTACCATGGTTCTGAAGCGATTTCCTCCATTTCCATCGGAGCTTTGGCTGCTCGCACTCGGTCGACGGTTGACACAATTGGTCATTTCACTTCCTCCAGTAGGGTATCGCGTGGTCATGATACGGTTCGTTAGACCTTTTGATTGATTGTCAATGGGTAGCTCCCGTGGCATTTATATTAATATGCTTACCAGAGCGGTCGTTTCTATCCGGATGATTGAGCACGGCATCCAGCTTCGCCTTGGCTTTCTCGGCTGCAGAAGGCATGGCTGTTGTTGGCGGTTTGAAGGTATCTATTTTATTTGTAAGGCCTTTGATGTAGCTGTACGTCTACCCCTCTTTTGCCGATTCTGAAAGAGAGGGGGGATCGGGGTTATTTAACATTTATAACCGTTCGTGGACTGGTCTCGTGATGAATGCGACCCCTCACGGCGTTTGTAAGAATGACATCAAACGCTGGTGTGTGATTGGAGATCGGCTTTAGGAGAACTTAATTAAATGAGGATAAATGCGACCGCGCTTGACCCCATTGAAAACGTTTTCATCCATGTACAGCTTAACAATGTTAAAGTTGAACGATGTTGGTGAATTGTTGTCGGATGCGACGGTTGTGGCGCATATCCCACAATGTTACCAGCCGTCGACATGACACAACATTGCTTCACCAGCCACTTTTTAATAGATATATATCTATATATATTCTCCACAACTAACTATTCTATAGAAGCTTTTGTGAAGTATTCATCTCTGGATCACTTTTTGAACTGAACGGCTAAGTGAATTAGGATTTGCTAATAATATTCATCCTGCTACTAAAGTTGTAGCTAACGTCTTATGGTACATTAATCAATATGTGGTCAAAGAAGCGCCGTCCTCAATCACCTGGATTCAGTCCCCCTACACCAATTACCCAATGACACCAGCAGACGTTGTCAAATCTCTCCATTTTTCGTCCGACGCAGCCAAGGTATCTGCAGTCATCTTGGCGTACTCAACAATACCGGCTCCAGCGAGAAGACGCAGCGGCGGATCAGACAGCTGCGGAACCTGCAGGATGATATTTGCGATGCCCTCGGCAGTGGACCACGAAGGTCGAGATCCGGGTATCATCTTGAGGTACGCGCCCACGGTTTCTTGATAGGGCTCGCTGATGTCGCCAACGCCCATGGACGAGGTGGACCACTCGGTGTCAATGCCGCCGGGCTCCACGACCGTCACGTTGATTCCAAAGGGCTTCACCTCCTGGACGAGAGATGTCGAGAACCCGCCAATGGCCCACTTGGCGCTCTGGTACGCCGAGAATCCTGGCGTGGCAACCCGGCCGCCGATGGAGGAAACCTGGATGATGTGGCCGGACTTTTGCTGCCGCATGACGGGCAAGACGGCCTTGGTTACGTAGACGACGCCGAAAAAGTCGGTATCCATCTGCGCGCGGAACGATTCCACGCTCGTGTCTTCGACCGAGGCAAAGTCGGCGTATCCTGCATTGTTGACCACCACGTCGATACGACCAAACGTCTTGACAGCCGTGCTTACTGCATCGAGGACTTGGTGGTTGTTTGAGACGTCCAGGGGAACGGCCAGGACGCGGTCGGACGTGTACTTCTCCACGAGGTGCTTGAGCGATTCTGGCTTTCGAGCAGTGGCCACGAGGGAGTCTCCTGAAGCGAGAATGGCTTCTGCGAGAGCAAGACCGAGGCCTCGAGAGCAGCCTGTCACGAACCAGATTCTGGCCATATTGGAAAGTGAAAGTATACGAGAGGAGATGGTAAATTATTCAACGAGCTAGAAGAATTAGAGTACTGGCATGATGATTCCGTGATTTCATTGTAAATCAACACCTACTTATACACGCTGCTTCTTGTCTGAAAATGCAACTCCCAGATCTCAGCCTCGCTAACTCCGCGAGACATTGATGGTGGCGCTTTATCTCCATCGTCTCCCCAATTTTATCTCCGGCCGTTTTGGGACTCGTGCATGAACTCCACTGCGCAGGAGCGCTAACGCCCTGTAGCCCGCCTGTCAGACGCCTGGACCCATCGCTATTGGCACTGAGGCAATTGGTCGTCGTCGTGTCATGGGCATCCCGTTGGAAATGACATCAAGTGCGCTTCGAGCCTCTTCTGGCTTCTCTCGTAGGATTTCGTACCGGATAAGCGAAATTGACAATGGATGCGCATGGAGTTGTGAGGAACCCTTGCAATCGTGCACCTTGATCCTGCTTACTCAACCAGTTTGCTGTAGGGAAGGGGGGGCCACATACTGCTCTGTTCTCCTCCCATCAACGTAGCAACTCAAGTTTGGTTTCCAGGGCAAACAAATCGAATGCCACTGAAAGTATACCAAACGAACACTCGGGATGCACTGTAAATCGCGAACAATGGCAGCAAACGACGAGGAAATCTCTGATTTGAAGTTTCTGAATATCTTACATGTAACATTGAGCCTCGAGCACAACATGTCTTGCGACACACCTCGTATGGAGATGATCTAAGACGAAAGAGAACAGCGAGCGTTGAAATTTCGGATCAAACGTAACATCCTCAACGCGACATAACCCACGGCACTGATCGTACCAACCAACCAAAAAAAAAAAAAAAGTTCATACACATTTAGTCAATCTCAATTCGGACGGAGAGAGGGCCCATCTTGGAGTGGGGAACAATGGCATCATGGTCATAAGCAATGTTCTCGATGGTGGTTCCGTACAGTCGTGCCCGGGGGATGATGCGGAACGCCAAGAGAACAGTCATAATATAGAGCTCGCAGTGAGCCAAGCTAAGAAACGAGCGTTAGAACAACGTAGCGAAGTAGGTATGAAATATAGGCAGTCACTCACTTCTTGCCCAGACAGGCACGGCTGCCCTTGCTAAAGGAAAGCAAAACGCCCTCGAGCTTGTGGTTGGGCTGCCCGTCCACCTGCCATCGCTCGGGGACGAAATCGTCCGGGTTGGGGAAAAGCTCCGTGTTCCAGTGGCTGATCATGGACGACAGGGCGATGGGGGTGTTCTTGGGGATGACCCATTCGGTCTTGCCGTCCTGGCTCTTGTACACCAAGGTCTCCTCGCGAGCAACTCGGGCCGATCTTCCTGCAAAAGCGGGCATGATTCTCAGAGACTCGTGGATGACGCCGCGCAGGTAGAGCTTGTGCTCAAGGTCAACCCAGTTCATGTTGTTGGTGTCCACATCCTTCAGCTCCTCGAGGAGGCGCTTGTGCACCTCGGGCTGAGCGAGCAGGAAGTAGGTGATTGTCGTCAGCACAGCCTGCCCGAATGTATTAGTATTTAATTCATTGCCTTTCCGAAGATCAACAAGGGAGCTGGGGTCTACTCACAGCTGTGGTTTCTGTGCCGGCAGCCAAGAAGACGAAACCTTCGCCAGAGAGGCGCGTCATGGACTTTTCCGACTCGGGGAGTGTCTTGGATTCGAGGATTTCTGTAAACATGTTTTCCAGCTCCGAGTTGCCCAGCGCGTTTTTGATCATCTTGGGGATGATGACGTTCAGGTACTTCATCATCTCGGCCAAGTCTCCTCCTGCAAAATTGGCAATGACTGGAATGACAGACTCGGGAATCATTGACAAGACGGCTCTCACGGGTGTGATGAATCTGAATTTGTACGTGGTCATGGTGGCAGACCGAGTCCAGGTTGTAAAGTTGGGCTCCCAGTCGTCCTGAGCAACGAAGCCCATGGACTCGCCGAAGACGGTCTTGGAGATGATGTCTGCCGTGTAGCAGTGGAAAGCCTCTTTAATCTCAAACGGCCCCTTGCCGGCAACCGACGACAGCAACTTGTCCATGGTGTACCGTGCCAGTTCCTGAATGTCATTTTCCAACTTGAGAATCTGCTGGCGGGAAAAGAACTTTGACACGGCGCCTCTCCGCATACGATGGAGCTCATGGGGGCGAGTGCCGAAGCCGGCTACCGAGATGGGGCCGGTGCCGTGGCCGTTGAGCTGGTGCTGCCACTTATCGCGGACGCGGCCAGAGGCGGCATAGACTTCATCAATGAAGAAGGGATCGGAGCAATGCAGCTCATCAGGGTTGATTCTGACAATGGGGCCTACGGTGGCTTTGTTAAAGGCGTTGTCCTGGTGTTGCCCCAAAACAAGCTGCTCACTCACCATACTTCTCGTGCATCTGACGAATCCTGCGCGTGTACCGCCCAAAGAGCCAGAGGTCAAAGTAGGCCTCGTAGAGGTAGCTCGCGGCGGCCATCCTGGGGCCCGGGAACTTGTACAGGGGGTGCCATGGCGAGAGGTTGTACAGGACGACAAGGACCTGGTAGGCGAACCACAGGCCAACGAGGTTCACGACGCCAACGTAGGACAGGGCCGACTTCCAGCCCTGGACCTCGGGCTCGGCCAGCGGGGAGGTGCCGTTGTTCATGGTGGGCCAAGGGCGTCCGTCCGCGAATTCAACGAGGCAATAAGCGAAGGAGGTTTTGACAGCTTCACAGCACACGAACGGCAACAAAACGGGGGCGGGAGACGGGATTTTTAAACGTTCCCACACACCCTCGGGGTTCCTGACGGGAAGTTGCAAAAGTCAATTGGGCGGTGAAATGGGGCCATGGCACCAGTCGCTTCCTGTCATCCTTTGCATAGAGGAATTGATCTGCCGCCGCCGGCGACTAGGTTTGAGCTATGGTCCTGATGCAACGGTTTAGTTCTAGACCAGCCATTGAGCTGGCTCTGATTGGCGTGCGCTGCTGGGCAGGGGACCCGGGCGTCCGGTCGAGCGATAAAGAGAGAAGGTCGGTGCTGGTGGGTGTGAATGTGGCCCGCTGCCATTGGGCGCGTGCGTGCCCTAGACGGGTTGTCATCGAGAGCCGAAGAGCCGCAAGGGCTAGCTCCCAGAAGGCGCCTTGCATCCTTTGATGGGGACGCAAATAATTGCGCAACCGCCACGGGCGGGCTTGATGGGCTGCAACTTGGCCCGGCTAAGGCATCCGTCCTTTCTCCGACGGCACAGCTTAAACCGGGTCCGGGGGATCCTGCCGGCCTGGCGGAGGCGAGGGACGAGGGAGGGAATAGGGGTCGACTCCAGACCCGCTCAAATCTCCGGAATATAGACTTTTATCGAGTCGTCTTTAGATCGTCGAGCTGCCTAGGCTCGTACTCCCAGATGTTCCCATATTGACTTTGGCAAGCCCTGCCGCGCGCCGTCCAACCTGTTGTCTTGTGAGATTACCGGAATTGCCTCCCCACAATGATTGTCCAAACCGTTGCCACCGCAAGGACCCATTCTTTCGCTCCCAAATCGACCGAGAGGGGCCAGGGCACGATGGCAAGGAGGGGAAAGTGGGAAAAAATATGAAAAGGAACCCGAACTGCCGGTAACCCTAGGCCAGGAGGATTATAGCCATAACAGGAAACTGGGCCTGAATCCTTGTTGTTTTATTTCTCCGGCTCGCCAGTTGGTTGGGTTTCTTAAGACGGACTATCTATCTAGTATAGAAAGTAGGACGACGGTGTCATAAAAAATACCATCAACTGATTCATTCCTAAAGAGGAAGAAAATATTTTACGATTCCTACCCAATTACTACAACACTCCAACTCAACTGATCAAAGTTAAATCCCAAACACCCTTGAGGCTACAGGGGAACTGCATATGCATTGCGTTGTACTCAGAATCGCAAAATCTGACAAACTAGCTGAGCACAAAAGATAAAACCAATCCCTTACCAATATCGCCCGATGCGGCTTGCGTTCCTTGATGTGTGTGGTTACGGCGACCCACTCAGCCTTTGACAGCTGCTTGTCTTGGTTATGTCTCAGACAGCGTGCTAACTCAAATGAGCAAGATTGGCCACTTATAGTTTCTGGCAGCACTGCATAAGCGACTGCACCTTTGACTCAAACCAGTCAAACGAAGTACACGCCAAACCATAAATAAAAAAAATAGTCGCTCAGCGATAGGCGTTAAACGGGAAAGGGGAGTACACGCAAAATAGCCTGGTATTTTATAACCATGAGACGTAATAGGTTGCATCAAGATTCGTATTCATACAAACGTGTGAAGCTAGATTAATACATGGCGCAACTCAAATTCATCAATTAGTATCCCCCGTTTTGATATGCACCCGCTGTGTTGCTTTTCAACCTCTCACTCCTTCTTCTTCCGGTTCATCTCTTCGCGCACTTCTCTAACCACATCCATGAACTGGCTGGCTCCGATAGCCGTCAGTATATGCCACCAGCCGTGCAGCTCAAGAACCCAGGCCCAAGGCAACCCGATTTCTTGCCTTAGTTCTCGAATCTTGGCGCAAAACTCAAGATCGATGTGCCAGATGGTGTATCCGACTACGCATATCAATGCGGCCTTGACCGTTCGCGCACCCCAGCAGCGGGTTGCATCTTGAGGGAGCTCCGGCCGGACCCAGAAGTAGAGATAAGTGGCTCTCCAGACCAGGAAACCAATCCCTATGAAGAACGCGATAACCTGGTAGATAATCTGTGCCGACTGGATGTAAAAGACTGTAAAGGCAATGAAGACAAAAGACAGGCCAGTTGAGATGAGGCGAGCCTTCAACAGGGATTGCCGGACAGTGAGCAGCGCTTGGAGCATGGACCAGAGCAGGCCCATCATCGAAAGCTCGTCAGCAAACTCGAGAGTCTGGCGAAGAGATGCGTGAAACAAAAACGAAGCGACCCCAAGCACAAGCAGCGAAATGTTCATGAAATCCCATCTTGGCGAAAATAGCCCACGGCTGCTAGGCCCGTACATGGATCGAACAGCATAGTAAACTGGCGAGGGATGGTGTTAGCATTTCAGGGGGGAGGTCAGGTGAGCAAGATGGAGGCTATCGCGCGTCGTACCATAAGCTAGGTTGGTGAGCGAGTTGATAAACTCGGCCAAGTAGATACTCAAGACGTAGTCTTCCTCGCAGAAGCTGCATCGCAAGTTAGCGACTACGTGAACAGCCAGTCATGTCTCAGGCCCTGGGAGGAAGGGGGGGGTGATGCTCACTTTGCTCTACTGGTTGGCGGGCTCCACGCTCCACTAAGGGAGTGAGGATCGCCGTCGAAGCGAAGATTGTGGTGACCCATCGCGGAGGGGGTTGATCGTCTTATCTTTCAGGTTGGTAGCGTAATCTCTGATGCAACCTGCAAGATGGCTCTTTGGGTCTCTGAAATGTGACGAGGAGAGAGAGAGAGGGAGGGAAAGTTTACCCGCAGAGCAGAAAGCACCGACGCCATCCAACAAAGAGGCCAGACGACCAGGGCGTCTGAATCTCTTGGCGGGGGTTTACCCTGCACATGATGACTAAGTAGGCAGCAGAATAAAGAAGTAAAAAAAACAAGGACAAAGAAGGCTCATTCACCCTCCCAAAATTAGAGGTTTGGGTCGAGACTGTCATTGCGGCACTAGCGCACCTCTAGTGCCCTGTATCGCATGGTTTTGCTTTTTGCCATGCCCCGTGTATTGGTGAGACAGCACGGCCAGTCGTTTGGGCCTTTCATGCGCTAACGAGCCGCCCCGAACCACACTAGCGTCATCCGATGGAAGGTGGTGGGGAGGGGGGGCAATCTGCAGGAAGCTTACTGAGCATGCGTTAAATTAGCAACAAGATGCACCGTGTGATGTCTTGGGGTTGCTCCAGAAAATAGTCGTTGGCCATGGATCAAAGTTTTCATTCATGTATTCATTGAGCAAGTTAATTAGGTCAAGTGGAACACAGCAAACGTTTCTAGAGGGAGGCGAAACGCCGTTGGCAGCTGTTGAACACGTGAGTGAACTTAATTTTAGCTTCTTGGAGGATGAACATTCTATGGTTGAGCCAGGTAACAAGATAGATGAACACTCTAAAAAACTTTGTGTTTTGGCTTTGCGCACCAATTGCTGCCTGTCCTGGAAGAGACCCAAGGCCGGAACAGCTATGGAACCTTCAGCAGGGCCATGTTCAAAGCGACACATATGTACTCTTTCGAATTGACCAAATTGTGCTTCCCAAAAGAAAAACAAACTATGTTGGCAGAAGAAGAATTTCTATACTTGCAACTGAGATTTATTTACTTCTGAATAAAAAAAACAAGCTACAGGCTCAACCAGGAACCAAGCCACAAAGGTGGCATACAATTAGAGTTGTACAGATAGGTTGGTTGTGAAAACGTATTGCCCTAACCAATAGAACAAATACCTTAGTTGCAATTGAGAATATTTTACAATTACCATCCCTTGGTTTTGTCTAGTTTTACATCATTACCATTTGCTCGCTGAAACAGTCTCACTGGCTTAGACGTTGCTACTATCAGAAACTGATACATTGTATGTAATAGTGCACGTGGACTTCGTGGCAGCAATATTTTTGGGTGCACTTATGGCTGAGCTAGTATGTTAGACCACAATTAGCAACTAGTTTCATAAATGTTTTCATGAATCAGGAATAATGTGTTCATAAATTTTATCCCGAATCTATTGTAAACTACGGGCATTTAATAACTTGTCACAAGACTCTTACCCAACATGCAACTTGGGAAATGTAGAACCAGAAAAAAGGTAAGAAAGTGAGAAAGACTTGGAATGTGCTGTTATCGAGATCTCACTGCCTAAAACATGACCACAGCCATAATCTACAGCGGGGTTCGCTTCGGATTGGTTTGTTGATCAATTTCATTGATCATCACGGCTGGTCGCGGCCGATTCCATGCGCCATGTTGGCCAGCGTGCTGGTTGTTCATTTTCCGCATGCATGCCAAGCTGCAGAGACAACGCCAAACTCTTCTGACCGCCGAGTCATTTCACAAATATGGCAAAAGGTAACCTATTTGTATAACTCTAATTGTATGCCATCTTTGTGGCTTGGTTCCTGGATCACCCGGTTGAGCCTGCAGCTTGTTTTTTTATACAGAAGTAAATAAAGTAAGTGGCAAAAGGTCCATGACAAACGTTGTGGAAGACTTCCAACATGTGCAACGACCAATGGCTTGGCTGGAGGACAGGCTTATGAGTGCTTCCGCGTTGGTTGCGCAATGTTGTGTTGGCGCTACACATGCGAGGCGACATGGGGCAATTAGGCAGGCATACCAGAGGCG
Organism: Calonectria crousiana; assembly: GCA_013406985.1. Taxonomy (NCBI): domain Eukaryota; kingdom Fungi; phylum Ascomycota; class Sordariomycetes; order Hypocreales; family Nectriaceae; genus Calonectria; species Calonectria crousiana. The sequence continues at coordinate 86,932 of VTGD01000030.1, read as the reverse complement.
ACCAATAAATTTATTTTCTACACCTACATTCATTTCAAGGCAAACAAGCAGCCCATATATTCACGGTCGCCGATATTCGTGAACATTCTGCCGCGGCCGGCGGGGTTTGCCCTTCTGCCACTTGCCGCGAAATAAAAGGCGGCTGGCACTCGCTTTTTTTCTCCCACAATCATATTCACTCTGCACTCATTGTCTCTTTATCTAACCTTATATTTGTTTTTTCTACCCAAGTTATCAAGATGGGTGAGGCTCTGAACACTCCCCCGGTTCCCACCGATGGCACAGCTGGAGAGGTGTCAACAAAGCTCTACAGACATGACTGTTACGACTGCGGCGAACGGTGGAGCAAGTTCGCCGACAGCCAACTTGATTACGAAGCTCTACTGGAGAGCTGTGCTAATGAACAAATTGTTGAGCGTTTGGCTCTTAAAAACCGGGTTTGGCGCACTGTAGCGTTTACCATCCAGAGCGCTGACATGAAGCGCATCCTGCAAGAAGCTCTTGAAAACTATCAGGACTTCAACCCCGAGGAGCAAAACTGGACCTTTCAGAAACCCTACCAACCTCTTGTCCACCGATGGGAGCGTCTCCAGGAGCTTTGCGATGACCCAAGTCACTCGCCAGAGGTGAAACAGGCCGCCCATCACCTGCTGTCATTTCTTCGTCCCATCCTTGGGCCGTCCATTGATTCGCTTGCCCGTACCAAGCTTACAGGCAAGGTCGTCTTTGAAAACATTTGGCAAATCTTCCCCCCTGGCGAGCTGGTCACAACCACCCTGTATGGCGTCGAAGCGGTTTGCCGTGTGACCAAGTACGAGCATGAGACGGGCTGTTGGAGGATCGACCTCGAGTACCTCGACTGGAACGGCGAACGCTGCGGATACGCGGAAACAACAGTCAGAATCAACGAGTTTATCGGCACGAAACTTCTTACCTCTCTCGCAGCAACGCCTCTTGCCTTTAACAAGTCGGTCGACGAAGTAAAAAAGCGTCTGACCGAGCGAGGCCGTCGTTTTGAGGCCCTTCGTGGTTACCATTTCCGAACATGTAACGGGGCTAAAATCCTTTTACCTAGTTGTTCCCAAGAGCGTGTGGTAGGTTTGGTCTTTCGACTCGTTCCATACTTCACGTCAACTGACTTGGTCGGTTATTCAGATCTCTGGTAGGGTGATAATCGACGCATACGCATACTACTCCTCCAGAAACGAACCAATGCCGAGCCTGCAGGACCTGGAGTCTGACAATGAAACTTCGGACTCGACCGACGCTGATGGTGAAACAATCGAAGTGAGTGGCGAGAATGAAACTCGTGGTAATGATGTTAACGACGGTGGACAGCAAGGTGAAGAATCCGAACCTACGCGTCGACAGCGCTCCGACTCGTGCAGCTCCTGTTCCAGTACGGGTTCAGACGGGGCAGAAATGAAAGTTAAAAAGGTAGCCTTATCTACTGAGCGGCGAGAAATCCTCACCGCTCTCACTGATGAGCAATGCCTTCTCGCAATTCCTTGGGTCATTGGATTAGATCTCAAGAACAAAGATTGGTGTATGTCACTGCAAATATCTTAAATGTACTTTGTTGCGTTGAATTGCTAACATATGCACGATGCACTCTCCAGCGCTATTCCGCGTGGACGACATCTCTCCTATCACATGGAACAATGATGCTTTTGAGCAACTCATCCTTCCTGGTAACGAGAAGGAGCTGTCTTGGGCTTTTGTGGAGAACAAGGCCCTTGCCGACAACACTTTTGATGATTTCATTGAAGACAAAGGTGAGTCTCTTTTTTTGATGGTGCTATGACAAGTTTTCTAACTCGCAATAGGTCGCGGCATTATTATTCTCATGTTCGGTCCTCCTGGAGTGGGAAAGACATTCACCGCAGAAGCAGGTGTGTGACTTGACCAATATTCGACAGCAACCCTACTTACTCCAAGCTCAGTTGCCGAACGCGCCCGTGTACCGCTCTACAGCGTTAGCGCTGCAACCCTTGGCACAGATCCTGCCAGCGTCGAAGAATCTCTTCAGCACGCGCTCGACCTGTGCAAGCTGTGGAACGCGATGCTGCTCCTGGACGAGGCCGATGTTTTCATTGGCGCCAGATCGGATGGCGACTTGACACGCAACGAGCTGGTGGCGGGTAAGTACCATCTCTCTCTCTCTCTTTGGAGAAAACACAAGCATCTCAATGGCTAACCCGTCGTCTCCTCAGTTTTCCTGACCAAGCTCGAGTACTACCAAGGAATTTGCTTCATGACCACCAACCGCGTGTCCAACCTGGACCACGCCATCCAGTCTCGCGTGGATCTGTTCCTCCGCTACATGGATTTGACAGTGCCTGCTCGGCGCCGTGTCTGGCAGAACTTCATGGGCAAGACGGGCCAGGACAAGTTCTCCGTTACCGATGCGGACCTGGACGAGCTTGGCAAGCTCAATCTCAACGGACGCGAGATCAAGAACCTTGTCAAGACTGCCAACTTGCTGAGCCTCAAGGATACTGGCAAGAAGATTGACCGGGAGAAGCTGGAGATGCTGGCGAATAATCGCCTCCAGGCGCTTGAGATTTTGGCTAAGCCGTGAGCGGGCCAAGATGGATACTCAGGGATGAAGATGTCACGTTTGTATACAACAAGCATGGAAGTAACAGAATTTCTCGAGTAAATTAAACGCTTCAAAAAAGGGCATTTATTCATCTGACTGTTTGGTCATCTCTTTTTCCAGACGAGCCACATTTCCTCTGCTATTCCTTGTGTGTAAATGATGTGGACCGAAAACCCTCTCGTGGTCTCTCGCCGCAGCACGGTGAAGAAGGATGGCCTCTTTCAATCTACCTTGCTGCTCTAGTGTATGGGCTAGACTTATCATAGTTAATATTGTATTGTGATGATAGTCTCCATTAAATTTTTGGCGCTCTCTAAGCGCGCGGTTTAGCATGTCTTCCGACTCTTTATATTTCCCCTGTTTACGCAACAACCTCCCCAAGGTTGATCTAGCTCTTGCAATAACCGAACGCCCAAATGCTGAGCTGGAGTTGTGATTTCTCAGGGCCGATTCAATAACGTTGATAGCGTCTTCGATTCGTTCTTGTTTTTCATAAATTTGCCCAAGGGAAACCCACGCCTGCAGCGTCATCGAATCCTGAACCCTGTTGATCTTTTGCATAGTTTCCGCAGTCCACTGTGCCAGCTCTTCTGCTTTATTTAATTGACCTAGCCGTAAGTAAAATCCCGCCAAACTAAACGTAGTGGTTGCAGTCAAGCTGTGCTGCTCTCCGAACTCCCGTCTGCTCATCTCAACAGCTTGGAGCCCGATCTTTATTGCCTTTTCGTCCTGATTCTGAGCAGAAAGGGCTAATGAAACTGTCCGGAGAGCACTTATTAATTCTCTAGGGAATTTTTGGGGAGATTCTTCCAGCACTGTAATATTTCTGTTGGCGAGATTTTCTGCGGCGGTAAAACAACAGATATTATAATAATAGCGTGCGCTGATATTCGAAAGTCGAAGCCAACTTTTTAAAGAATTCTCCGTTGGATTTTTTTCAAGCAACCATTCAATATGTGGGATAAGCTGGTGGCATTGGAAAATATTTTTATCTGCCAGCCGCCCAAACTTATTAGCCATGGCCTGCAAATATGCTCGCTCAAACTTCTCCTTCTTGCCATTTAACGACATCCAGGATTGCGTGCAGAACTGTACCAAGGGGTGCAAGTCGATGAAATTCCCATCTCTCGACATGGAAACGAGGGAGTAACCCCGCAAAATGTCTTCTGCATCATCGAAGACAGATTCTGACTCCGCTGCATCAGCGTCGTAGTCTCCGCTTGCTTCAAACGAAAGCCTAATATCCTGAATAGCAAAGTAGGGGATTTCTTGAGGATTGAACAGGCTTAAAAATGATAGCAAAAAGGCCGCCTTTGAACTTTCGCGGTGTATCTGGTCAAAGGTGACTTGCCATGTGACAACAACTGAGTTTGAGACTGAATCATCACGGTGAAGGTCTCCTGCATCCTGATTTAGCAGACTCCTTTTGCTGGTCTCATTCTGACGAAAGCGCTTTAGATATGAGCATGGTGAGACCCGAGGTGCGCGTCGGCTGATATAAGCGGCCGCCTGGGAAATGGCCAAAGGGATACACCCAAGTGAATGTACAAGGTCTGGGATAACTGTTTCATTTTCCACATCAAGATCATAATTTAGCTTGTTTATGAATAGCCGCGAAGCCTGTCCCACATCCATTGTAGAAACATTGAAGATGGATTTGTGATTTCCAGTGAGCTTCTCGGCGACATTCAAACTGCGGGTCGTAATGAGAATATTGCCGTTGGCTGTTTTGGGCAGGTAGGATGCCACGGACTTTGCTTGGGCCCTCCGGCTGTTTCTGGTTCGAGAATTTGGGTAAAATACGTCGATGTCGTCTGCGCTGTCAAGAACAATAAACCATTTGGCTTCGCTCTTCTCAAACCAGCTCTGGACGAGAGCCAAAACATTGGCTTCCGGATCTAGCCTTCCAGGTATTCCTAAGGTATCGGCGATGGAGCGATATGATTCGAGTAATCTTGCTTCAGTACTGACATGAATCCAGAAGATGCTGGTTTGTGGCAAATCCAAATGGACTTGGTGGGTGAAGTGGTTGGCAAGCTGCGATTTTCTTATATTATTAGTACAACTCTACGTGGGAAAATCCACTAAGCTTACCCGAGGCCACCCAATCCTCTAAGTGCCATACGTTTATGCGGGCCTTCGAACTGCTTTTTCATCCAACTCATGATATCTGGTCGGTCGACAAAATCCGGATTTTGAGAGAAGGCCGCATGGAAATAAACCCGAGACGTCGACGCGGTGGGAACATCTTGGTTGAGGGTGAGGTTTCCCATCTGCTGATGGATATCAAGAAGTATTTCCCTGTTGAGAAATTGGTATTAATTAAATAAATCCATATATGATGATTGGTTAACTCACGTTTGGTCTATTTGTAGGCCATGATTGAACGTTCGGAGGTAGTCGTCGAGATGGCGGACAATTTGGTTGACCTCCTTCGATCTGAGTGGCCACGTCAGAGCGCGGAGTCCGAGGCGACTCATCACTGTTCTCCTTGCTCCCGGATCGATCTTTGTTGATAGGTAACACAACTCATCGGAGCAACCATCAAGACTTGAGGCTAAGCGGCGGGAAGTCTTCAGGGATGGCTCTTTCTTCACTAGCCGCTGAAATGCTTGAAGTGTGGTGCTTAAATTCTCTAGTCGCCGTCGAATGCGGCGAATATCTTTTCTGGCACTCCTAACGGCGCTGGAATACTCATAGCATAACCTTGCAAGCTTGGCGGCAAGCTCTGCGATAGCTACAGCACTGGCCGCGAGGCCTACAGCCTCAGCCATGTTCGTGTCGTGGATGCAGATGGAGATGGGCCAAATACGATGCGTCGGAGCGTTTTAATGAAGTGGGTTATCTTTGGCCGAGGCGGGGTTGGGCGACATATTTTGAAGTCTTGGTGAGAAAGAGGCTTGCACAGCCTGATTGTTTCTTTGGGGAGGGGGATTGTCTACATCGCCGCTACTATTGGCGGCGACGAGTACAGCCGTGAAACTGCACTCAGCCCATGCCGCCTACAAAAACGCCTTACAGCGAGAACCCGCGGCCGATCTCACAGCCAATGATAGGACGACACTCATCTAATCCAACAAATTGAACCCATGGGCAGCACACCACTGCTCAAAGGCCCGCCCAGCGGCCGTGTGCTTCATGCCAGCAGCACGATGAGCTGTTCCGTCCCGCCACACAACGACAAAGTTGTCCCAACCATCCAAGTCCAAGGCCAGCGAGGCAATGTCGGCCGTGTTCTCGTCATCGCTGGCGAACCTGTCGGCCAGGATCTTCTGCAGGCCCTGGAACTGGCCCCGCAGGTCAAACATCTTGCCGCCGTCCCAGCGCTGTGCGACAAAGGCGTTGCCGAAGCCCAGCCAGAGGCCCTCGATCTCCCCTTGGCCGCCCGCGTGCTTCTGGAAGACCCTCGCCGAGACATCCGTCGGCATGTCCCACGCCGGGAGCGCGCCCTTGGCCCGCGCGTAAAAGTGCCCTTCGCACCCAAGAGACAGAAACAGCGGGCGCGTGGTTTCGTGCTGGTCTAGGAACTCTGCCAAACGATCGTAGTGCTCCAGATTGCTGTCGCCTATCAAGAAGAAAAAAGAGGAGGAACACAAGAGTCAGTACCAAGACATTCGAGATGAAAAAGAGAAACACGTGTGTTTCAGTGACTTACAGACTTCTTTGACATCACCGCCTCGCGGGCTAGTGCAGCGAAAGTAGCGATCCTTGGATCCCAAAACCACATACGTGTTCGCATCCCTCTCATTCACCAGGTCAAAGGTTTGCGGATCCTTGAATGCGATAGTATCCTTGAAGCGCCTGCCACCAAATGTTAGAAACCGAGATGCCTTTGGGGCTTCCCCTGGAATGGACTCTTACGTGCAACTCATCTGGGGCCCGCAGAAGGCGTAAGAGTCTCCGCAAAGACTCAGCGAGGGCTTGTCCTCAGGTCTAAGACCAATCAAATGATCCATCGTTTCAAAAGGAAAAGATTAATTAGACAGAAGTTGTAAAGTGTTTTTGGTGTGTAATTACTCAACGAGGCTTGTGCCAAAAAAGCTCCTCCCTATGAGGCCTCGCCTCCGTACTTATAGCTGGCAGGAAACATGCCATGAAGCATCTGATAGCCATGTCGTTTATCACGTTTCAGTATGTTTGACAAGCGGAAGCTCGCAACGCATATCACGGTGTCTCTGTTGATGGGCAAACTGGTTCGATTTGATGTGTTTGTTACTTCGGCAGCATGAATCCGCCGTAGGACAAGAGCCGAGCCGTTGTGCCAACAAAACTCCGACAAGGGGACGTTTAACACAGCAAGGGCCACTATCTGGCCGTGACGTGCGAGTTTGTCAATGGGATCAAATGTGCAAGCTCGTGATTAATATCATTAAAGATCAAAACAGTTTATTGGTCATCATCCATCTGGGAAGATGCAGTGGTACGGGGGTATCATCCTTTCTCCGTCTTCTTCATTGTATCATTCCCCTCTCATCATTATCATATTCATCCCCACTCCGTTCGGTTGTTATGGACAATCCTCCAAGTCAAACATAGATTCTGGTATTCCAAGTACGCCCAAAACATTCCCGGTTGCATAAACAAGCCAATGTCGTATTTTTCTAAAATGGTCTTCCGCCTTTTAAGTGGGGATAAATTTCTGGGAATCCTTTTCTTGCTGGGCAAAAGACTGGGAAAAGGCAGCCAAGCCAGCTACGATTCCAACAGCCATGAACAAGACGGAGATGATGGACCAAATAACACCCCAGCACTGAGAAGAACCACCGTAGCGCTTAGCAAAGACACTGGCGTCAGAGGAGTTTACTTTGCGAAGAATAAGATCGTCGCAAATATCCCATACACTGTAGAGTGAAGACATGACGCCGATGAACAATACAACGAATCGCAAGGCCTGTGCGTGCGAGATGAACCAGCATGCGACAAGCAGGCCAACAGCAAGCAGGACGGTCATGATGGTAAGCCAGTCACGCTTACCCCACCAAAGCGTCAGCAAGAAGCAGACTCCAAGAACAAAGCTGGCGACCTTGCTGGCGACAATGTTGAAACCACAGAAGATCAGGAGAGCACCGATCAAGGACGAGCCCAAGTATCCAGCGGGAAGGGTGATTGCACTCTTGCCGCCGACCATGTGCGTGACGCCACCTTCATTGGGATCAAGACTGATGGACTTGACGCGGCCACCAGTGAGGACGGCGGTGATGGCATGGCCGAATTCGTGAAAGGCAATGACAAGCATCTGGAAAAGTTAGCCGCGTGATCAAGAACAAAACATGCAGTGCATTGTGTTGCGTCGCAAGACATGGCGAATGAGAGGCCGGGGGCACTGGTACACACCTTGAAGGGCCATAGGACCATGCGAACATATGGAACGTTCCAAAGAATGGCAATCACAACGACGTACGCGGCGATGATGCCGAGTGTGACCTGTTGTGTATGGGTCGGACTGGACAGGTCGCGGCGCAGCAAGCTATCATGAGCTTCGGATTCGGACGTGGAGGCGATCTTGACGCCGATTCGGAAGGGCGCAGCGAGCGCGTCTGATAGCGCTGTGGGAGCCATAGCTGATGGTGTTTTTTTGGGGTGTCTGGGTTGTTTTGGAGGAGGGGTTCAGCTGTGTAGCTCGATGTGGCTGCGACGTGGGCAGCGGGTTCGTGGATGGAGAATTAGCGAAAGCGAGGGTGGGAGCAAGGATGCGGGTGTTGCAGGTGCCGATGTGATGGAAACAGAGGTTCACGGCGGCAGACGTGATAATGAAGGAAGGAAAAAACGTATCCAATGCGGCGCCGAGTGCTTCGCCATGGTGTCCGTGTGATTAAATTCCTTGGAGGGCTTGGCCTTGGCTGTTGTGCTGGCTTGCGTCGAGGTTGACGCGGCACTTGTGAGGCGGAGCTGAAACCGCGCCTCGTGTCTGTGTGGCTGGTGCCCTGGGCGTCGCTGTGATTGGCCCGTATTTATAGGGTGAATGCGAAAACAAGCAGAAACTGGGCCCCGCCCCCTGCCAATCACGCCCTGATTCGCTTAGCAGAGCGACGTCATGCTCGTTGTGGCTGCTGATCCGAGAGCCCAGGGTTGTAGTAAGAAATAAGGTAAGAAAGGAACCCAAAGGTTAATATCGTGAGCCAAGGCTTTTTTTTCTTGTATAATACCCAGGTCCTGCTCTCATATCGCGTGACTGTGCTCAGTTTGTTTTCATTCCAAATAACACCAAATCGTCCCCCCGCAAAAGCTACCCCCCTGCTCCCTTCGCCATGGAAGACGCCAAGTTGACCTCTCAGCGACCTACCACACCAGCCAAGTGGCTGCACCACCAGTTCCTAGCGTAGCGTACCCGCACGGCAACCAAAACGTCACCCAGAACAGCGCCCAAGGAAAAGCGCCAGACGAAAGCTCGTTGACCATGACTTTGTCATGACATGGCACGGTGCCCCAGAATTTCTAGTCACGTTTCAACCTGAGCCCCCTCCCCCGATGGATTGGCATACCCGGGCACTCGGCCCTTCAGATGCATGACGTCGAGCGGCCATGATGAAAATCGCAATATACCCCCAACAAGCGTGAAGATGCAATTTGTTCATCCCACCACCAGTACCAGCCTTCGTCGTTGGCCCGACATCACATCCCGGTTTCTGTGGATCCACGGTGCAGGAGTAAGGGGGAAAGAAGGCTGCGGCCCTTCTCGAGCTCTTCCACGCTCGCCATTTATAGGGCCCAATGTGACGTATGCCGGGTTTCCCAGAATCTTATCCTGTACTTTTTAGGTTATCAATACACCGACGCAATGGATTCCGCACCACAACTCCCTCCACTCAGCCCTTTGGCTTCCCCCCTCAGCCAGTCCTTCGCAAACATCATGGTGGCCGATTTTGAAAAGCAGAGCTACTGGCACGACCGGTTCATTTCCGAGGAGACATTCGAATGGCTGCTCTCGTCAGAAAGATTTATGAAAATTGTTGAGCCGCTTTTGAGCAACCTCCGACAGGACGCCCGGATCCTGCACGTCGGCTTCGGCACTAGCGACCTGCAAAACCACTTCCGCGCCCGCGGCTTGACCAACGTTTTGAACCTCGACTACGAGCCCCTGGCCATTGAACGCGGCCGCGAACTGGAGACGAAGGCCTTTGGCGACGTGAAGATGCGCTACGATGTGCAGGATGCCACACAGCTGCGGCTCGGCAGCAAGGAAAAATTTGACTTGGTTGTCGATAAGAGCACCGTTGACGCCGTCTCGTGCGCCGGCGATGGCCCACTGCGCCGCATGGCAGCCGGCGTCCGAGACTGTCTCGGCCCCAACGGCATCTGGATTTCACTGAGCTACTCGGCTTGGCGCTTCGACCTTGAAAATCTGCCCTTCAATGTTGAGGTCTTTTCCAAGGTCCTGACCCCCAAATTGAAGCCCACGGATCCAGACATTCACTACTATTGTTATGTATTGCGGCCCAAGCGGAACACTGCTGCAGCCTCGTAACCCCGGTGTTCACAGGCGGCAATACCTGAACATGGGAAGACATTTTCACTTGGTCAAGAACCCATCCCAGGACATGCCATACTGTTTGTGGATTCCCGGAAAATCTACGACACACCACGCCCGCGAGAAGGATGGTTGGGGTTACAGACTGGCCAGGGGTTCCAAAAGCGATACCGATTGTCGATGCAACCCATAGCTTTCTGATCGTTCCATGCTTTCTGCCAGATCCGGCAAGTAACCGGGTCTGGTGCCATTGCCGCATTCTGGCAACGCCGACAATTTGACCTATGATGAGCAGTTGGTTCCGTCGCGTGATGGCGGAGCAGAATTGACATGTGCATATCGTGAACGGAGCTAGGTTTCTTGGCCAAGTCGCATGTGGGCTACAGCGGGGATTCCAAATCAGACGGACTAGCACAGGTGAATAGATGGGGCAGTAGAATAATTGTTCATTACCAATTTTGCAGACAATAAATAAATAATACATGGCTTTCCAGTACAGTTTTTTCCCGTCTATGAAGTGGTTCCCAAATTTTGACAAATAAAATGATCATGAGCCATAACACCATTCCGTACCAACTCCTATTTCTTTAGCTAGTCGCTTTTTTTCCCCTTATTCCTTAATAGTTCAACGGTCCGGGTGAATGATCTGGTAATCGGTGCTCCCTCGGCGGCCATGTATCCATCTCCAATGTCGAGACGGGGCTGTCGTCGTCCTTGGGTCGTCTCACCTCGTAGGTTCCCCTCTCCACATCGATGTGGTCGTCAATGATCTTGATCCCCCTGCTGCTCCTCTGCAGAGTATCGGTCCAGGTCCGGCCGGGCTTCTGGTTGCCGCTCATCCCCCGGGGCCGGGTGGCGGCGCTCCGGGCGTTTGTGGACTCGTTGTAGTACCGGCTCGCCTTGGACCTGAACATGGTCCGGAAGAGCGGGCGCAGCGCGGGGATGCTGCCGCAGATGACGCCCAGGTTGGCCTCGACGGCGGTCCAGATCCAGAGGTAGAACCCCTGCCAGGTGACGTCGTAGGTCTCGTCCGTGACGTAGTGGGACCAGTACGCGCGCATCGAGGCGGCGAAGACGACAACGATGCCGAGCGAGAAGAGCACGATGAGGGCGATCCGTTGGGAAATGGGGAGCTTCAGCTTCATCAGCGTCGGCAGAGGTAGAGCGCAAACAAGCAAATCGGTCGCGACGGTTGTGATGGCTTGGCTCCTGGGTAGTCTGTTAATATGGGAAATTTGGTGTGCATAGTTCCAGGTGGGAAACATACAGCACTGGCAGGCCCTCAGCATGGCAGTCCTTGTGTCCATCCGAGGTCCAGTAGGATTGCATGGGACTAAACCAAGGTCAGAACAGATATGCAGAAAATTTAGGCAATATTGTGGCAACTCACATGCATTGCGTCCAGAGAATAATGAGGAATATGAATATCAAGGACGTGACAAGAACAATGGAGCCATAGGTGAGGCGACGAAACATTGAGTTTTGAGGGGCGATGCGAAGATATGAAACAAGGATAGAGTCCTTTGCGAGTCCCGAAGCGAAGAGGAATAGGGTCTGGGCCGCCAAAGAAACCTGTCTTCCTTTGACGCCCTGGCTAGCCTTCAGGTCCCAGATGTGAATGTTCCAACCGTAGAGCTGAGCCGAGAGTATGACACACACGGTTACTCCAATACCGAAGATCTACACGGCACCAAAGCAGGTTTAGTCAGCCCTTCAGCTCCGACTGCAGCTGCCATCTTGTGATTCAGGCCTTGGTGGCGAACAAATGCCGAACCGAGGCACCGGGGTTGTGAAGTTGGGAGCAACGCTTACCATGGCAGCTAACATGAGCCAGTCATCAAGCCCGCTCTTGCTGACCTTTACCATCCGGACATATAGACGGGCCAAGACTGTGACGACGGCCACGGACGCAACGGTAGATTCGACAATGAGGAGGGCATCTCCGCGGCTCTCGGGGTTTACATAGTTGGGAGCCGGCCAAGTAGCGATGACTTCGGCGGGTGGGTTGCGCATATTTCCGGAGGGCTTCCAGACGCAGTCATATCAGGACTTTTTTTTTTTTTCTTTCTTTTCCCTTCGGGCCAGGACGACGAGAAAGAAGAAAAAGGAGCAACTCGCAGGAACAGCGGGGGGTGCGAGATGCAGGAGCGCATCCATTATAAACTACAGAGTGAATCGATCGTGTGCCTGTCCCCGGGCTGCCCCAACCTCCACATGTCGAGCAGAGTCTCCACGCAACCACCCACCCCTTCTGGCGGAGAGAAATCGAAGCAAGCAAGCGAGTCATAGCCCTGAGGGCGGTCCCTTCCGCACGCGAAGCCCGTGTGTGTGTGCGCCACTGAACGGGCAATGGTGGAAACGAAGCCTTTTGACGTCCATGTCGCATGATGGTGGGACTCTGCGAGCTATGCTGACAGCCCCCCCAGAAAGGCACCAACATAAGCTAGCCTAGCACGCGGCGAGGCGATTGCTCGGAGCCCTGTGGATCATTCCCGGGGAGGGGGGCCACGACTAGCCAGGGCCGGGAGGCGTTGGCGTGCATCGGAGGTATTAACTGATCCATAGAAGATGTTGCCGACTCAGGATGGAAGGCCCGGAGACCAATTCGGTCGCTGGCCCAAGTGGGCTTGGGTCCGCGGTCGTGACGGACGACCAGGGGGGCTTCCCCCAATTCTTTTTCGCAGATGGGCGATTTTGGAGCGACGATCAAAGCGGAGGGGCAGGGCAGGGGGTGGTGGTGGTGGTGGTGGTTTAGCAGAGTAGACAAGCGAGGGCCAAGCGCAAGCTAAACTGAACAGTCGGGTTGACGAGAAGGGAAATACGTCTAACAGTTTCGGGTCGCCGTTGCGGTTGAACCACGACTACAAAGCACCGCACCCGAGGCTGACTTGTCAGATGGCCTCGGGAACTGCTGGATGCGGGCTGCATAAAAGCTGGACGGCATAGAAAAGAAAAGAAAAGACTCGAATGAGAGCCGAAAACCCCATTTCGCGCAGCCCATCTCTCGCAGCGCACATCCGGATCTAACTTGACCGGGGCGGATCTTTTGACAAACAGCTGAGACCAGGATATCCCGAGGACTTTTGAACTCTCCCATGCTGGACATCGATACCGGATTGTGGGGGGTGGGAGAAGCTAGCGCCACTTCCGCGCTACGGGAAACAATTCGGCAATAGACGACGCCTTTTTTTGTAAAGAAGGATGAAAAAAAGAAAGAAAAGGGAAAAGGCAACAAAGAAAAAAGAAGGAGATTCAGGTCTACCGTTCCGCCAAGGAGAACATCATGCCTAAGCTGAATTCGTTCCTGGCTGACCGTCAGCATCCCCGATGCACGCACCAACCAACGGCGTTTCTCCCGGCGAAAGCACACGACCTTGCAGACGGGAAGCGGAAAGAATGAAAGAGTCTCTGCGAACCGGGACGCTGCCAACGACACCGTACGACATGCATTCGCCATTCCCGGGGGACAAGGCAGTCAGGGGCCCAGCCTCTTGGTGCGCCGTCTGATTCGCCCGGCCCTGCATCCCGCCCTCGTCGACAGAGCTGCTGCCCTGCCGGGGGCTGCAGGGTCCCCGGGGACGCGCCATTATCAGCCATTCTGCATGCGTCTGCGTTTTGCATCTGTCTCAAAACGGACCGCTTATGAGAAGAGAAGAGCCTTTTTTCCAGCCAAAGCTGGCCATTCCGTTCAACGGGTACGATTCAGGCGGCTTGGCTCGGCGTGTTCCGTCTGACGCACGGCAGCAAGTCGGGCTAATACGACGGTTTTTAAGCCTCATGTCTGCTGCATGCCGCGCAATCCAAGCCGTGAGAGAAGGTGGCATGGCAGACAGCCGCGGTGGATCACAGAGCGCAAAACTGCTCCAATCAACCAAGAAGACTCGTGTCCCAATATACAACGTGGGGTGGTGGAATTTAGCTATCGCGGCCAGCATAGCCTCGCTACCGAATTCCACTTGCCTACATGCGCAGGTACAGACAGATGTGAGCGAAATATCTTTCCAGATTAGGGAAAACTCGATTCATGCCACGCGGGATGCTTGGCTTGCCTTTCCGAAATGGGTAGGTAGGTAAACACAACTAGTAACCATTCAGATGCATACAAGTTGGCGCTCGCTTCTAGACCAGTGCGCAGCGTGCAAGTGCCTACAACAAGGGTCCTGAACTCAATCACTGATCGACATGTCCCGTTCTCAATACCACGGACCTTTTTTCCTCTCAACGCCGATTATAGATGTTCACAGGTGGATGTTCTTCAGCGGATGAACCCCCACGTGTTTTGGACAGTTGAGACGCAAACGTGGCCACGCGACTCAGAACATGGTTTGTGAAATGTAAGTGAGTCTTGCCACCAAGCAATCAATACCCCCATGCCTGTGTCCAATGTGCCTCGACGTAAAAGCAAGGGTTCGCGACTTTCATTGTTCGATCGTTGAGAATGGGAAATTTGATTCGTGTACGGTCGGGCAGACAACAACCGCGGTTCTTTTTCCTCCTTCACCCCCACAAGGCACAGCAGTGGATTTGGTTCATCTGGCTACTGTTCCCTACCCATTTACAAATTTTATTTCCTTTTTTGAGTCAGTCGTCATTATTCAAGGGCCACATGCTATTCGCGAATAAGTTTACAAACGCGCCTTGCATTAGGGTAGCAGCTCCAAAGACGTGCCGCTCACACCAACCAGACAGCCCCTTGTTCGTTGAGTGGCATGTGAGCACTAAAAACTATATTGCCATTCCATTCGGAAATATGAGTTGGTTTCATTCTATTGCATTAGAGCTCTTGAGACTAAACCCGATATCAGTTGCGGATGGTGCAACAACATGAATGATTACAGACAATGGCCACATTTCTCAAATTTAGTGGGCAATTAAAAGACATAACGAGATCCCAACTATAGTAGAAACTATTTGATTTATGAGAAAGGTCACCAAGAAGCCTATAATTGAAGCTTCAGGTCTGCACACAGCTACAACTGTGTTCATGAGATGGCGCGGCTTCCACAAATCAGTTCTTGTCAATCCTGCGGATGGCTCCCGGTATTTGTTTTATTTTTCATCATTTCTAAGAGGCATACGGATATGTTTCAAGTACCACGCTTTTGACAGTTATTGTTCCTGATCTTCATCGGTGGGGGTGAGGTACAACGAGTCGTTTGGTGTAGCATTGCCGTTGCCTCTCTCAGAATGGGGGCTTTCGTCACCAATATCCGACTAATAAATCATCGCCCTTCATCTTGCGTGGGATGTTAGATTACTGTGGATTTACGATTGATAATCGACCGAGAAAAAAGATCTTCTGCCCTACGAGAACCCACCCAAGCATCCACAAACGGAGTCCACATGATCCCACTTTGCCTGTCCGATCATCGGGTGAGGCCTGGCAGGGGATCGACCAGTCCAGCAAGGGTAAAATACAAGATGGACAGATTGCGTTTGATTCCCCGGGTTTTTGATTTTTGTTGCGGCATCTTTTCGAAGCGACCATGTTCAGGGTTGATGGCTTGCAGCGACCCAGGCCATGAGCGGATGGTCTGATAGTCGCCAACTGGGGTCAGGTGTAATTATCCCGAGCCCTAGTGGCGTAACACTTGAACCCTTGTTTTCCATAGTATCATTCTCGTAGCGCCTCAAATCAATGACCCAGGCCTCGGCGTTGTTTGCACATAAACCTCGTCCTCTCAAGAAAAGTTTGCATTGCCTTCGCCATTTCGTAGTCAACCCGTATCGGCCGCGTGACATGGAATGGGAAAGACGCGAGCTACAACACTAGAATCGTAATACTCTCTGAATTGATTGTGCTTTTCTTAAAATACTATGTTCCTTGATACTTCCACCCCCCAAAAATTCTTGATCTAAAACTGGGCTGCAAAAAAGAGGCAAGTTATTACAGTTATAAACCAGAGAAAAACACTCAGGGAGAAGGCCTGATGCCAATAGCGAAAAATAAGGGCGACCATGAAAAATATATGGCGATATATATCAATGATGAATTGAGAATAACCGAGGTCCTCCTGCAAATGCCACTGGCTACTCTCAAACTGAGCCGTTCCCAATCCCAATGATCTCTGCAATCAGATTCAAGGCTCAAAAGGGCCAATGCCGTCTCATACAGTGGCACCCGGATTTTTCAGTAGTTAGCTACTTGCACAGGTGTTGCAGTCAAAGTGTTCGAAACATGGATCAGCAGGGGGCCGATGATCCAGCAAGTTCCAGATGCACTACGATACTAGTGATTCTGGGGCCACCAAATAAATTCACTAACACGGGGCATTTCCTGCGCAATCCGGATTCGGTGTATGTCTTGCTTGGATCTCCGGTTCTCGGCTTGTCATAATACTCAACAAGCGCGCCTCGAGACACCCCCGCAGGTGCTATTCAGCAGTCTGGTTTCAGATCTGGCCACCAACCAGCCTTTTCATGTGATAAGACACCATTCGACCAGTCCCTCGGCATACTCATCGGTACCTCTACCCCGCTCCTGCAGCATAGCACCTGTGCATAGCGGTTGTGGCCCGGCTGCGGACTCAAAATATGTGCGGGGTTGATGAGTCCGTACTGGATAGAACCAAATTCGAAAGTGAGGGGTCGCGACAGCATATCACTTGTTATAGTGGTCAACCATTTATATCAACTAACAAACTTAAAGCCGCTGGGTGCGTGCTTTTTCCAGAGGCATTTGTTTGAGCAATTCGGCCAGCCAACATCGCGACCAAGTCATCCCGAGGCAAGCATGTGCACAGTAAGATTCCCTTCACCCAACCAATGATCCAAGGAATGGTGGAATCCAGTGCCCACCTTCACGGCTTGTCAGATGTTTGATCTATTTTGGATGGAATAAAAAAATCTTGCCTTTGGGGATTCAGTCCTAATGCAGGGCGGTATCGTAGCGAAATGCTTGCAGGGCTTGGTTCATGAGAATAAAGCACACAAAGCCTAAAAAATGAAAATGAAAACGTAAATAAACGATCCGAATCAAGAATAAAAAGATCCCTTGTTCTTATTGTTCTATGATACGTGTCTGTTTGTTATTTTAGTCCTGGTAAGTTAAGAAGGAGGGCATACAGAACGAAATGGGACTCTGTGCATTGCAATATCAAAGGTCACCCATATTTGCTGTGACTTGGTCCAAACAATTATAATTCATTCCGGGTCACTGCGAACCACGCGACCAAAATCTGTCTCAAATACTTAATACTATTGGACAATTCGAAGAACCACACTCCACTCAAAATGCAGAAAACAAACTTCAGCAAACGACGAAAGCACTCAATTATGTAACCTGTCCAGCCTTGCATTAAACCCAAATAATTACTTCCTTGGCAAAAAATATTGCCACATGATCAGATCAGAATTAGTTCTTAGGATTTCATCAAATTCCTGTATTTTCTTTTGTCTCGTGACCTGGTTCTTTGGGTCAAATCACCATGTCTGCAGGTCCACGAGCCAAGCAGCTGCAAACTCAGGCGTGGCTGTCCTTTCGCTCCGCCACGACAACCTCGACCGACTCCGTCTCCAGCTGGTACAGCGGCGGCATGGGGGCCACGTTCTGCCCCGTAATGCGCTTGACGTACCAGCGAAGGCGTTCCATGTAGTAGCGAGCGTGGTCGCGGTTGCGGACACCAAAGACGAGGTCCAGCTCCTCCAGCGTCAGGCTCTTGGTCTCGGGCAGGAGGAAGTAGGTGAAGACCCAGCCAAACAGGTTCCATGTCGCGTACCAGAAAAAGGCGCCCTGGCCTCCAAACGACTGCATCATTCGCGGCCACGTGAAGCTCAGCAAAAAGTTGAAGGCCCAGGTGATGGAGGTGGCCGAGGCCATGCCCAGAGCTCTAATGTGCAGAGGGAAAGCTTCAGCGCTGTAGGTGAACGGGACCGGGCCCATGCCGGGAGAGTACAGGGCCATGAAGACATAGATGCTAGTTGCCAGCAGGGCGAGTCTCAGTTCCTCACCGTCCACTTTGAGGTTGATTCCGGTCCAGAACAAGCAAAGACTCATCAGGGGGAACGTCACAAGCAACAGGTTTCGTCGACCGAACGTGTCAATGGTCCAGACGGCAGGCAGAGCGAAGACCCAGTTGATGACACCTCCGCCGAACGAGGCCAGCAGAGCCTGTGAACGCGAGTATCCGGCGCTCTTGAAAATCTCGGTGCTGTAGTAGGCGATAACGTTCACTGCGCGAGATAAGTTAGCGAAATTCCAACCCCCGCAGGCAATCCGGCAAGTTCCTTACCTCCACAAAATTGCTGCATAAACATGCAGAACCAAGACGATTGAGCAGCCCTCCAGTTTCGTCGAACTGTGAAGAACTCCTTGATTGGGCTGTGACCCTCCTTGGTCCTCTCTTCAACCTGGATAAACTTCCACGCAAGGTACATGTCTCGAGCAGCCTGCAGGTCGCTCTTGCGGAGCTTTCGCAGCGACAGAAACGCGTTAAGGAAGTTTCCCTTGTCCATGTACCAGCGAGGGCTCTCGGGCAAGCAGAAGACGAGCGAGCCGACAACCATGGGTGGGAGCGCAGTGGATCCAATCATCCAGCGCCACTGGCTGTGCTCGCCAAGGAAGTCGGTGTTCTGAAATGCGAGAGATGAGACAAATCCAATCATGATACCAAAGGCCGTCCACATCTGCCACATCATGGTGAGAGCACCGCGAATGTTCTTCGGGGCGCATTCGGCGGCGTAGATGGGCGTGGTGCTTGACTTGGCGCCGACAGCCAAACCGAGGATAAAGCGAGCAGTGATGAAAGAGATCCAGCTGGGAGAGACGGCTTGCCAGATGGCAGTGACGAAGGCGAAGAAGCAGGCAAAGGCAATAGTGCCACGACGGCCCCAGTGCTTGTTCAGGGGTGCGTTGAGCCAACAACCGATCAGGGCAGCGGAAGCGTAGGGAGCTCCGTTGATGAGGCCTTGAATGGTCGCGTCATGGATGTTGAACTCTTTGAAGTAAAAGTCCTAAACAGAGATCAATGTTAGAAACAGAAGCAGCAGGGAAGGGTGCCAGCATCGCCACCATACCTGAGCACCGTTGATGACGGTTTGGTCCATTCCCTGCACAATTGCACATCCGGCGCACAAAGCGCAAAGAAAGTACAGCATCTTGGGCTGAGATGCCCAGCGGTGATTATCTTCATATCGAAGCGTCTCCTTGTCCTCGTTCGAGAGCTCGGCAACGTTCTCATACCCACTTGGGGTGTTATGGACCTTCGCGATGAGTGCTCCCTTTCGGAAGGTCTCCCTGTATTCAAAGAGGCCCTTTTCGACGACAAAGGTATCAGCATCAACAATGATCTCGTCATGGCTAAGATGCGCGAGGGGGTTCTGCAGCAACGCTGTCGTGGTTCTGATTCCACCACCAGGCTTCCCCTCTCGGATGCCCTCGGGTTGCACAATAGTAGCAACGGAATCCATACGGGCCTGATCTGTTCCGGGCGGCATGGTGTCGAATGTGTGAGACAAGCAACGTTAAAGACTGTTGGTGAGTGTTAGTCGGATTAATACTCTGGATGGGTGATCTCCCGTCTGGGGATGCGGGGAAGAGAGACAATTTATATATGGATGCGGTAGGATACATGCATGTCAGAGATGGCAATTGAACCAGACGATGCAGAAAGCTTATGCTGTTTTGGAGGAGGTTTCCTGTGTCTTGGGCCGGCGGGCTGCAGGAGGATCGTCGAGGGGCAGTCCGTTTGCGTAAGAATGGCCAGCAAGTTGGTATCAAAGCGGATACTCGAAAAACGCCCAACTCGAAGAAGGCCCGAGAATATATTATGACCTCCCGCCGCCATGCCTTGTCCTCGATTTCTTCCCAAGACGGAGTCGAACGTGCGATGCAAGTTGCCAAGCTTTGGTGGCGGGAGTTCAAATCGGCCCTCACGATAACCTCATAGTTCTCCAATTCATCATATGATCTTACGAAATTTCTGCAACGCGCCTAATGGTGCCACATTAGCCTTCTCGAGGACAGAATCCGACGCCAAAGTGCCAACCTTGCTGTCCATTGACGTCTGGCAATGCAGCAGACCCACAAAGGTATATTTCGAGAACCGTACCAAGAGAAACATCTACCGTACAGGACAGTCCATAAATCCAGGGGGATCATCAGGGTCGAAGTGCCCTTGTTCCAGGTGCTTCTGGCATACCCACACATGTTCGCTGAGAACACTGTCCTGGCAGCCGGGAGCATGACACTGGTGCCAACCCCTCCTGATGTATTTTGTTGGAGGCGGGGATGGTGTTTTGCTCTGTAAGTTTGGGGAGATAGGCTCCACAATCATATCCTGTTTCCACTCAATTGGGGGAGGGGCTGGGGGCCTCTCTATCTCCTCTGGCTTCCCTATCCTCTCTGATGTTTGGGCATGGGCTTTGCGGCTCGATAGGAGAGATTTGACATTAAACATGGACATTATTCTAGATCTTCTCTTTTTTTCGGGAGCTGTCCCAACATCAGACCATATGGAATTCTTTGGCTGCTCTGAATAATAGTCTTGCGGTGGATTTTGGGTCACAGGAGGTGGGTTTGTTGTGCTATACGTCCTATGCTCAAAGCAAGTCCAGTCAAAAGCAGCGTCGAAAGTATATCTCGGCCTAAAGCAGCCGGGATAAGTGCATCGATGTCGACAACACATGACCTTATCTGGAGGAAAATTTATCCGGTCAAGATTGGTAAACGGAGCCCGACATTCTTGACATGTCTCCTGCTTGTCCGGCGGATGGTTCGGCAGCGGCCAACCCATGGCCGAACGAATGTCGGTAGAGCCAACAACAATGCTTTTGGGGGCTGGCTTTCTCTCATTTAACGATGTACCACCTAGTAAAGTATGGTTCGGCAGTGGCCATGGCGCCGTTTCTGCCGCCTTCCGAGCTTCCTCTGTCCTGTGATCATGACACCACCACATTGCAGCAGTATCTCGAGGCTTCACGCACCGAGGGAAGCAGCATCGGTGACGAGTGCAATAAGATGCCCCAAGGCCGGCGTCATCGGCAATAGGCAAGCGTCTGCTCACCTTGTAGTCCTCTTGGCATGCCTTGCAGGTGCGTGACGTCGCCATGGCTCTGAGTGGCCAGGCCACTAACAAGTCAGTGCCCCTGCGATAGGTCGTTGCGTTGCAAGGATGCCGCCGGCAGCTTCGCGGTGAGGTTCGTAGTCAATTCGCTGTGGAGCAAACGGCGGTCCAAACTCGATGTCAACAAGAAGATGCTATCGGGCAATGCGTGACGATGAAAAAGACGGTGATGTATTGGTGCGGCCAGCTGCGACCCAGGTACCATCCCGTGGGCTGCTACATTGGCTGAGATGCATTCTGCCTACCGAGGTGGCTGAGTGCGCGCCAGCTGTCCCTGCAGCAAGCAGCCCAAACGCGAGCCATCTCTACTCCATTATTGCAAACGCCAACAACAATCAAGCCAAATTGTTATTACAGAAGCACACGGCTAGTACGGTGATAGCACCCGGCTCTATCGGCCTGTTCAATTCTTCTTTTCAAAGTTTTTGCTCGAGGCTTTACTTAACTAGCGCCCCAACCGTTGCGTGGTTAACTGATGGAAGGGAACCCTTGCCAGGACGAGTTCGCACGTTCTACCCCAGGCCAGGCCGCTTCCACATTAATAATGCCCGGTGCTCGGGGCATTTAAACACTCCGCAGTGCAGGCTCCGTACTCCGCAGCCAAGCTGTCAGCATGTTTGTTTATTTGCTTGTTTTTGGCGTCTCTCGGGCGCTGTGGCAGATGTATAGCACAAATCCTATGAGATGATGCACTAGTCTAACTTAGCATGGGCATGTGATCTGAGGTCGAGCCTCGTCAGAAACCCGCGATGTAAATTGGAGAAGAAGAAAAAAAAGACATTTAGAATGTCTATGTGCCTCACCCGCTGAGTGTCTTGAAGTGGCACCTTGCTTTTCAATGGGCCAGCCAAACATGGCAGAAACACCGCCCCCAGTGGGCATGTGCAGGGTAGATCGACAGATTGTGCAGCCATCTCCACCAAGGTAAGAACCCACCGTTGGAACCGCACCGATGTGAAACAACGCTGTAGAACAGCTGTAGCATTCCTCCCCAGCAGAAACATAGCCAGTCACAGTCGCCCATCCAACCTGGTGGGAGCACACATCCCTGCCCTGCAAGCTTCCCATCTGGGGCTTAGACGCCGCCGCCCTCGCCCAAAGCGGTTGTTGCCCCAGGCAACGCTTTCGTAATCTCTTTGTTTGGTTCCCCAAGCTCCAAATGAAGCTCCCCACTGCCGGGGACCGGTAAAGAAGGCGTCTACTGCTCCATGTACTTGGCTCTGGTGCTCCCAAGTCCCGCGATCTCATGGCTACTAGTTATTTCTGATCTTTACATCCTCTCAGCAGCCGAGACCAGACCTCACCACTCATACTCAACGCCAGCTACATTCGCAACCGCGGCGCAAGCCGTCGCCCTCTCCGCCCCGACCTCCTCGAAGCCTCGCCTCGTGCCCTCAGCTCACCAGACCTACCCCTTTGTACGAGCGCATTCCAAACTCCGAGTCAATCGACATGGACGGGCAACACACGCCCTTACGTCCACCGGACTACAGCCTTCCTCCCTACGACGAGGATGACTATCACACACCGACTGGTCAGAATGGGGCTGGCGTCCGACTGCTGACGTCCAATGAAGAGCCCTATGAGCAAACATATGATCAAACCTATGAACAACACTATGAACAACCGTAAGTCGCAGATGCGTTCCCTCCCCAACCTCCGCGGCCCAGTGTGCTCTCTGCGCCTCGTCATGCAATTCCCAGTCCCGTTTGTTTCAGTTCTAGTTGGTTCGAAGAAGGAGAAACGGCCGAGATGGAGGTTGTCGCCGAAAGCTTGATTTGCGTCACCAACTTGTTGGAGAAGCATCAAGACGAAATATTGGTTACTGTGTCTCCTTTCAGACAGCACTTTTACTGCTGAGATCCCCCAAAGAGCACATCTGCGAAGTTGCAGGCCAAAGACCAGGAAACCAACCCAGAGCCCAACATCGTCTTGACCGCCATGGGTCGGGATCTACCACCGATCCCGGAAGATGAAGGCCCTCGGCGGCGCAGGTTGCCCAAGATACCGCATGGCCTAAACTATTACCCTCCCGTGCCTCCCCGACATTTATACCTCCCTTCGTGTGGATGCCAAAGCTCACTTAAACCTCCTCCTCACAGAATCCATACTCCACGACGCAACTTGCAATATCAAAGCAGCATTCGCTCCTCACCCTCGAGAACTGGCTCCATAATTGACGATGCTCCTTATATGGGCCGTCCTGACCAGTCGTACCTCGCTTACACGGCCCGCGATGGCTCTCCCCAGCGACCTTGGACACCTGCTTCCCGACTGTCAGACTTTACAAGGTCCGACCTTTCTATGCCGCCTCCAGCAGGCTCCTATGAACCCGCAGACATAAACGGCAGCCCTCGGCCAGGAACCCCTTCGTCTCGATATGGTGGAAGCCCGCGGCGGCCATTGCCTACCGCACCGCGCTTTGGAACTGGAGCCCGCGATTCTCGCTCCTTCGCAGATGATGCTACAGTGTCTATCCCTCTCCATGGTGATGATGACGACGTATTTGGCCCTGAATCTGATCTGAGCGATGCCCGCCCTCACCCCATCGATCGTTCTTCGTACCTGTCTGGCGAGTCCCAGGACACCCTTGGAGAGGATGACGAGTACTATGAAAAGGAGGAGCTGTATGGACCAGCCCCCGATGGCGCCCAAGAGCGACGTGGTGTTCGTGCACCCCAGATGGCGAAGAAGGAGGTTCAACTTATCAACGGTGAGCTGGTGTTGGAGTGTAAAATTCCCACTATTCTCTACAGTTTCTTGCCTCGGCGAAACGCGATTGAGTTCACCCACATGAGATACACCGCTGTTACATGTGATCCAGACGACTTTGTCGAGAGAGGTTACACGCTGCGTCAGTCTATTGGAAAGACTGTGCGTGAAACCGAACTGTTTATCTGCATTACCATGTACAACGAGGACGAGATTGGGTTCACTCGTACCATGCACGCTGTCATGAAGAACATCTCCCACTTCTGCTCCCGATCGCGCTCCCGCACGTGGGGTGACAATGGTTGGGAGAAGATTGTCGTTTGCATTGTTTCTGATGGACGTGAGAAGATTCACCCTCGTACCCTTGATGCTCTTGCAGCAATGGGTGTTTACCAGGACGGTATCGCCAAGAACTTTGTCAACAACCGTGCCGTACAGGCTCACGTTTACGAGTACACTACCCAGGTCTCAATGGACTCAGATCTCAAGTTCAAGGGTGCTGAAAAGGGCATTGTCCCTTGTCAGATGATTTTCTGCTTGAAGGAGAAAAACCAACGGAAGCTCAACTCTCACCGATGGTTCTTTAATGCGTTCGGAAAGGCCCTTAACCCTAACGTCTGTATCTTGCTGGATGTCGGTACCCGACCCGGTCACAATTCTCTCTACCACTTGTGGAAGGCTTTTGACACCGACTCTAACGTCGCGGGTGCCTGTGGAGAGATTAAAGCCATGAAAGGTAGATTGGGTGCCAACCTTCTCAATCCTCTCGTTGCCTCTCAGAACTTTGAGTACAAGATGTCCAACATTCTAGACAAGCCTCTCGAGTCTGTTTTCGGATACATTACTGTGCTTCCTGGTGCTCTTAGTGCCTACCGTTACCACGCCTTGCAAAACGATGAGACGGGTCATGGACCCCTCAGTCAATACTTCAAGGGAGAAACGCTCCATGGTCAGCATGCCGACGTTTTCACCGCCAACATGTATCTCGCCGAAGATCGTATTTTGTGTTGGGAATTGGTGGCCAAGCGAGGCGAAAGATGGGTCCTGAAATACGTCAAGGGATGCACTGGAGAGACTGATGTGCCTGATACGGTTCCTGAGTTTATTTCTCAGCGAAGACGATGGCTTAACGGTGCTTTCTTTGCCGCCGTCTACTCGCTTGTTCACTACAAGCAGGTCTGGGCAACAGACCACACCCTGGCACGCAAGATCCTCCTGCACATCGAATTCATCTATCAGTTCATCCAGCTCATGTTTACCTACTTCTCCCTGGCAAATTTCTACCTCACCTTCTACTTTGTTGCTGGTGGATTGACCGATAAAAAGGTCGATCCGTTTGGTCACAACATTGCGAACATCATCTTCCACATCCTGCGATACTCTTGCGTGCTGCTAATAGCAACGCAATTCATCCTGTCTCTTGGTAACCGTCCTCAAGGTGCAAAGAAGTTGTATCTAATAAGTATGATTGTCTATTCAATCATCATGGTCTATACTTCATTTGCAACCATTTACATCATCATTCGACAATTTACGGGCTCCAATAAAGACATATCGATGGGAAGTAACGTGTTTACCAACCTTATCGTGTCTGTCTTGTCAACAGTCGGTCTGTACTTTATCATGTCAATCATGTACCTCGATCCATGGCACATGTTTACCTCGTCAGCGCAGTACTTCATCATGTTGCCCAGTTACATTTGCACCCTCCAAGTGTACGCGTTCTGCAACACGCACGATGTTACCTGGGGTACCAAGGGTGATAACGTAATGAAGACTGATCTGGGTGGTGCCGTGGGTAAGGGTGAAACTGTCGAGCTGGAAATGCCCAGCGAACAGCTTGACATCGACAGCGGATACGACGAAGCTCTACGAAACCTCCGTGATCGTCTCGAAGTCCCTGAGAAGCCTGTTTCCGAAGCTCAGCTGCAGGAAGATTACTACAAGAGCGTTCGTACCTACATGGTGTTGTCCTGGATGATTGCCAACGGAATCCTCGGCATGGCCGTCTCTGAGATTTACAGCAGCACGGGCATCGGCAGCAACTTCTACCTCACCTTCATTCTATGGAGTGTGGCCATCTTGGCCGTGTTCCGCGCCATCGGCTCCACCACCTTTGCTATCCTCAACGTCATCAACATGATGGTAGAGGGTCGTGTCCGCTTTGCTCTCAAGGCACCCAGGTGGTGGGGAAGCGTAAGCGATCGCGTGAGCGAAAAGATGAGCAGTGTGGGCACTCAGCTCAAGCAATAAGCAATGAGAACGTTGCTGTCCTTTTATTGCTTCTGTTCTTGTTTTTCTTGGAGTTGGGGGTCTTCTCTCTGTCTATTCATCCACCACCGGCACGTTGGCGTAAGGTACATACAATGGGGTTCTTTCTGGCATTGCATTCGTGCGGGACTCGTAAATGCGGCCTTGTTTACTGTTTTTTGTCTTGTTTGTATGACGATGCACGGGAATCTCCGAGGTCGAGATATGTTGTTTAATGCCCTCCATGATGTCGATTAGTTTCTACTTTTCTAAATAGTTTGATGCATGTTAGACGGACTGTATTCGAGATACGACCGGGGTTACGGTGTTACGTTCGACAAGAAAATATAAGGATAATTGCCTTTTTTCACATGCCATGATTTCTCTCTGCTGTAGTACCCATCCATCATTCACTGTGAAATAACATGTCGCAAGTCGGCTGACCTCACAGTATGTAAATCGGATTGTATAGAAATATATTTCATAAAAATATCCCTACAGAGGAACACGTTCAAATCGTCCAACCAGTTACGCCTGGCCAAGTAAATCAAAACATAACAGTCATATACAAAAACATGATGCCAATTTTATAACAAAGACGCCCAGCTTTCCCATGATCATTTTAGTTATAAATAACTGTTTTTTTTAAACCGTATGTCATTCATTCCGCATCCTCTTCATCCTCGGGGATCTGGGATAATTGTTAGTTCATGAGGTTCAGGAGGAAACGATATGCTTATAAAACTTACGTTGTCGTGGAAGTTGCGTCCGTCAGTGGTAGCAGTGATGATACCAGCGCGAATGCAGAAGTCACCGAAGCGCTCGCCCTCCTCGCGCTCGGCAGCGTATCGCTTCAGCAGACCCTTCATGATGACGAGGATCTCCTCCTCCTTGATGCTCTGGCGGTAGAGCTTGTTCAGACGATGGCCGTGGTAGCCACCACCCAGGTACATGTTGTAGGCGCCAAATGCCTTGCCGACAAAGGCAACCTCAGCAAGCCAGGGACGAGCGCAACCGTTGGGGCAACCTGTCATACGCATGACGATAGAGTCCTGGCGGAGACCGGCCTCCTCGATGCAGCCCTCGAGCTTGGTGATGAGGACGGGCAGGTATCGCTCAGACTCGGCCATGGCAAGACCGCAAGTGGGGAAAGCGACACAGGCCGAGGAGCTGAGACGGAGACCAGAGAACTGAATGTTGTCGAGCTTGTACTCCTTCATCAACTTCTCCAGGGCGGGAATGTCCTCGTCAGCAACATTGCTGAGGATAAGATGCTGATTTCCGGTGAGACGGAACTCGCCCTTGTGGACCTTGGCAATCTCGCGCAGACCAGTCTTCATCTGGAAGTCAGCGGTATCCTCGATACGGCCGTTCTCAATGAAGAAGGTGAAGTGGTTGAGGCCAGTCTCATCCTTCTGCCAGCCAAAGGTATCGATGTTGCTCTTGAACTCGAAAGGACGCTCGGGCTCAAACTTCTTGCCCCAAAGTCCCTCAACGGTGCTCTTGAACACCTCAACGGTCATGTCGTCAATGGTGTACTTGAGACGGGCGTGCTTTCGGTTCTTTCGGTCACCGTTGTCACGCTGGACAAGCATGATCTTCTCGCACACCAGGTGGACATCCTCGGGCTTACAGAAACCAAACATGCGTCCGGTCTGGGGGTAGGTTTTCTTGTTGTTGTGAGTAGTACCCATACCACCACCAGCAAGAATGTTGAAACCAGCGAGACCACCGTCCTCTCCCTTGATGGCGATGATACCAATGTCGTGAGCGTACACATCGGTGTCGTTGTGAGGGGGGATGGCAATGGTAATCTTGAACTTTCGAGGGAGGTAGGTAGGGCCGTAGAGAGGCTCGAAGTCCTGGACGGCATCACCACCAACCTGGACCTTCTTGTCGTTCTCATCGGTCAGCCAGATCTCGTGGTAGGCCGAGGTGGCGGGAAGAAGGTGCTCGCTGATCTTTTTGGAGTAGGCGTGAACTTCTTTGTGGAACTTGGACTGGGTGGGGAGAGAACTGCACATGACGTTTCGGTTCACATCACCACAGGCAGCGAGGGTATCCATCAGAGCACGGTTGATGGCCTGCATGGCAGGCTTAAGCTTGCTCTTGATAACACCGTGGAACTGGAATGTTTGTCGGGTAGTAAGCTTCATGGTCTGGTTACCCAGCTCGTTGGCAATGTCGTCCATCTGAATCCACTGCTTGGGGGTGGAAACACCTCCGGGCAGTCGGCATCGGATCATGAAAGAGTAGGCAGGCTCAAGACCCTGGGCCTTGCGCTCGTCTCGAACATCACGGTCATCCTGCATGTAGGTACCGTGGAACTTGGTAAGCTGCTGGTTGGAAGCGGAGATGGCACCAGTGGAGGTATCCTTCAGATCCTCCAGAATGGTACCACGAAGGAAGTTGGAGGCAATCTTGATGTCTTCGTTGGTGATGGGGGCAGGCTCCTCGGGGAGGCCGTCGACATTGTCGACACCAAGAACCTTCCAGATCTTGGGTTCCCACTCCTGGTAACCGGTCTGGTAGCCATCGGGATCCTGGTCATCACCAAGTCCGATGTCGCAGAGGTGCTTACCACCAAGGTTGGTCAAAACACGCTCAAGGTCCTTGGCGGGCTTGTTGTAGTAGATCTTGTCCTCCTTGCGAGGCCAGTAGTGGCTGTCACCTAGACCGAAGACGGAAAAGTTGACATTGGTCAAGTCAAGGTCGGTGCTGTCCTTAATGGCATCCCAGAAGGCCAGACCGTTCTGGGGGAACTCACCCTGACCGGCGGTGGAGGAGATGAAGACAACGTTCTCCTCGGTGGGAAGGTCCTCGAGAGGGTAGTCCTCCATGGCGAAGACGGAAGTCTTCAAGCCACGAGCACGACCGCGGTTGGCGAGTCGCTTGGCAAGGTTACCGGCGTTGCCACCATCAGAGGCGAAGAGAACGGTGAGGGGGGCGCCCAGGAGACCCTCAAGAAGCTGATTGTAGGCGTCCTTGGCCTTGCGCTTCTGCTGAGCTCGCACCTCAGTGCCAAAGTCTTGAGCAACGGCAGCAGCAAACTTGGGCTCCTTGTTCATGAGCTGAGTCAGCTGGTTATCACGAGCGAGGAACTTCTTCAGCTCTTCCTTGATCAGCTCGGAGTCAAGAGAGAAGTTGGGCAGACCCTTCTTCTCGTTCTCGGGGTTCCAGCGGTACAGGGGCCAGTATCCAGCGTCAACGGCCTTCTTGGTCTCCTGAAGAACGGTAAGAGGAGAATCAGTCTCGCCAAAGTAAGGCAGGTAAGCCAGAACAACGGAGGGACCCTCGAACTTGTCAGCCTCGAGGAATGCCTGGAGCACCTGAGTGTAAGAGCTGTAAACGGCAGTGGAAGCGACGTAGACATTTCCGAAATTCATGGCGTACAGACCAATGTCCTTCTTTCTTCGGTTGGCATCGGCAGCAGCTCGCTCAGAGTAGGGAGTAGAGTCAATGATCAGGAGGTTGACATTCTCGCCGGAAGCGAGAACATGGTGAACACCAGAGTTACCAAGATCGTAGGACCAGGCATCGGAGCCGGTGAGCCACAGGGACTCCTTGCGGAAGAGACCCTTGGCAGTGAGGAGCTTCTGGGCAGCAGCAGAGCCGTCGGTCTCAAGGCGAGAAATGACATCGTCGGCAATTTCTGTCGACTTGGTAGCGTCCTCAGCGTTCACAGCCCACCGAGCGAGCCAGCTCTTGGGAGTCTCAGTGGCGAATTCACCACCGGTGGCAGCTTCCTTGACCTCGGAAACAAACTGGTTGCGACGCTCCTTGCGAGCGAGAAGCGAGCCGAAGCCAAACTCGGGGCTAGCAGCGACAGTGGCGGAAAGACCAGTGGTGGCCGACTTGATGGCGTTGGCAACGTAGGCGCGGTTGCCAAACAGCTGGTCGAGGATCTTGTTGTAAGCGGTCTCAAGCTTGGGAGCAGCAGTCTCATAACCGGTAGGCTCCTTGTAGACACTCTTCTTGCCAACCTCGAGGTTCTGGATGGGCTTCTCAGCTGTGAGGTTCTGAAGAACGCCACGGAGAGCCTGTGTCACAGTCTCGGGAGCAATGTAGCCGAGCTGGTGACCCACAATGGTCTCAACGCCACCGGGGCCACTCTTGACGGAGGTCAGGACGTCAATGAGGAGAGGACCCCACTTGGTGGTCTTGCGCTGAATCTGCTCAAGAACAGCGATCCTCTTGATGGACTTGGGGATGGCGTCAACTAGCCTGGAGCCAATCCAAGGTCGGTAGAGACGAGGGGTAAGGATGGCGGTGTTTGCAAAGACCTCGTCGGATTTGGCGCTGTCAATGGCCTCGGCAAAGGTGCCAGCATCAGAGCCGAAAATAAACAGGCAGTTCTCGGCGTTGGGAGCACCCGAGTACTCAAAGGCACTGTATTCGCGGCCAGAGGCAGCCTTGAGCTGGGCCCAGATGCGGGTAGCGCACTTGTAAATCTCCTCAGAAGTGACTTGCGCAGGGGCAGGCTCGACAGTGGTGGCAGCCGAAGACTGGGCAGCGGGAGTGGTGGACTCGCTGTTTGTGCTCGACTTGACTGATGTTCCAGCAGAGGGTGCCTTGGAAGCAGTGGCACTGGGGACGGGAAGAGATTCAACCTTCTCAGCCGGAACGGTAACGTCACGATCCGACGATACGGCAATGCGGCCGTCATCAGCGTAAATACCTGTGGAGGTTGAGGTAGCACCGGCCTGGAATCGACGAATGCTGTCGATGTCAAGAATATCGCGAACGATGGTGGCGTCCTCGATGGCGATAGGCTTGTCCTCTGCAGAAGTAGAGGGGGCGAAGAAGTGGATCACACCCTTACCCGTACGCACAGCGAGGGCATGGGCAGTCAAGGCCATGTCCTGAGCCTGCTGGAGCGTCTCTGACTGAACAAAAGTCCATCCTGAGTTGCGGACAGCGGTGATGACCGAGTAGTCGGCAAATGTTCTGGGCTGGAGAGAGACATGGAGGACAACGGGGTAGTTGGCCAGCTTGTAGAGGTGAGAGACGGAGGGGAGGAGGATGGTGGAGGTGGTGGTGACGGAGACGAGCTTGCCGGAGCGGATTGGGTTGTAAACGGAGAGCAGAGGGTCGGCATTGTGTCGCACTGAGAGAATCTGAGAGAACCGGTTAGCATTGTTGTTTGTTTAAAGAAGCTTCTCTCTTCAGCTCAATTGCAGTGAGCGTGTCGTCGCAATTCAGGGTCTCAGACAAAGTTTTTGATTCAGATCTTCATGCGTCATGTTTCCTCCCTCACATCTCGCCGCAAGCAGCAGGGGTTAATGGAGAGGCCGATGAGCCGACGCAGGGACATGGGCGACCAGTGAAAATGACGACCGGAGGAGGGGCAATTTTTTTTCCCTCCAAGGCAGTGGCTTACCTCTGGGACTGATTCGGCGCCCTGAGCGACGAGGCCTTGGTCTTTGCGACCAGCGTATCGCTTCAGATGGGAGGAGAATTCGGAATCGGTGCCGATGGCAGGCTGGACAGAGACGATGGCATCGCTAGCGAGGTAGGCGATTCTTGCAACTGCGGGGTGAGAAGCGCAATGTTAGCCGAGTTTTTTTTGTCCAATGCATGCATTTGCCCGTTTCAATGGCTGGGAATTTCGGCCTGGGATTCGGCATTGAGCGCAGTGATGTCGCCATTTTCGCCTCCTCCGAAAAAGAAAAAAAGTTGGTCACTGGAGAGGAAGCAAAAAGAGGCTCAAGACTACCACCGGCTCGTTATGCAGCACACAGCACCACACTCTCGCCAAACCCAATAGCCGCTTCCCACCAATTCCGCGGCAACCACCAAGAAAGCCCAATGCGCCAGAGAAAAATAGAACGGCAGATGTATTGTAAGGGCTACTCACCAGCCTCCTCGGGCGTGCGAATCTGGTGCTGTGAAGCGGCGTCCATCTTGTATGTGTGTCCCTGTCTTGTTGTTCTCCCGCACAGCTACCTTTTGGGTATAAAGGAATTGGGAGCCGGGTGGGGGAGAGACGAGGGAAGGGAGTGTGTCAGAGGAATACAGGAATGAGAAATGGAAGGGGAGGAGAAGAAGGAGGAGGAGGGAGGCGGTTGAAGAATAAAGACGTCCCGGAGTCAAGAATCAAGCTCACGCGGGCCTCTCGTGTGGAGGGGGGGGTGTTGCGTTAGATTAATTTTTTTCTAACCCTGGGGCTCTGGGCCTCTGGTTTCTAAAGGGAATCTTCTCTATGGATCGCTTCAGATCCCGACGGACCAGGAAAGGAAAGGGAAGGGAAGCAGAGACCCAACCTGGTTCCGTCGCCGTGTAATTGCCCTTGCCGTGCTTGGACTGGTCCCGTCTCGAGCACTCGTCGCACCCCTCGCCACGGGGGACGGGGGCCCTGTCTGCGGATGTGGAATACATTCAAAATGGGCAATTGGGTCCCTCGTCAACCACCGAGTTTTTCCCCGCGCCAGCGCAAGAGCCCAAGCATCGACGACAACAAACGCCAAAACGACGCTTGGTGAATCTTTGCCAACGATTGCGTGATCGATTAGCGGGATATGCCAGCCCCGGACGGTGATACGGGCCCCACCCCACACTCGCTGGGCCCGGGGCGCGCTGCTCCAAGGCACCTGCGAGCCACGGCTGCGCTCCGGGCAGTGAGCAAACCACTCCTCGGCCCTCGACGCCGCGACCACCGATGACAAATGGTGTCCCTGGGATTTGCCTGGGATGGTCGGCGCCCCAGTTGCACCCGCCGCAGGGAGCCAATCGCCGCCCCTCTCATGTGCCGGCAGCGTCGACGAAGCCTACCCTTGGCAACCCTTGGAGTCGCTGGTCGACGCTGCCCCCACCCCGACTTCCTGCTGCCACACCGACCGACGGCCCGCACTGAGGGCGAACAGCCTGGAGGCGAATGGCGCAAGGGAAATGCCTCTTTTTTTCTTTCCACCACGCGCCCCCGCCCCCAGGGGTCCAATGCCAGCCCAGCTCCGACTACCGGCCGGCCGCCGGTCGTTGGCGATGACACCATCCGTCGATGCAGCACGACAAGAGACATGACGGCGTCTCACGCACGCAGTCTCTTTGCGATGCCACAGTCCCGAGCGATGCCACGACCCTGTCTGATGCCACAGGGAACCAGATACATGTTCGGTTGATTTGGTCGCCAGACATCCCGTAATCCTCCAATTCGGCAATGGCACGCGGGGTATCGTGGATTCATGAACCCGAGAGATTCGTCCCGTCTCCGCTCAACGAGGCCGTCTTTTTTGCCATTGCACGCCTCCAGGTGAAACCGGCTGACTGATTGATTAACACGATATTCATCATTGGCTATTGCACTGTCTCTGAAAATCAATCAACTGCTCACTAATCGTCCAACAGCCCTGTACCATCTCCACCGTGCGTCCCCATATCCGCCGCTAGCCTTCTCCGAGCCATGCCAACTCCCGAGAAAGACCCCGACTGGGCGGGCAGGAGAACCCTTGGGCGTCTTTTTCACGTTCTCTCACAGCGGTGGCGTTCCTGTCAAGGCAATTGTTTCTTGTTGTATAGGTATATAATGCTAAGTACTACGTGATAGGTACAATATGTTATTTGGTATTATCTCGTCTCATTATTCCACCTCTTTGCTTGTTTGTTTGCTTGCTTCGCTTGTTTGCTTGTCCCTTGAAATATGCTGGCCATTAATCAATTCATGCCATGTCAATGCAAAAGCACTGAACACCAAAACGAAATCAGCCCCCGCGCCTCCTTGTGTTGCCCAGAATTAACAAGTGATGATCCCTTCTGCACCCTGCTGCCCGACATGCCGCAAGCCGCATCACGCAATGCCGCCGTCCCAATTCCATAACAGCCACGTGCAGCCAAAGCCGCAGGGCCGCAAGCCGCAACGCCCCCCGGTCTCTCAGACTTGCCGCACTTTCGCCGCAGACGCCGCCTTTGCCCCGGCGCCGGCCGAGTCTTCAGCTATGATTCGATTCCCGCCCCGGACTGCTATCCGTTGGCGCCGACGCCAAACAAGGGTCCCGCCCGATCTGCCTGACTTCCCTTCACCGTCCCCCCAACTTTGCTGCTTTGCTTTTGTAGCCGCGAGAAAAATGAGACGCCGAACCATTGATTGAAAACCAATGCAATATTACAGGTCTTCTTCTTGCCCACAGTCTCATCCTTGCACCAGTGGGGACTGTCGCAAGCCAAAGGTGCGTTGTCATGCATGTGGCATGTTGAGATGGACATGACGCCTTACCCAGCCTCGTCTTTGAAACTTGGTCCAAGCAAATATCATGCTTCATCCCACCTGGCCTCACTCTATACCATGCCCAGGATGGGAGCAGCACAGTATCGGATGCTCTAAACCTCTCCAGCGAGAGTGCCGACAGAGCCGGGCTTGTTGTGGTCAACGCCCAGAGCCCATTCACCAGACTCCTGCTGGTCGATCCAGTAACCGCGGCCCCAAGAAACCATCAAGCGACCAATACGACCCTTGCGGCCTTCACCATCTGGCAGGTCCTCGGCGAAAGGACCATCGAACTCGTCAACACCAGGGCCTTCGAGGATCATGAGCTGCATATACTTCTGCAGGACCTGCTTGGCATAGGCCATGACGACAAAGCAAAAGTATACGCGGATGAGCATGGAGGCGGTAATCAACAGCATGCTGGTGGCCGCCTCTTGGGGCACAACCTTGCCGTGGATAGCTGCCTCACGTCGGAGACCCTCAACGCCCTCAACGACCATCTCGGGCAGCTTTGAGGGCGAGGTGCTCAATGAATCCGTGCTCTGGCTAGTGAAATACCAATCCATGCCGAAGGCGGCGGTGCAGGCAATATTGATACCGGTGTCGAGAACATAGACCCAAGCAAGGGCTAGGCATTCGAAGGGGCTCTGTCGTCGGATGTGAGGGATGAGTGTCGCCAGTAGGACCAGAATGCCGATTGAGTAAACGTAGGTTGAGAGCTGGAGGAGGGAGAGCTGGTAGCCGGTCAAAATGGCCAGAAGTCCGTAGACGCCGGTGACCTTGTTGAGGATAAGGGCGAGGGAGATGACCTCTGTGCCGGTCTGGAGGCTGATGAAGCCCAGGAGGGTCTAAAGATGAGGTCGGGTCAGCATTCCAAAGTTGACTTGCTCGTCGCGATCCTGTCGTGCAGGAAACGAGGCCTCCATCCCCGGATTCGGGGTTCTCCTTACCTTCGGCCGGGGCACCCGCAGGTACAAACTGGTGAACCTCGACATGGCGGATCAAGGAAGAAAAAGAGGCGGTGATATTAAGTTATTATATCCTCCCGCCAGCGACGTTGAGCGGACGCGTAAAAGTTTCCTGAGGGCGAGGGCGCAAAGCAAACCGAGGAGATGGAGGTGGAATAAGGAAAGGGAGATAAGGGAAGGGAAAATCTACGAAATGCTGTGTACGCGGCGATGACGGAAATGATGCGAACCAGGGTACGATCCGTCCGTTGATCAGAGGGAAAAAAAGGCCTTGTTCCCCTTTGCTGGTCGCGCCCCACTGGACACTGGCTGTTGCTGGCTTCGCTCCCGCAAAAAATAAAGAAGTACGGTCCTTCGGACATCCGTGGCTCCCGAGATGGCGCGGCAGAGAGAGGGGGTAATTAGCCTGCGCCAGCAAATGAGCGAGTCGCAAATCAGGCATGGCGTCACGTGTCCATCAACAAGACAACCAGCGCGGCCCTCCAGAGCCAGCCGTTGGGCGCTGACTAAGCCTGCTCGGTTTCGGGGGGAGGCATCTGAGCAGCCATCACGTCACTGTACATGAGTTACAGATTCGCGGCGCAGCGGACCAAGGCGCGCGGCGCAGAAAACTCTATAGCAACAGAGAACAGGAAAATAAGCAAATAACTAAGAAGCAAATCTATGCATCAATTCAGTCTTGGTTTTTTTTTATTTTTTTAATTGGTGTCTTGTATTTCTTTCCGCCTGTCACTTCTCCACTTGTTAGCCTTGTTTTGTTGATCCGTATCTGTCCGCGTATCACATGTTTCGTCGCGTATCCTGTCTCCAAGTTTGGGGCACAGCAGTTTATTACGCAGGTCTAGGGCTGGCGACGTTGAACGGGTGAAACATGACATCTGGATACGACACTCTCTTCCGTGTATTCTATCCGTAGAAAAAAAAATTCATGCCGCCGCGCGTGCGGTATCCATTGCAAATACGCGTTTCCAATTATTCGTTTCCCTGCCGCGGTGCTAACAAAACGCTGTAATGTCGAAATATCAACACCCGCCCAGAACATGTCCATGAAATGAGGCTCTTTTTCCTCTCTTTTTGTCTTCCGTGTTTATAATATTTTACTGATTTCAAAGATGCTCCTAAGCCGCATTCTGCACCTGCACCTCGCCGTTGGCAAGGCCGAAGTAGGCAGCCACAGGCTTCTGGGCCTGTAGCTGCTTGCCAAGCTTGACAGCCTCGGCGCCATTGAAGCCGTGGAAGAGACCAATCTCGACGATGCCGGGCAGCTTGAGCAGCTCAGCAGCCAGAGTGTTGATTTCCCAGACACCATCCTTGCCTTGGCCCTGTACCTCGGCATTCAGGTCCTTGGCCAGCTGGAGAGGTGAGAATGGCGCATCGATGATCCACATGCCATTGTCAGTCACGCACTCGCCAGCCTTGCTGGGCAGGCCAGAGCGAACGGCGGGGGCGGGCGAACCCATTTCGCGGAGGCGAATGAGGACATCGGGGGCGGCGAGGGGGAGGACCTCGAGAGGAATGGTCTTCCAGACGGTGCAGAGACGAGGAGACTGCTTGCGGTAATCTGTTGGGGCGCTTGAGTCAGCTTCCATTTTTTCCCCAGCTGCTAGTGAGGGGCACATCAAGACCCCGTCATATCATGGAACATGTGAATGACTAGAAAGCAAGATTAAAAAAAACTCACCAGCAACTGCAACAAACTTCTTGGCCGCAATGGCGACGAGCTTCTCCTGGAAGAGACAAGCACCGCCACCCTTGATGAGGTTTAGGTCCTCGTCAACCTCGTCAGCGCCGTCGAAAGCGACATCGAGCGCCACAGGCTTGCCATCGACGACAGGACGCTCATCCAGGTTGGCTAGAGTCAATCCCGCGTTGCGAATGAGGCCCTTGGACTGGCTGCCAGTAGGAATAAAGGTCATGCCGCCGTAGAACTCAGGGCCCTTGCTCACAATGGCCTCCACCACGTACACGACGGTGCTGCCGGAGCCAATGCCGACATACTTGTACTCGGGGAGCAAGTGATCGTTGACAGCCTGGTAAGCGGCCGACTTCTTTGCCGATTCAACTAGCGATACTGCAGATGCCATTGTGTCTGTGGGTTTTTTTCTTTTTCGATACGAGACTGTGACGGGGAAAATCTGAGTGGCGTTGGTGACAATGGAGCTCGAGTACCCCACGTTTCGATGGCACTGGTGATGAGGCGGGGTGATCGTCTTGAATTGTTTCGCTACAGCGGGGGGGTGGAGGCGTTTTTATCCTTCGGGTTCAACAAGGCGATGGAGAAAAGTGACCAAGGGCCTAAGAATCACACTATGTTTCTCCGATATGGTTTTTTTCGGTTGCTTTTGCGACGAAAATGCTGCTGCGAGGTCCGAGGGGTGTTGACCCAGGGAAGCTATGAGCTAGAAGCGTGTAGGGTAGGCAATGCGATTGGGCAGTGGGAGAAAGGAGGCTTGCACGAACCAAACCGGTAATTTCGGCGAGGAAGCGCAAGTATAGCTTTTAAATGTTTAAATTACGGTGCATCGGGAGTAGAAATAAATGAGCAGGAGCGGGTTTGGAAATGACGTAAATGCATGGATCTTTATGAGGAGTTTTTAGACACGGGGCATTTCATACGAGCAAGTGGGAAGAAAAAAACCTCGCGGCTTGAGCGGTCCGAGTTGCATGTAAAACGAGATGAGTGTGGCTGTAATTGCCTAGTTTGTTGGGGCTAATGTGGGAAACGAACCAAAAAAGGGAATGTCATGCACCCAAAATACCGAGCCAAGGAAGAATGTGATAGACCTGTTGCAGATGACGGAATTGCATGCGGTGGAGAGGAGATGCGGGATAGGTGACATGTGAGGGGTAGGCAAATCAGAGTGTGATAGCATCGATGAGCGTCTTCATTCGCTCAGTGCACAAAGCACTCGCTGCGCTCGATCGCATGTCGAATCCCGAGGATTGTCCAGGTATCGATTTCCGAAGATGCGAGGAACCGGACGCAAGTTAATTGGAGCGGAAAAAACAACGCCGTCAAAACACTCTCGTTTAGAGCTGTCTGAGCTCGCCTTGCTCGTTTCCATATCAGCTAGGTGCCAGCGCAAAAAGGATGGCCGACTGCTGGCGGTCACCTCAGCAGAGTAAATAAAAATGAAGAAAAATAATAATAAATAAGTATTGTGTGAAAGCATTAATGTTGTTGTCTTATATAACGATCGTAGGTTCGTAGTCCTGGCTGTATTATACAAGCTCCCGCGCTCAGATCCACACGCTATGCTTGATATCCTGTCCCGTGAATCGAAAGCGCAGATGCCTCATTGATGGCGCGCTAGCACTTCTTGACCTTTCCTCCCTGGATACTCCTATACTCCAATCCCGAGACTTGGTTATGGGAAGGTTATTTAACATGCGCACCCGTCTTGTGAAGGCTGAGTCGTGCTCGTCTTGACGTCGATCACTGCAGAAATGACACGTTAGCGATTGAGGGCTCAGCAAAGCACACCGGTTCTGAAACGTACTCTGGCTCGAGGCTTGTGCCGCAGCGTCGGTGCCTTCCATACCAGGCAAAGCCTGGGCTATCCTCTTAAACAGGTTCTTGACGTTGTGGCCTAGCTTTGCGCTAGTCTCGACAAACATCAAGTTATTCTTCTTGGCCTCCTCTTCACCCTGCTGCGTGGTGACCTCGCGCTTGTCGTTCAAATCGGTCTTGTTGCCTACCAGGACGATAATTACGTCGTTGCCTCGCTCAGCTCGGACATCGTCGATCCACTTTTTGGTATTTTGGAATGATTTGGCGTCTGGGAAGAAAGCATGTGGTGTTAGCATGTAATTTGGATGCCTACGGTGGGAGAGGAGAGGGGCCGCAGGGTGCCGTGGTGGGGTCATGGCCAGCTCAGGGGGCAAACGTACTCGAAATGTCGTAGACGACAACGGCGACGCTCGAGTCACGGATGTAAGAGGGAATCAAGCTTCGGAAACGCTCCTGTCCGGCGGTATCCCACAGCTGCAATCGCACGGTTCGGTCCTCGAGGTACATGGTCTAGATGGATTGAGCGTCAGTCGGGATGGTGTCGTGTGCTGCATATCCACAGGTGCTCACCTTGGACAGGAAATCAATGCCGATGGTCGCCTGGTACATGTTGTCGAATGAATCGTACATGAAACGAGTAATCAGAGAAGTTTTTCCCACTGTCGAGTATCGCCGTCAGTCAGAGTCGTCGGTTGGACGCGGGCCGGACTCGTCGGTCGGTCGTTGACGTACCACTTTGTTCACCAAGGAACACAAGTCTAGCGAGGAATTCCTGTTAGTGACGAGTCCGAAAAGGGGACCAGAGAGGCATACTTGAATTTCTTCAAGGGGTTGTTGTATGAGCCGCCAGCCTGCGCCATGGTTGCGGTATTGTTGGGGAATTATTAGAGAGTCGGGGAGAGGTGAGAAAGACGGTGATGGAGCTCGACGGGAGACGAGACGTCGGTGACAAGAGATGAGATGGCGGAGGGAAAAAGAGCAAAGCCGCAAGGATGGGGATAAATGCGGTGGACGCGACTGAGTCGTGGTTGTCCCGAGGCGTTGAGGCGAGTGTCGACTGTTCGAGACCTAGAAA
Source organism: Calonectria crousiana (assembly GCA_013406985.1). Taxonomy (NCBI): domain Eukaryota; kingdom Fungi; phylum Ascomycota; class Sordariomycetes; order Hypocreales; family Nectriaceae; genus Calonectria; species Calonectria crousiana. Next base: position 47,083 of record VTGD01000030.1, on the reverse strand, counting down.
GGAGGTTACGAAGTCAATCTTCGTCAACGGGGCCTTGAAGTGGAAGGAGGATACCGTTTGCCAAGGTACAGAGCTTAAGGCTTTTTGGAGATGAGAGCCCGCCAAAACGACTGGGGCACCATCTGACAGGTCTCCGTCCAAGACGGTATACGTGCTAGGCAAGATTACTGGCCCCGTCTTATACGGACACTCTTGATCGGGACTAGAGAGATCCTTGGTCTGCGTTGTTGATTGGGCGTGGTCCAGGAGCTCCACTAAAAAATTCAAGAGCCTGTCTCAATCCCCCACTACCGCCAAAAGCCTGCATTTCTCTGCGATCGCCAGAAACATCTGAAATTTCACACTGGTCTCCGCTACCAACAGCTCGAATCTGGTGCCAGGCATGCCTGTTATCCAGTCCAAGACCGCCGGGGCCGGCGATGCCCCCAAGCAGTTCAACCAACCCTCCCGAAAGGGCAAGAAGGCATGGAGAAAAAACGTTGATGTCACCGAGGTGCAGAAGGGTTTGGAAGAGCTGAATGAAGAAATCATTCGAGGGTATGGCCTCTCTCCTCAATCTCAGCATTTCACGCCTATGCTAATCACATCAATTCTATAGTGGTGTCGTCAAAGAGAAGGCTTCCGAAGATCTTTTCACCCTCGACACAGCAGGCGACTCGACCATCGCTAAAAAGTCCAAGCATGTCAAGAAGGGTCTCAAGGCCGACGAGATTATCAACCAGCGCTCCGCTGTCCCAGCCGTCTCTATGCGCAAGCGCCCCAGTGACAAGACCAACAACGGCATCATCCCCGCAAAGCGCCAGCGAACCGACTGGGTATCCCACAAGGAGCTTTCCCGCCTAAAAAAGGTCGCCGACGGCCAGCATGACACCACAGTCGAAGTCAAGGATGCCTCCTACGATCCCTGGGACATGCCCGCTGCCACCAAGAAGCAGAATGTCGACGACTTCCTGGAAGAGGAGAAGGCTGCCAAGGCGCCTGACTCCATGAAGCAGAAGCCCATCTCCCTGCTTGAGAACGGCAAGCAAGTGCCCGCTGTTCAGAGGCCCTCTGGCGGCTACAGCTACAACCCCATGTTTACGGATTACGAGGAGCGGCTGGCCGAGGAGAGCGAAAAGGCCCTCGAGACGGAGCGCCAGCGGGTCGAGGCTGAGAAGCTAGAGCAGGAGAAGAAAGAGGCTGTCGCCCGGTCCGCCGCCGAGGCCGAGGCCGCCGAAGCCCGCGGCAACCTGTCGGAATGGGAGGAGGATTCGGAGTGGGAAGGCTTCCAGACCGAAGCCGAGGATGACAAGCCGACAGCCAAGCGACCGCAGAGAAAGACTCAGGCCCAGCGCAACAAGATCAAGCGCCGCAAGGAGGAGGAGCGCCTGGCCAAGCATACGGCCGCCATCAAGGCTCAGCGCCGCCAGGAGCACCGCATCCATGAAATTGCCGAGGAAGTCGAAGAGACGGAGAAGAACCGCGAGATGATCTTGGCTGTCGAGTCCGAAGACGACGAGGCCGTCGCCGAGCTCAAGGACCACAAGTTGCGCCGCAAGCAGCTTGGCAAGTACAAGCTCCCCGAAAAGGATCTCGAGCTGGTGCTCCCCGACGAACTGCAGGAGTCGCTACGCTTGCTCAAGCCAGAGGGCAACTTGCTCAAGGACCGATATCGCAGTATGCTCATGCGTGGCAAAGTCGAGAGCCGCCGCCACATTCCCTTCCACAAGCAGGCCAACCGCAAGTATACCGAAAAGTGGACGTACAAGGATTTCACGATATAGATCGGCAACTAGACAAACAAAAGCAGTGTTGGAGTTTAGCGAACCACATTTGTATTTACGGGTCATGTCGTTTTCTTTTTTTTTCTGCCACGCTTTCTTTATCCTGGTTATGGATCTCGGTGCCCATTGTGGTTCTATGGTTTATATACGCCAAGGAGAGCCCAAAATGAATACATGTCCATCTAATACTACTATGCTGTCCGCCACCTATAATACTCCAACGAAGTAGAAAAATAATTTGCAGGATTAATATGCAAAACTGCAGCGCGTCATAAAATCGTGACCCTGGCTGCCTGCACCAACGTCTTGGGAACGAATATTAGATGGCTAGTCAAGCCTTCAACTTTCCTCTAAAACCTTTTGTTTAGAAGCTCATCAAGTCTGATGTAACGGTTAGTTGAGAAATCCATCACTGATCACAAAAGACAACGTACCTCGACCGAACAGTCCTCGTTTGGCCCAGTCCATGGCCATTAAGCTTCGAGTGCGGAAGCTTACGCTCTGTGCAAAATATACTGATCGCCATGCGTACACAGCCCATAGACCGCCGGCGTAGTTGTAACCTTTACCTAGATCAAACACAGCTGAGTTGCCGATGTAGGCCAAGCTACCAAGATGGCGGTACTCAAATGCCTTGAATACCGCAGCATCTACATCGCCGTCGTGAATATCGTTGATACTAAGTCCTTCAGATAAGCGAGACATGCGGTTAAATTTGCGTGCAAGGTATTGTCCCTGTTGATGGGCACGCTGGGCGGTTGCCGGTAGAGAGGTGAGCTTGCTATCGATCTGGGCAAGAAGGTCCCTCAATTCATTAAATTCTAGTGTACCCGAGCGATCCTTGTCGAACTCCATGAACAGCTTGTCGAGTCGTTTGAGATGGTCCACGGCCTGAGGGAAGCGCTTTTTGACGTCCTCGGCAACAGCACGCCAATCACTAAAGTGCAGCTGAAGAGTTTTGGGATCCTTGCCCTTCTTCCATGCAATGGATTGGAGAAAGGTGATAATATGGTCTGCAACATTATTTTGAACAGTGGAGCAGTCGCCAATGGCGTACACATCGCCCAAGGGGGCCCCGTTTACGCGTAGGTGTGTGTCAGTCTCTAATGCACGACGATTGTTCTGAGCCTTGCCCAGTCGCTCGGCAATAGTCTTGGCAAATCCAGTTTGGGAAACACCAGTAGACCATAGGCAGAAACCTATAGGCAGCTCTTTGGTTACAATGTTGCCGTCATCCTTCTTCTGAGTGAAAATGACCTTGTCAGCCTGGACTTCCTTGACCCGGGCATTTGTTAAGATGTCAACTTGGTCGCGGGCAAATCGCTCCTCAGCATATTTGGAGACAGTTTCATCATAGGTGTTGAGGATGTGGCTTCGGCTTTGAATTAGATGAACAGAGATTTCATTGCGCAGGAGTTTAGGGAAATGCCTCGTCAGGTCTTCGTTGAGAAGATCAAAGAGCTCAGCAGCGAATTCAACGCCCGTGGGGCCTCCACCACTGATGGCGAAAGAAAGAAGTCGCTTGCGCTCTTCGTCTGATGTAGTAGGGAGACAGGCGAGTTCGAGGTTTTGAATAATCTTGTTTCGGATTAAACGAGCATCATTGATGTCTTTGAGGAAGAAGGCGTTCTCGAGACCCTTGACACCATGTGGGTTTGTAACAGAGCCAACGGCGACAACAAGCTTGTCATAGGGAACGTAGAACCGGACTTCGTTGCCCTGAGCATCTTTTTGGGAAACTTCAACTAGTTTGTGAGAAAAGTCAATGTTTTCAGCCGAAGCGCGAATGAAGTGGCCCTTGACACGGCTGAGGATACGGCGGATCGGTTCGACGAGAGAGCGCATTTCAAGAGTCCCCACAGTTGCAGAAGGGAGCATCGGAGTGAAGAGGAAGTAATTGGTGGGCGAGATGACAGTGACATGATAATCATCCGGGTTTAGTTCCTTGAGAAGTGCCACTCCGCCCCATCCACCACCTAGGATTACGAGGTGAGGTTTTTCCTTAAGTCGGCGTTTTTCTTCGCAATCATCGTCATCAATGTAGACTTCAGCAATGGGCAAGTTTTTTTCGCCGCCTCGATGGGGTTGAAGCGCAAGCTTGGACACCTCTATATCGCTGGCAATGGCGTGTTCCTTGTAAGTGCTAGCGTCGTAAAGAAAGAAGCCCAATACACCGAGCCCAAGAAGGGTAATTGAGGTGCCGAGTGTCGCAGCGGCGCGGTAGGCAAAGTTGAGCAATGGAGACTTCCGTTGTGGAAGAGGCTTGCCTGATAGCGAGCGCGAAAAGCGAGTAGAGGGGAGTCGTTGGGAGGCATCATTCGTGACCTTCGGACGACCGTTTGCGGAGGTTCCGGCGAGCTTGCTGAAGCTTCGTAGTTGGATGGATATGAGAGTTAGGGTGTGTCCTGAGTTGGTAATCGCAGCTGGTTGGCGCGCGCGAGCGAGGCGCATTGCTGTTAGAGCTGTAGCTGGCATGATGCTGCTTTTGGGCGTAAGATCAGGCTTCGTACGAGATACACTGAATGCCTGAAGATGAAGTCAAGGGGAAGAGGGGTGTTGGGTGCTAATGATAGCTCAGCATGTCGCAGGAGGGGTGTTTTTGAGTAGAAGGAGAAGTGAGTGACGGAAGTTCAGCGTGATGGCTAAGGACGGCAAAGAAAACAACAGAAGCATAGAAAGCTTTGAAATTGGGCGACAGGAGAGAGAAAAAAGATTGGTGGGCAGTCCGTGGCCTAATAACTGGCTGGGTAAGGTGAGGGCTGATGGAGGAACCATACAAGAGGTACCTTCCCTAGCAACACAGTGCTTGTACTACGTCATTACAGAGACCCATCCGCGAACTCATCCCTCTTGGATCGGCGACCCCCACTGAGCCCTCAAAACCCCTGCCAATCCCGCAGCAGACCGCGTATGTAAGTGTCAGGTAATGCTATCAATTGCCTTGTCATCGATGATTGAGCCATTACTACCCGGAATCAGGCTTGCCCAATGTAATTCCCGCCGTGTCAGTCCAGCAGCACCTTGTCGGAATTGTCGGATGGTGAGCCTGCAATTTGTGGCGACGGGAAAAAGACCCGTCACCATTTGTCTTGTTACCGGATCAGAGATGCCGGGCCATGGATTCAGTGGGTCATACACTGTGTCTTGTCCACCCTCCCAGCACTTTACCTGCAGAGTTGCAATGTCAGCGGCCGGTCGGGCAAGACGGAACTTGTTCAGATGCCGCATACACATGAACGCCACTCGCGTGCCGCCCCAAGCGAGCGACTGCACAGGCATTGCCTTTGCCATTTCTATCTGTGGAATGCAGGAACAGAATGCTCAGATCTGGAACCGCGCATTGACCGAAAAATCTATATGAACGAAGCTGGACCAAGAATGCGTTGACGCCTATTAACAACGAAAGTATCTTCGCTCCACCCAGCGCTCTTCCTGTGTGTCCAACATGCTGCAAACTACAACAGTAACATCTGGGAACACCGATGTCAATCGGTGCAGTCCAATCTTGCCAGCCGAATAAGTCGCCAGCACGATGCGTGATGGTGAAACTCCATGGTCCACCAAGACTTGTACAGCCATGAGAGCTGCTCCTCCGCTAGCCATTTGGGTATCCAGAAGCAGCACACTCTCCTGCTTGTCAATGTCTTCTGGGAGTCGCAGATAATGCAACTCCGGCTCTCCCGTGGAAAAGTCGGACTGGATCAGCAGTCGGCCGGTCCGGCAATCAGGGATCGTCTTGCGTAGCGCCGGCTCAAACGCCGAGCCGCCCCGTAATACGATAACGGCACAGACCTCACCCTTGGGTACAAGTCCATGGTACTTATATCCCTGGGGAGTTTCGATGGTTGCCTCCTTGAACTGGACATTGTTAAGGGCCCTATAAAACAACTACTATGAGTCTTTTGGTTCTGCATTTGGTACGCAGGAAAGTTTTCTTACTGTTCAATGATGAGACTAGCCAGTCGATCAAAGTAAAAGATGAAATCTTCCGAGGAAGTATCAATGTCCTGGAGGATCGTGTTCATAAACTTGATTTGGGGCGCTTCCTTGAGAACCACGACACGATCTGAAAGCGGCGATTCCTTACACACGGTTTCCAGTCGTGAGAGTGCCTCTCGGTGATGTCGCGACTTTTCAAAGAGCTTCTTCTCGATGAACTGGACCATCATCTCTGGATTTATGTTAGTGGGTTCTCCTGCGCCTAAGGATCGCCACATAGGGGTCTCACCAAGGGCCACGCGATTCTCGATTCCTCTGGGCACAATAAGGTCTGCCACCTTTCGCTGAGGCTCGACATACTAGTGGACTGCGTCAGTTTTGTCGCATAGGCGTATTATAGCACATGATGAGCAACCGACCTTCTCAAAATTAGGCTTGACAAATCCGAACCATTGCTTGATCACGCCCTCAATGTCACGGCCTCGTTCCCGCACATCTCGAACAACTGACAGCCGAAATGTCTTAGTTTTGGACTACGACAGAGATGTGGTTGGCAGTAGACTTGATACTTACTTCGACGTGATAAGCAGGTATCTCCGTCAGCTTCGCAGTAAATCTGACGTGTGGCACCATCGCGTCAGCTTCATTCGCAGGTTATTCACAAGTTGCAACCTACACCCATATCAAGAAGGTCAAGGACACGTGGATCATGAAGGGCGAAAATGCCCTCCAAGACGAGCACGTGAGGCGAGTAGATGGCCGTCGTCTGATCCAGGCGTTGGTGTTGGGAGAATGAATATACTGGGATCTCAGCTCTCTTTCTGTGCGGACATTGTTAGCTTCACTTGTGTCCATCTCGAAAGTCAAGCGAGGGCGGTCAGACGCACCCAGCCTTGAGATCTCTCAGCTTCTCAACCAAAACGTCAAAGTCAATAGCCTAGAGCAAAAAGAAGACAGCAGTCGTTAGTGCATTCTGTTTTGCAAGGAGCTTGAGGAAAGCGGGTCATACTTCTGGTGAGTCAAAATCATACTCGTTTGCAAAGGCAAGCTTGGATTGTTCGGGCGTCAGTGACTTGTAGAAGGAGTCCTGCGGGGATAATAAGTACGACGCGTGAGTCCAATTGGGCTGGAGTGAGTACCATAGAGAGAATGACGACCCAGGGCAAATTAAGCTTCTTCACAATGGCCTGTGACAACGTGGACTTGCCCGAGCCAGAGCTGCCGGCGACGCCAATGATGCTGACGTCGGCCCACGGCGGCGAGTAGTAGGCTCGCTTCTGAACCGTGACATGGCTCTCAGTTCCGGCCATTGTAGACAGCCTGCTCGTAGCGTGGGACTGGCGAAGAGGTTTGATGCTCCCGAGCGAGGGATTAGTGATACCGAAAAAAGAACCCCAGGTGTAGTGGAGGGGACAGGCGAGGGTAGGATTTAGTAGACAGCCTTCTGCATCACCTTCAGGGCAACCCTGTCCCTGTTACAGAGAGTTGTGCAGTGTGCAGTGGACAACGAGTGGGCTGCTTTGGTGAGCACGAGCCTTTCGGACCGAGCGAGATCCACAGATTTCACAAGCCGAGGGGAGGGCGAGAGGCAGCTGCTGAAGCTTTGAAAAAAAGGGGAAAGCAAAGAAGTAGACGCGGATCTGAGCAGAAGGGATGGTAGAAAATTAACTTAGATGTCAAACGAAGGAGGTTTAACAGGGTTCAAACTGGAGATGGGGAAAGGAGGTGTGGGATGATGGGGATGGGTGGCTGTTATCCGTGCTGCAGCTGAATCGCAAGACGGCGGCGTCCGGGGGCGAAAGCTAAGTAATTCGGTAAGGCGATGCAGGACGAGGCAAATGCATTAAAGGTACCCGGGCCCTGGTCTGGAACGGGTGAGCTAGACGCCGCCTGACTGACTCTATTCTGTCTTTGGGATCTCCTGGCACAAGAGATAAGCACTGGACCGGGGCACGCGAGCTGGGTTCACGAGGGACCGTGTGGCTTGACCTGGACCTGGCTTGACTTCGGACTGCAAGACATGATGCAACCTCGATTCCTGGATGAATGCTAGACTTGTAGATGGGAGAAAACCACACTCTACAAGGGATTATTAGCGGCCAGCCACTGTCATGACACGGCCTCGAGATCTGCTCGCTTGTAAGTGACGGCATGCAGGTGTCTAGTCCTGCTTGGCGGAGACAGCCACGATGAGACCGCCATTTGATTGACTGAGCGGAGAGAAATGACAGTCTAGGCGGTATGCTCGTTCCTATCGACTTGCTTTTTACGGTTATAAAAATAGAAAGTGAGTCTGGGTATGAATTTGGCCAACATCTTCCATAAGTTGTCGCCTCTATCCGAGATGAAGCTTGGATACTCGCTGGAATCAGGTGGGGTTTGGCTTGTTAGGCAAGTAGTGGACGCACTAAAGACAGCGCATGCCAGGTCTCAGTGACCTGCCAGATTAGTAGGTCAGTACCTCACTGCATTATCAGCCTAATACCAACGCGTTCCACTTAGCACTTTGCATCCTCAGGCACCGTCAGGGCAGAAGGTGAGGTGGGTCACGTCACATGATTGGCTCGCCAGCCACCCCATCCATTGCCAGCCAACTGGACCCACGGAACCAAGCGGCTCTTTTCTTTCGCCCCAATCAATTCTGACTTTGCTTTCTCTTCTCCTTCATACCTATCTCTTCCACTGCAGAGCTTTCTTCCCACTTCGCAAGCTTAAGCGCTCAGACACAGAGCAGAGCTGGCTCTCTCTACATCCCAAATGCGCTGAATCACTCTACTTTCACTACCCTTAATCCCTCATACACCCTCCGCCTAATCCTGAGAATTCCCGTATCCCTCGCAACACCGGTCATCATGGTATGTCCCCCGCGGCGGTCTCTGTCGTCTTTCAGACGCTGACCTGACGCGTAGACGTCCTCTGCTTCCACTGCGACTCCGGGCAAACACGCCTTTGATCGCCATGTCGAGGAGATCAAATCACCCAAGAGGTAAGCGATTTTTTTTCTTCTTCATTCGAAGCTGCAGAAGTTTTCTCGACCTTCTCCCCTCGGTGATCTGATGAACGCTATATCAATGGGAATCTCTCCTAGCATATACTGCGGAAACACGATATCAATCTTCTTTACCTGATTCACCTCGCACCATTAATATTTTATCGCTGGCTACCGGACTTGACGGAAACTAATGGTCAAATAGTGATATTAACGCTCTCATCTTGGACTACCTGACGATGGAGGGGTACCCCAACGCCGCTGCAAACTTTTCCAAGGAAGCGAACCTCCAGCCCCACCAAGACGGCACTTCCATCCATGCAAGGCAGGAGATCCAAAACTCGATACATAGTGGAAACATCCAGGATGCTATCGAGGCATTGAACGATCTCGACCCTGAGGTAAGCCTTAAACTCTCTTTGAACACAAATATCCTTTAAAATGATTAAAACACGAGTTTTACATGCACCACTCATAGAGCCTTCGGGCCTTTGATGAGGAACAACCACTTTACTATGATTTATTTTTCCTCTCACAATTTGTTTTGCATTACTTTCTCAGAACTGTTGTCTAACAAAGTGATTAGATTCTAGATGAAGATAAAGCTTTACATTTTGCGTTGCTGAGACTTCAACTTGTTGAGCTTATTCGCACATGTAACGCGACCAATGGTGACATCACTCCCGCTTTGAAGTTTGCGACAGAGCAACTAGGACCAAGGGCGCCGACCAACCCCAAATTCCTAGAAGACCTGGAGAGAACCATGGCCTTGCTTCTGTTCCCCGCGGACTCCCTTGAGCCTCGCCTTGCAGTGTTGCTTCATCCGGATCTGCGAAGGGAGGTTGCAGATGATGTCAATAGAGCCATCTTGGACAGGCAATCCCAGAGACGGGAGGCTGCTATTCGCCAGCTTGTCAAGATGCGAGTTTGGGCTGAAAACACGGCTCGTGATAAGGGAAAGAGTCTGCCCGACCGCCTTGATATTGGTCTCAACACGGAAGAGCCGGATACATCCTCAAGACGGTCTCTTATCGAGAATGGTCATGAGCCGATGATTACGATTTAATTATGTGGGCATTTGATTCGAACACAGGCGTTATTCAATTAGTTAGCGTGAGGATTTTTCTGCTTAGATTCATGATGGGCGTATTGGGTGTCCCTGGATGGGACAGGATATCCGGAGATGGTCCATCTCCACGGCGTTAAGAAGAGGGTGTCACTGTAAGATGAATGTGTGACAATTCCCCGACGGTAGAGTTGTACTGCCTCCACAATTCATTGTCACCATGCGTGAGAACATTCGTACTACCTAACCACACGTCTCTCTCGCATACGAGCTCCGTTGCCTTGTCGTCGACTGTATTTTGAACTATGGTTTCGATTGACAGTTAATCTAGTACGGCAACTGAATACCATTGGGCTGGACAAAGAAGAATCTATTTACAACACGATGCCACTGTACCCTGACCCGAGCCACCTGTTTATTTCGTCCTGACCATCTTGAGCTTCTTGGGCGAGTACAGGAAGTTGTTGGCGTAGGCCTTGGGGGAGATTTTCCTCGACTGAGGCTCCTGCACAAAGTACTCGTAGCCCTGCTTTTCGGCAAAGTGAATGGCATCCTCCTTGCTCTTGAAGTTGATGTGAGTGCCCTGCATGAAGTCACCCGAGGACTGCCAGCCCATCAAAGGGTTCTCCCATCGGTGGCCCTTGGGGAGAATATCCCAGTCCATGCGCCATCGCTTGCCACGCCAATCGCCGGATTGGGTCGCGGGCTTGGTCTCCTGGTAGATGCTGAATATTGTTGTCAATTTATGCACAATGAGAAGATGCGAATTGAACTAGACTCACCGGACGGTTCGAGCCTGGAGTTCCATGGGAGCACCGGAGACGACCGCGGCAGGGAGAATATCCTCGCTGCCCTCCTGAACTCGCTTGGGAACGGGAGTGTAGGTGCTAACTTCGAGTTAGCACATCGATGCGTAGATATGTATGGGTCTCTAGAATCGCGTACGAAGTGGCCTTGTCCGCATGGATGCTGTAGTCGGGGGCGTTGACGCTGGGAGCAGCCGGGACGGTGCCGGGTGAGGCCGTAATGGAGCTCTGGAAGCGGCGAGGGGCGGCGGCGAGGGCGACACGGGGGGCTGCGGCACTTCGCAGGATGCGAGCGGCGCCTTGGGATCGGAGAGAGGCCATGGTGAAACGATGAGCTCTCAATTAGGGCGTGGACGGTGGTTTGACGACGACGGCGTTGGTGGTGGGTTGCGGCGATTGTGAAGTTGAGCAAGCTTGAACGGGGTGGCGCTGATTGGCTGGTGCGGAGCGACGTTTTGCCGAAGAGGCAGACGAGTGCTTTTCGGCAAGGCCAAGAACCTCGCGACTAAACATCTCGACAGAAAACCCACCCCCATTGCAATTGAGCGTCACTCAGACCCTCGACGGACCCAACGCGGCAATTCTTGAGTTTTAGATTCCTCCGACCACCCGCAATCATGAGCTTCGTTACCCGCCGAGCGCTCTCGACGCTCATCCCCCCCAAGGTGAGCAAAAACCACCTCGCTCGGTTATGCCCGCGGCGGGCCCCGGTTCTCCGATTGCTTCCGTTGCTAACATTGAATGCGAAAACAGATCGCCTCTCCCAAGGTACGCATCCCCGAAATGAACCACGATGAATTCCTTGGAGTGCTTGGGAAAGAATGAGCTTGATGCTCGACTTTTTTTATTATTCGAGATTCCCGAACGACCGAATGGAATTGGCGCCGAGCTAGGCAAAAGATGGGAGGCTGACGAGGTGAACAAATATAGGCCATTGGCGCCGCTCCTGATGCTATCCGCATGCAGCGCGTCGTCAGCTTCTACGAGAAGCTCCCCCGAGGTGCTGCCCCTCAGGTCAAGGCCAAGGGCATCCTCGGCAAGTACCAGGAGAAGCACTTTGGCAAGAACCCTTCTGCCAAGCGTACGGATACCCCCCTCGACTCCGAATCCGGAATTGCCTCTGGTTTACTGACATGCGACGCCAGCCATCATCCACATCATTGCTTTCCTCGTCGCTATCGGCTACGCCCAGAACTACTACTTCCACCTTCGTACGTATTTCCGGAGGCGGCCCGCTAACAAAAAGCTATCCGCCGAAATCGCAGACGCAACACCTGGCTAACCTGAATTCCTTTTTTAGGCCACCACAAGAACAATGCCCACTAAATGTAGTGGAAGCTGGATAATTGGATGATTGTCTAAAAGGGGGCAACTGGTCGTGTACATATTTTCCCGAAACGTGTGTGATCGAACACGCCTTTGGCTTCCCTATGTATCTCTAACACGCAAGTGAGGCGATTAAAACTTTTGCCTGTCCTTGAATCATTCAGCCTTGACCATATGTGTGTATTCCTGTGCCTTAATGTTCGAATTGAGCTTGATATTCAAAGCTGTATGTATGCACGAGCTCAACAAAGCTCGGTTGATGGGCAACAAAGGCCAATCAGTTGCTAGAACGTCGCTTGACGGAGCTAGGAATGCAAGTTACGTGGATTGACATTCTTCGTATCCAGGGAACCGGGTGCTGATTGATAACACTTAATCTGCTAGGCTGAAAGAGCTGGTTTCCAGATTAACAGCGGGGATTCCCTGCTACTTTTTCTTTTCTTTTCTTCGCACGCTCGGAGGGTCGGGGAATCGGAGGATGGTGGCCTGACATCACGTTGCCGAGGGTAGTTGCAATTAAGAAGCGGTTATATGCAGCGCAAGGTTTGATATTACCCCCATGTTGTGAAGGGGAGAAATCATGCACTTGCCCATGACTATACGCTTTTTTTTTAAGCCACCTTGGCTGGTCAAGTACCTAAGTTTGCGTTTCTCAAGCCGTTGGTGAACCGTAAGGAGGGTAGCCCGGGGCGGCTGAGCTGTTGGTCAAGGCAGGTACCCGCTCCAGCTGGCCTTAGCAGCCCCAAAAAGAAACATCATGGCTGCTGGCCACGTCTCCTCTGACGGCAAAAGATGCGAATTTTCTCTCTCAAATGCAATATGAAATTGTTGGCTAATACTAAGCAGCATTGTTCAATAGATACGGAAAGAAAAGAAAAAGTGTTCAAGGCTGTTTCCTTCGCTCGCTCCTTTGGTACCCTATGCCCTGCCTCACATGTTTGCCTCCCTTCTCCCCCATCCCCCACCAGAGAGAGCGCTGGAGCCCGTGGCGCTGCAGTGACTCGGATCGCCCTGCTGATGCGGCTTGGGCGGGTACTTGGAGTGGAAATTTTAGCGGATGCTTGCAGCCACGTTGGATTGTACCTGTGAGTGGCGGGGAGGGCCCTCAGTTGGTGCACCTGACCTTTGGAGGGGGAAAACGATCAAGTTAGTGGTTACTCGAGGAGAAGGATGTATAGGATCCTGCCACAGAGCCCGCTGACGTAGGATGGATAAGAAGGCCAACTAAATGTTTTATTATCATCCGCTTTTTGCACATTCGCAAGCTGGATGGGGACAGCTTGGGTATTTTTGCAAGGCACCAAGTAATGCGAATAAACACTTGTCCCATGCTGCATTCTTGGTACCTCAATTCTACTGGGCAAACAGCCTGGTTTTTCCCCCCTGCACTGACGCATTTGTTAATTAGCACAGTCATCCGGCCACTGTAGGGCGAGACGGTTGGATGTATCACCCGTACGCAGGTGCCCCATTCGCTGGCGCTAGGCCCAAATTAGGCGGGCTCTAACCCCTCCGCCAGGGAGTACCTAAGTAACTTTTGGAGGGTAGGGAACCTGTCGGCCACGATGGCAAAGGCAAAAAGACTCGGGCCAACCGCCGGGACCCTTCTCAACCTCGTCTTGCCTGACCTCGCATCTCATTGCACATCCTTTCGCCCTCGCAACCCAAACCAACCCCACGGCCCGCCTCTCCCCCCGACGACGGCTCTCTCCCTCCCCATCTAGCTCCCTCTTCGCCACTTAATTTTTATTCCATTTTTGCGACCGGCTCTGCGAAAGGCTTCTCCCACCTCCCGATCTGCCACCTCGCCCGCCCTTCAGTCGTCCACGCCCAAACTTGGCTCCCCACCCCGCGGCGCAAACCGATTCGATCCGCACGCTTCAAGCATCGCCTTTGAGCCCTCGAGTGCACGCCTAGCAACGAGTTTGAACGCGACGAACTAGCGAACAGTCTACAAAGGCTCCCTTCGCTTTTCCCCACCCACGAAACGGCGCATACCACGACGGATGATGGCAACAGAGGCTGCCGTTGACAAAGCCGCCGATGCCCCTGTCTCCGAACCTCATCCTGTGAGTTTGCCTCTTCTTCTCCCTAGGATTTCTGCGACTCGAGTTGCGTTTCAGAAGGTCATAGTGGCCTTTTTGTGATGCATGTTGAATTCTTGGTCGTGATATTGAGAATCTTGAGTGGATCACCTATGAGCTCATGTTCCCGACCCGCCTGGATCGTTTGTTAATCAAGTCCTCATTTTGAGGCCACGCAGGCACTCGACGCCCAGAATGCCGACGTCAGCCGTTCTCTAAATGGTACACCCGGCATCGACGATCTTGAGAACAAACATATCACCAGTGTTGACGACCAGATCAATTCAGCCGATGCCAGCGCAAGCGGAGGCTCTGACACAGAGGCCTCGAGGGCTGATGGCTCAAAAGCCAAGGATGGCGACAGAGGACACGGCCGCACAGGTTCTTCCGTCAAGAAACCGGCCACCTTTAAAGCGGTATCCGTGAATAAGACTTTTTTGGCTGCCAAGGCAAGCGTCAACAACGCTACGGCTAAAGCTGCTGAAAAACCCACCACCGGCTCCAGCACACCTCCCACGGGCCACGCAAGCCTGACTTCGTCCCGGCCCCGGCTGATAGCTAAGACGGGCAGCAGCGCTCGCGATTCCTCACCTCGATCCTCGGGCGCGAATGGAAAACCAGGCTCGGCACCCGATGCGAGCGCCGTTTGGAACAAGAACCGCCGTATGTTGTATTGCATTCGAAGTATCGAATGCCAAAAATTGCTGACCCGACTCTCTAGCTGTCCCCGCCCCAGAACCTAAGAAGTTGACCGACGAGGAGCTCAAGAAATATGGCATTCATATGGCCAGCCGCCTTGAGGAGGATGACGCCCAGGGCCAAAACAAATGGGCCGATATCGACGACGACGACGACGACGACTGGACTCCGGATATAATTACCTGGGGGGACGGCACCAAAGTAACACTACCTCATCCCGACGAACATCCTGTTGAAAATGTTGTTGAACACGCCGCACCACCCTCTGAAAGCGGTTCCGTCGCTTCCAAGGGCAAGGTTGTTGAGAAGCCCAGATCCCCAGCGCCCCCTCCTTCTGTTGGATCTCCTCTGGCAAAACCGAGCGGGCTCGCATCTGGCAACAAGGGATTAATTCTGAAACCTGGCTCTCAGGACAAGCCTACTCTGGTTGCCAAGCCTCCTGCACCTCCGGCTCCTGTAAAGTCACCGTGGGCGACTCTTCCTCCCGTGGACAAGGCTTCGCCAGGCGCACCTGAACATGCCCAGCTTGCACGTGGGCAAGTCAGGGATTCACCATTGAAGGGCATGACCCCGCCTCCAAAGGAAATTGCTGCCGATGATTTCAATCGATCCGGTTGGAGAGAAGGGCCCCATGGAAACAGGGAGCTTTACAACCCCTCTGGACGCCAAGACCTTGGAGCTGATCGCCGCGGTTCTATGCGCATGGAACAACACCCCAGACACCATACTTCAGTATTGCAACGCCCCCCGCCATCCTCTGATTACCCCGAACCATCTGGTGCCTTCCAAACGAGCCGAGTTTCTCAAGAACCACCGTTTGGTAGGCGACGAGGTTCGTCTAATGTGAGCGGAGGAAGTGGATCTTTTATGCGCATGGGCAAACCCAATGACGGGTCAATGCCACCACCCGAAAATCTGAATGCTCGCCGGACCTCATTTGCAGGCTCCGTAGACAGCCCGGTATCCCCAGGAAATCTACCCGTGTCTGCCCAAGGCCCTCCTCGACAGTCGGGATGGATGCCTCGTGCATCTCCTCGTGCCGCCTTCGCAACGCCTCACCAAGCTGGACCTCCTCCGGAAGCTGTTCAAGGACCACCTCCCCCACCAGTCCAGCCCACGGTTGACGATGTCGAGTACCAGAAGAAGCTCATGCGGGAACGAGTTGAGCTGGCGAGAAAACGACGTCAAGAGGAAGAGGCTCGTGAAGAGGCTGAGCGGCGAGAGCGAATCCAAAAGAAGCTGGATGCCCTAGGCCCTGCCCCCGAGAAGAAGTCGGATAAGAAGGAGGCACTTGCGAAAACGGACGAAGCTTCGCAGCCACCAAATGAGCAGCGTGATGGTAGTGTATCGAGCCAAGGCACGTCACAGCCACCAGCGGAGGATGGCAAGACTGCAGCTAACGATGAGGCGGCTGCATTAACGAACAAGACAAGCCCCTCGCTCAATCCCGGAGCTCCCGCGTCTCGCCGGGTTTCCCAGAGCCAGGAGCCTAAGCCTGTGGACCTCTGGGGTGCGGCTTCCGCAACACGGCAGGAGCGGTTCCCCACGTGGGCTGCAGGCGCTCAGCAGCCTTCCCGCAACGTCTGGGGCTCTCCCAACAACGACCGAGGGCTTGGTAACGGCACCTTCGCCACTGATCTTGGACGTGTACCCACTGACGGTACCATAGCACCAGGAGGAAAGGGACCGGCACCTATTGCGCCTCCCAGCGCTTCGACTCGGCAGCCCCCATCCCAAAGCCGACCGCAACAACCTGCGCCTATTGGCTCCCGTGGCCCCCGATTTGGTTCCGAGCTCGCAACCAAGTGGGTGGCGTCAGTCTCTGAAAACGACAAGAAGATGTCTTCGCAAAGGATGGCCGAGCGAGCTGACCGTGAACGCCAGCTTACGGAGCGAGGTTTGACCATGGAGGATGCTCAGCCAACCATCAAAGATACCTGGCGCCCAGTTCATAACCCTGGAGATGGCACTCGACGACCCCTGAACACATCAGAGACGCAGTCGCATAGACCTGGTACGTGGAGAGCCCCCGGTGACGATTCTTTGAAAGGTTCGTCTGGTCGAGCTCCCAGTGCCCAAGACCCGGTTTCCCCGCAAGATGACCACGCTTCTGGTGCCAATACTGGAATTATTGGTGGAGGAAGTACCAACTCATCTGTTTTGTCACCCAACGGTAAGGGAGCCAATTCACAAGGCCGCCCGTCCCGTTTCTTCCCCCCCACCAAAGATGCCCGCGGCGAGCACAACGGCGCTCATGATGGCTCACGACCAAAATCCCCAACCCCGCCGCCCCCCACAATGGAAGGACACCCGGTATATGAAGGGGACGTTATGCGCCCTCATGTCTCTTTGCCCAAGCCTCAGCCAGTTGTTAAGCTCCCCCCTACCATGGCAGCTGCTCACCCCCCACAGTCTCGACCACAATTTGGCTGGGCCAACCCTCCTTCCTTCAAGGATGCCCGCGCGCCGCTTAGCCCACATCGCGCCCCCTTAACTGCCGGTGAGAGTAGTCAAGAAACGTGGCAGAACCGCATCAACACCCTCCTCAATGGCTCCAGATCGCCACCGCAAAGGTCAATTGGCGTTGATCCCGCGAGTAAGAGCGCGTTGGACCAGGCCATTCAACCAGATTCCGCTACAGTCTCGCTCCCAGGCTCTACCTCTGCCGTACGACAGGTGAGCGTTCGTGCTACTCCTATTAGTAAGCCTATGGCAGAAGAGTGCTTCGAAGAGCAAGAGATGGGATCCCTCCCTCAGATTAGACTGCCGCACAAGGCACCCGAGGCAGCCTGGCTTCCGGCACTGGCACAAACGAAGCCTTTACCGAAGCGATTCCTAGTTCAGCCAGCCCTCATGGAGCCCTACTACTTCCCTGCTGAAGTTGTTGGAGGTGGAAATGCCATGAGGATTCACTTCCCCGGCATGACAGAGCCCAGGATTGTCACTGTTCCTTTCTCGGCCACTCGCGGTGGACGCGGTTCGCACACTCGATCGAACGGGCCACGGCATCGTGGATCAGGGCACGAACGCCGCGGAGGCAAACGAGATAGCTCCAGCACGCGTGGCGAACACGGCACGCCTTCTGGGCGAGGTGGACGCGGAAGCTACCGCAGTCGAGGAACGGAGAACTGGAGTCGAGCCTCGGCCCCTCCTCCCTCATTATCCGCCTAATAACAAGTCAAGATGATGGAATCACATGTGGCATCCACTTGGGGCAATCCCCCATCATACAAGTAGAGATTTGCTCCCTACAACCTGTCCTCTGTGCATCCCAGTGGTGCTTAGGTTCCCGTGCCAAGCGCAAAGCATGAGAGTATCCCTCGTCGTCGACATACTCTTACCTTACTCTGGTACCGGAGAGAGCTGTTCGCCTGCGGCGAGCGTGTAACATTTTGGAGTGCGCGTGTATTCCTTGACCTATTTGGCATTGTGAAGTACGAAGATCCCGTTTTGGGGTTTCGTATAGGCGTGAACCATATCACCTTTGAGAGTATTTCTCTCACCGGATTTCTTATTATTTCTATTTTGCCCTTTTTTGTTAGTCTCTCAACCTCTTCCATCATAACTATGTCTCTTCAGCGCCAACCCGTCGGATTACTCGACTCTTGCTCGATTGGGTCGGCAATGATGAGACGCAAGGGGAGCCTCGCGTCCCCATTTCTAAGTGGAGAGAGACCTTTTCGAAGATCTAATCAATTCTTGGAACGGATGAACGGTAACAGCGAAGTCGGGCGGAGACGGGACGGACCTCTCCTTGCGGGAAGAGAAGAAGGGCACTGGCCCCTGAACCGACGACGGCGAACTATTAAAGAAAAGGTGTCTTGGCTTTGCTTGGTTTTTTTTTGTGAGGGTGGCTTCTGTTTGACATAACAACCTGCTGCGGGTTAATGTTTCCGGCCGATCCGGCGAATGGGGTAACCAAGGGAAGACATGAGACGCCTTTTTTTGTTTTTGGAACTTGACGCGACCCGGAACTGGACACGGATGATGGATGATGACGGGGGCAGTGGGCCAGCCTGACGCTGTGGAAGATAGTCAAATGGATTGACAAAGACACACAAAGTACGCAAAACGTTTTCAAAACAATCTCACTGGCTCCTCCGAAGTGACGTAAACTATTCGATGCTACACTTTTTCGTGCGAACAAGGACGTAAACCTAACAGTACCAGCTTCACTTGTACATTTAATTCTAATTTATTTTCGTTTATACCACAGCCGCCTATGAAACACGGAATTGCCCGCATGGACACATACACATGGATCGCCCTCCCGTCTCGATCCACTTCATAACTGCATCTATATAGCAAGTTGTATCAAGCAACAGAACCAGACGTTGAAATGCCACATGATATTTCCCATAAGACTCCATACGCCTCTCCCTTCCACTTTTGGCACTAGATAACTCGCTTCGTTACCGTGACATGGTCATTACTCTTCGTTTCAACACCAGTATTAGTTGGAGTCAATGCTTGACAACTTCAGACAAGAATTGATCATCCACCGTTCGTAAACAAAGCTTTTTTTTTTTAGTACTCTTCCACCGCGCAGTTGGGGTGGAGGACGTAGACGACTTGGGCGGCCGAGGCAGAGCTGCTGGCGCCAGTGTCGTCGGAGCCGTCGGCGCGCAGGGCCATGAGGATGTTTTCCTAAAGCAGGTGAATTAGTTTTCATTGTGCATCCCCCTAGGCACCAAAACCATGTTTAAAGACTTACCTTCACCATCTTCTTGAGAACCATGTTGGCCAGACCCTTTTCGCGGTGGTAATCCTCCTCATCATCAAGCTCACTCTCCTTCTGTTCGAGGTACCAGTTGACGAGAGCTTCGCCATTTACGCCTTCACCAGTGCCGCTCTCGTCGTCATTGACACGCTGGACAATCAGGTTGACCATCTTGATGTAGTTGTCGTACGTAATGGTATGCTTGCGCTTCTCAGCTGCGGCCTCGCCCTCGGCTTGCTGAGACTCAACCATCGGCGTATCAACTTCGCGGGTAACACCAGCAGCAGCGTCGGCCGCACGGAGGAGTGTATCACTGTCCTCTTGCGTCTCCTCGTCGATTTCAATATCGTCGTGCTCCACCGAGATGATACTCTGTCGAAGAAGGTTGTACGCCTCGACAACCATTTCAGGACCAATGTCCTCAGTACAATTGACCTTGGCAATAGCCTCGGACAGACGAATCATACTCTCCAGTTGACGCACCGTGATACGGTACGAGTTTTTGCCAACACCACCTTGGGCATCATCAGCACGGAGCTCCTTGTATTTTTGGACCAGGATATCCTTTGCTTCGTGGGAGAACTCTGGCCGGAAGGTCTTGGCAAAACGAATATATCGCTGGAGTTGCTCAGTGCTGAATTCGGGCTCAACAGCCTCGTCACGAAGCTGGTGAATGCCAACGATGTGCTCTGCGAGGTGACGATCCACTTGCTCGTTGCATTCATCAAGGACCACAAAGAAGAGATCGAAACGAGACATAATGGGTGCCGACATGTTGATGTTTGTACGTAAGGTAGTCTTGCGGTTGTAACGGCCACCGACAGGGTTGGCAGCAGCCAAAATACTGGTTCGAGCGTTGAGGGTAGCTTGGATACCAGCTTTGGCAATGGAAATGGTCTGCTGTTCCATGGCTTCGTGGATAGCAACCTGGTCGCCAATGTCCATCTTGTCAAATTCGTCAATAGCGCAGATACCGTTGTCTGCAAGCATGAGGGCACCTGCTTCGATTGTGAACTCTCCCGTTTCCTCATCCTTGACCACGGCCGCGGTCAAACCAGCAGCAGACGAGGCTTTACCACTAGTGTAAACAGCTCGGGGAGCAAAAGAGCAGACGTATTTAAGAAACTGAGACTTTGATGTTGAGGGGTCGCCCACAATGCAAATGTTGATGTCGCCTCGAAGCTGCATGCCTTCAGCGGTGGATTTATGAACACCAGACATGAGCTGGAGCAAAAGACCCTTCTTGACAACTTCATGTCCGTACACCATGGGGGCGATGGACTGGACAAGGCGAGAGTAAATGTGGTCGCCGTGGACCATTGCTCGAAGGTCTTCAATCTCGGACGGGTTCATGGACGCCAGAACGGCAGCCTGCGCATCTTCAACCGACTCATCGCCTTCGTTGGCGTTGTTTTGGGTCAGTGCGTTGACGACATCGGCGGCACCCTGGGCGGCAGACTGGCCAGAAGAAGTGTTGTCTGGCGTGACCATGCAGGCAAGGAATGCCAGACGGTAAGTCAAATCGCGCACACCGAGAGCTTTGAGACCACTGACTCCCACGCCACCAGCATCGGCTCCTCGAGGCGCATTGCGGTCGTCGCGGATAGCGGTTGGTCGCAGACCAGGAAGACCCAATTGGCTGACATCAGGAACAACAATCAGAGCACCGGTGAAGATGCACTTTTCACCAGCCTTGGCTCGATCCACAATCTCACCACGGAGGATGACGTCCATGGTTCGGGGCATGCTTCCAGTGGGAATCTCAGAACTGTTCTCCTGGATACGAACCTTTTGCCAATCGACAAAGGTGCTGTGGCGAATATCCAATTGCCAGGCCATGCGGTTCTGGCAAGTGCTGTTGGGGCACTGTGTAGGCTCGGTGTATCGGAAGGTCTGTTCGACATTGGGGACGACGGTACGGCAAGCTTCGCAGACGAAGGTGGCCAGCGACAGCTCAGGGCGGACTTCAGAGGTTCGAGTAACGGTTCCGGAGATGGAAAGGAGCTGGCCAATGTTGGCAGCTCGCAGGGCACGCACTCTTGAGACGAGGGGCAAGTTGTAAAATGCGATGGAGAAGAGTTTGTCTGTCTGTTGGTGCTCATTCTTGCGGTGGGATGAATCTGACTGGCTGGCAGAGCCAATGTTGCTGGCGCCGGAGGTGGTCAGATTGCTCGAAGCGGTTGGCTGGCGATGCTCGCGGAAGTATTGGGGTTCGTATTTAGCAATCATATTATGGAGGGCGGCGGTGAGGAAGGGGAGGAATCGGTAGTATTGGCGCATTACACCGTCTGCCAAACTGCCATTCTCCCACGAGGCCAGGTGCTTGTAGTCAACGTAAAAGGTGGAAAGCTGGTAAGCTTTCATGCCCTTGATCTGGGCAATGTAATACTTGTCGGTGGTGACAGCGCTAGAAGCTGGGACGCCTGATGAAAGAGGGTCTTCGATGAAACTGCCATCATATGTCAGTAACCAGTCAAGGAGACCCGCATTATGCGCTGCACTCACTTCTCAACAAAGGACTCGAAGTGCTCCTGGACCAGCAGGCCAATTCGATCCTCAACCTTGGAAATGTTGGCGGCGTCTGGAATCCTCGAGCTTCGGGGGACCTGGTCGTCTGCGAAGCCATCGGCCTCGCCGCCATAATCACTGGGAGTGGGTGCGCCCATGGCTTCAGAGGGAGGCCCTCGAGGACGACCTGCCGACGACGAGGGGTAGCCATAGTTGTTGGGTCTGGGGGTTGCTGCGGCCCGCGAGGGGGCATCAGACATCATGAATCCGGTGTCGCTTGGAGTGGCCATGGCGGGCGACACTGGTTTGTTATCTCGTGGGATTGGATCGGCTGCTCGCCTGGTGCACCTCGCTCGTTGTGGGTGGGAGCACTCGTCTGAAGCTGAAGGCTGCTTTGTGTTGGTTGTCGAGGTCTGGTTGTGGGGGAAACCAGGAAGTTTTGCTGGACCAGGGATTTAGGTGGGACACGTTGGCCGGCGCTAGTTGGGGGCCGGTAAGGCGCGACTGGAACGCGTCGAGGGGTCAATTAACGCGTCGCCACTTTAATTGACTGCATGAGTCTAAGCATACCCGGGAGCATGTTTAGATACCTGACTTGTTGCTTGTTCTGAGGGGTGAATACTTTACGACATCCTAATATTTCAAGGTTGGATGATATATATGCTATCACTTTTGGTTATTGTTGCAGAGGATGCGCAA
This sequence comes from Calonectria crousiana, assembly GCA_013406985.1. NCBI lineage: Eukaryota > Fungi > Ascomycota > Sordariomycetes > Hypocreales > Nectriaceae > Calonectria > Calonectria crousiana. The sequence continues at coordinate 24,484 of VTGD01000030.1, read as the reverse complement.
TGCCGTTTGGGTGTGTGGACAGCATCGTGCTCAAAATTAGTGAGTGCTATATCAAATTCATAAATCAAACGATGAGGATGATGATAACGAGTCCCGTTGCTCTCAGTCTCCACGGGTAGAATCTCATGAAATAAAAGGGCCCAGCCCAAATAGTGTACACTACTGTCATTCTCATGGCGAACCACGAGGCAATGTGGCTTATCAGCTGATGGTTCATCATTCGCAAGTGCAGTCTGCGCCTGCACTACCCGAAAGTGCAATAAACTGTCTGACACTGCTGCCTACTGCTGTACCTCTTTACTTCGTCTTTTAATGACGCAATTCATTTATTTTAGGCTAAATATACGGATGATTTTGATTGAAAGGCTTACTACAAGGCGTTCCGCGAGGAACGCGACCTACCACTGAATCTTGTTCAACGAGCAATGGTCTGGCCAGATTTCCCCTTCTTAATCTGAATTAACCCTCGAGTTTTACACCACACACATGTTGTTTGTAGCACAATAATACAAGAACGGTTTATCGAATCAAAACAGTCCCGGGGAAAATTGCAACTGTGACAGTATGGAATCGTTGAGTACTGCAGCAGGCTATCTTGCGCTGGTGGAGAAGGCAAGGAAACCAGTCAGTTTCCTACAGGAAGCCGCCGAGGTCGGTGATGATCTTCAGAATCTGAAACAGCAGGTGAGAAAAGAACCAACCAAGGTGACGCTGTTCACAATCTTTTGTTCTAACAGCGTGTGAGTAGATTAGTATTATCGATGCCATTGTCCAATACTATCGGGAGACATCCAGCCCATTCCCGAACGATCCGGCTCCATCACACACAATAAATTCTTTATCTATTGCTCCTGCAATCAAGGAATTAGAAAGGATTAAGGATGAACTCAGCGCGATTGCCACCGAGTGTGCACAACCACCGGACAATAAACTATCGCCAAAGGGGCGGCTTAAATTGTTACAGCGTCGACCAAAAATATCCAGGCTTTCTCAAAGATTCCGTGACGAAAGACAGAATATATACTTCATTCAACAAGCCAGATTTGAAGCCAGATTTGAAGCAATATTTGGGGCAATATTTGAAGCAATCTGCGAAGGACTGCAAAACAGGTGAGTGAACAAGCGAGCCCCGGCTGGCCTCCCCCATCCATATACTAAAATTTACAATAAGATCGGAAAGCTCCCCAGAGATTGAAGAGATGACAAAATTGTCAAGTGTCGACAGTGAAAAGAACCAAATCCAAGATATTTCACCACACGAGCGCGCCGTGGATGAAGGTATTTCTACACACACAGCCTTGAAGCAGAGCTGCTCGATGGGTTCCATGATAAACTTGAACAACAGTACAAGCTCCAAGATTTCAAAGGATTTACATGTAGCTGTTCTCAACTTTAAGTCTTTTTCACCAGATGGCCAAAAGTGCCGATGCAAGTGCCGCCTCAAACAGAACCGCATTCAAGGCCCGGCATATCTTCAAACTCTATTTGGGTCATTACTCGTTGACTACACCGTAAGATCTAGTAACGGCGTGTGCAAATGCTCCGAGTCTCAGCTTGGGCCTGCAAGAGAACCTCTCATTAATCTACAGTATCAGCTCCCGTCCTGGCTTTGGGCAAGAGAATGCTTGGTCAGAGCGACATACAGCAACTTTAGTCTAAGTTTCGCTCTGAGGCCTGCTAGAGTACTGGATTTCAACGACCCTATGTGGGGTTGGATAGACCGATACAGTGATGATTCTGGTCCAAGGGGTGACACTTTGCAGTACTATCCCCATGATCATGATCTCCATGGAGAAGGATTGATTGAAGTGAGCTATCTTTAGACCTGGAAAATTTCAAGAGCTACTTACTAAATGGACAACAGTACGCGATCAGCTGTGGTGCGTTCGGGGCTATAAAAGCTCTCTTGACGCAGTGGCAGAATTTGTTGAGGGAACAGGGCTTACCAAGGCAAGACAAGTCCATACTTCGACCAAAGTAACCGCAAAGCTAATAATCACCAGGGAGACTGGAATTCACGCAGAGTTTCAGTTAAAAGAAAATGAAGAAAAAATGGGCGATGACGAAATTTACTTGCTGAAAAAGGTGATTAGTTGGACTAAAGAGATGCCTGACTGTGACCCAACGAAGGTTCACCAAGCGGCTATTCGAGGCTCTGAGATGAACGAAGCGCTCAAACAAGAGGCTTGGGCGATAAATGAGATTGATCGTGTCGGACAAGCCCCCCTTCATTATGCCGTCAGAGAGGAAAATGTCAACGCAGTGCGAGAATTAATCGCTGCGGGTGCGGACATTGACAAGCCAAACTATGATGGGTGGACGCCACTCATGCTTGGTGCAAAAAGTGGCCATGTTGAGAGCATGAAGTTGCTATTAAAGGAGAAATGCAGCATTGAGAAACAGAACAGAGCTGGTGATCGAGCGATTCATATAGCTGTGAGCAATGGTTGCCTCGAAGCGGTTGAATTACTTCGAGTGGCGGGCGCCTCAGCCTCAGCACCTGGTTATCGTGACCGGACACCGTTGCACTATCTCGCTGAATTCAATGGCAAGGACTACGGGACCATGAAAAAACTAACATACCTGCTGTTAGAGGACAAGAGTGTGAATATTGAGTCCCGAGACCGCAACGGATTTACACCAGCTATGCTCGCGCTGAGATACAACAACCCTTTATTCCTGCGTATCCTTGTCGGCAACAAAGCGTCCTTGAAACCCATCAGTTTCTTATCACGTAACATTCTTCATATTGCGGCATATTATTCCAACCTCGAGCTTCTGGAATGTCTTGCAGGCCTGGAGGATGAAAAGTTTTTGGGCATTTACACTGAGCTTTGTGACGGTGATGGCGACACTCCGAAGCAGGGGCTTGAGTGGCTGATGAAGGTTTCTGCACTGGAACGAGGAATGGCTCGGTACCCTTCGCTTATCGAGCGACAAGCATTTGAGAAGCTGTACCGAAAGATTCGAGACGGAAATACCCAACACGAAATTCAAATGCTGGGAGAGACCGTTGGCGCACTGTCTAATAAAGACAGTGGTACAGCAAAAAAGCTGGTTGGTGACCTGGTCACGCAAAAGAAGGAATGGGGGCTGGACAATGATGTCGCATATTATCGTGGAATTCTTCAAAGAATCCATAATGCTGATTTCGAAGGAGTAATTTGTGCTTTGAAGGATGACATTTCAAATTTGAACGACCAACTGGGCATGTTGTCTTGTGATGGGGAGAACGCCAGTGCATCTTCTCAAGGTGGCGATAACTCTCCCGAGCTTTTGAGCTCTGAAGACGAAAATGAATTATCTGACTATGTTCTCGAATCCGGGGATCAATATTGTTCAGTTGAGATGCAGACACCGCGAAACATGGGTAACTGAGCGCCTGTGAATAAAAAAAGCAACCTGTTTGAGGCATACCGCATCGGAATGCGACGGATTGATGCAATGTCATTATAGTAGCTTTGCAAGTGTGAAATCGAAAGTCATAGTCAAAGTATAGTGAATCTCTCGAATAAGACGCAGGTCAAAATCAGTGATGAGAAGACACGAGCTGCTCTGGTCCTGGTCCTCGAGTGGAGAACAAGGCACAACGGGCTCTTATGATTCCATAATCGTGACTTACAGCAGTCATTGGAAATAAAACCAAAAGAATCTTAGAGTGATGATGTGAACGCACTAATAACCCTTGCTGTCGAAGATAAAAGAAGCATACCTAATTGTATGTACTTGTGAGCGAGCCGCAAGTTCCCAGAGTAGAGCGTCGTAACTCACGTTTACGCATTATTTCGCCCGGTGTGGCTGAGGACAATGGTGCCTATTTTGCAGATTGTCGAGTCTGTGATCTCTTCGGAAATGAAGTGTTTCCTGGGTCATGGCAGAGAGCGAGGGCAAGAGAGTATAGAATGTGGTAGAGAGGTTGATGAGGCAAAACTTTAAGCATTGATTGACGATGCTGTTGCGAACTCGGAAGTGAAAGAATACAACACAGCCCTTGAATGACGGTGGTGTAGGTACATGTCCAGCGTGGCTGCTACGTAATATTAATACCAGAAAGCCCCCAAGTCCAAGAAATAATTCTTAGATAAACACAATCATTTGGATATTTTTATTTATTTATTTTAGCTAAAGATACTAAGACCTGCGGTCTTTTTGCAAGGGCCCCATGCAGCAAACTAGGGGATTGGCAATCATTCAAGGGTTGTATTATACGGGGACCAAGCTCATTATGTATGTATGTTGCGTGCTAACATCATCGCTTATGGATTGGTACGTGGTACATGATGGTCGGTTTCCTACGGGTGTAAGGTTGGATCAGCGGGCAAGTTATAGCAGAAGAGTGATTCGAGCACGTTGCACCTCGGATAAAACGTCGAGGAGCATGCCCAACACTTTTGTGGAGGCCTGTGGTGCCAGATTCGCGAGTGTTTTGTGGTGCATTTGGTTGACGCTCGGATTTCTCATGGCTATGGACCCTTCATGTGTTGAATTTGACATGTCTGGTCCCAGCGCTGGTGATCTGAGGCCTGATTTCAATTTTTGGTAAACAAAGAAAAACTGGGGTGATGTTGCGGCAATTTTTCTTATCATAAAGCAGCGACAAAGGGTTCTGTCTCGTACTTGAGAGAGATGGCTGGTGCTGTGTGGGACGGATTGCAGAGTGACGAGGCGAGGGTACAACTCACATGCATGCAGTGTCCCATTCTGCGGCCCCTTGACGAGCTGAATGGTATCGCACCAGAGCCGGATCTGATGTGATCTGGTGCGACATGCATCTCTTGGCTGGTTGAGTGACAGAAATGATGGAAGCAGAGTGGCTCGCAGGTATTCCGGTGGCGCTGTGGCTATGCAGGCCGATAGAGGCTAGGGATGGGCGGGACGGGACAAAAGCTCAAGGACGGGACAAAACCAAGATACGGGACAAGAGGAGCTGACACACACTACTGGCAGGACGTATGGTCATGGCTGTGGTGGTGGCATGTCGTGTTGCTCAGTAAAGTACGACGACGACACATCATCAAGGTGTGGCTGGTTGAACCTGTTTGTTTGTGGAATTGGCCGATGTTCCATGGACAAATCAGAAGTGCCGGTGCCAAGAATTGGATGGGATGGATCCTGGGCGAGGATGGTGGCGCAACCTTTCCAGATGTCTCTGCACCAAACCAGTTGGTGTGCACTTCTGCTGGCGTGTGTGTGCTTGTATCAGACGGTCCGTTGACCCCGCCGTGGAATGTAACGGTTTAGTTTGGTAACACCAACTTTGATTAAAAGGGAGGCTAAAAAGAAGAAAAAAAAATAAACAAACCAAAAAAAAAGGTACGAGACGTTAGTTTGAAAGTAAAAAATTTCTCCTTTTCATGAGTAATTGCCGATGGGGTCGCATGATCCATTGCATCTTGATAGCAGCGCTGCGTCTTCTCCTCCAAAAAATTCCACCTCTTTTGGCATGGTTGACAGCAGGGCCAAGGCCAGAAACCCAGAAACTCGGGCCCTCCCCTGCACGGCTCACGCAAGTAACTGGGTCAAAGCGCTTACACAGGCCGTACTCTCCAGATCTCCATCACTGCAACGCTGACTGCAGAGCGATTGCCGATGGAAGACGTCACATTCTTATTTATTTCATTTAAATAATTTTTTTTGTTCTTCCTCCCCCCCTACTAGCCATCCACCAGCTCGCTGTCCCTCAATCAATCAGAAACCTCACGACATACGACACACTATCCAGACATGGCTCGAATGGTCTGACCCTACCGCTGGCGGACACTTCCGCTCGTCTCCCCAATGGATTCAAGATAGCGCTAGCCACCCGCTAACCCACCATAACCTTGCCCGCGACCCCGCTACAAGCCCACTAACGACAAGGCCCACCCACCACCGACCGAGCTTCCAATTCGGCCAATCACGTCCGGCACCTAACGTCATCCGTGGGTGATCCTCCCTGAGGCAGCTCCTCCTGTTTGTCGCACGACGAGCAGGGCAGGACGGGAAGAGGGAGAGCTTGCTTTGGCCGCGCACACACGATCTCTTCTCCTCCATCATCTGTCAACTGAGCCTCGTGGGCATTGAGCTCTCTCTTGTTTCGCTCTCTGTTTTCTCCCTTGCGTTGCCCATCAACTCTTCGTTGTCGCATGCGCTGTCTCTGATTTTCTGCACGAGGGCTTCTAGACGCGCTCTGTTCCCGTCCCTCCTCCACCTTCCACCTCCCACCTTGGCTTCGTCCTCCCTTCCCATCCCGCGGTGAGAGGTCGCACTTCCCGCTCGGCAATCGCAGGGAATACAGTTGCTCCATCCCCTCACGACTGTCGCCAGAGTGCTGGTGGAATTGGGGCTGCCCATCTTTTTATCCTTCTCTGAAGCTTGCAACGCTCTGCTTGCATTTTGTCGGTCGTTGAACAACCGCACTCACCTACTTTCGCGGCTCTCTCGGGCGCGTTGATATCGTTCTTCTCTCACTCCAAGACGCCTTGATCTTTGACCATGGGCTCCAATTGGAATCGCATGAAAGGCATGCTTGGCCTGGGCAATGGGGCCAACGGCACCAACGGCACCAACGGCTCGGGCTCCCACCGCCATGCCTGGCTCCACGAAGAAGAGCGCACTCGTAAGTTGCATTGCTCATGTTCCCCCCACTGCGCTGTACTCGAAGGACCAGAAGCCACTGACCTTTTGAATCTCAATTGTAGTTCTCCCTCATTATCGAAACCAAAACATAGACTCCGCAATCTCCCCAATTGATGTCACCCGCGTCTGTTTGCGACTACGTCACCTGGTCCGCGAATGCGTCCCTTGCGAGCTTGAGGAGGCTCAAATCACCCGCTCCCATAGCACCGTCATAACCAAAAAGGTTGTCCAGGCTGCCAGGGAAGCTGGTGGTTCTCAGCATAACGGATGTGTTGTATGTTGAACCCCGCTAATGCTATCTTTTGACATATCTAATCTTTGCTTTTTTTAAATTTTAGGTCTACGCTTTGCTAGTCAATATGCAATGGTTCCAGCATGAGGCTCTTCTTGAGCTGTGGGATGCTAGTCTCCACAATCTTCGTGCCACTGCTTGCGCTGTCATCGCCAAACAGATGTAAGTACTTTTCATTTTTTCATTTTTTGTTTTGTTTTGGCTCTTCTGACTTCTGGTTTCCGCCTTAGAATTGAGAGTGAGGAGGATATGGAGTACTTGCTCCACACTATTCTCTTGCGACGATACTCATTTATCGTCGACCATGTTCCAACTGCTCCAGTGAATGTCATCGAGAAAGCTGTTGACTTGCATGCAGTCCGCGTTATCGGCTCATCAGGTTACCAGAAGTGTATTGCCTATCTCTGGCGTGGCTGGCTCGTCCAAGATGAGGATGACCCGTCTGTCTTTGTCGATTACAAGGACAAGGATAATTGTAATTTCGTCACCCACATGGATCCTGATCGCATGCGTGCTCCTCGCAACCAAAACGCAGCCCAGGTTCTCTTCTCTCTCATCTACCTTGGTCTCTACACTTTAGCCATCAACTCGGTCAACCCCAATGGTGAGATGGATGGTGCCGAGATCGCTCTCTATGTCTTTACTTTTGGCTTCGTTGCTGATGAACTTGTCAAACTCTACAAGGCTGGGTACCATATTTTGGGTTTTTGGAACGCCTTCAATGGCACTCTATATGCGTTCCTGACCGTATCACTCATTTTCCGTATCATTGGTCTTTTCTTCACGAAAACTCACGAATCTCATCTTCACTATACTAAGCTTAGTTACAACATGCTCGCCTTTATCGCCCCCATGTTTTGGGGTCGTCTACTTCTCTACCTCGACAGCTTCCGCTTTTTTGGCGCTATGTTGGTAGTACTCAAGGTCATGATGAAGGAGTCCGTCATCTTCTTTGCTCTCCTCATTATTTTGATCATCGGTTTCTTGCAGGCTTTCATTGGTCTTGATCTTACTGATGACAATGTTGCTGGTGATATCTGGGCTATGGCAGAGTCTATGCTGAGAGCAATCATGCAAAGTCCCGAATTCGGCGCAATCGAAGGTTTCGCTTACCCATGGGGTCAGATTCTTTACTACTGCTTTACTTTTGTTGTGATGGTAAGTTGAGCAACTCACCCTATTGCTTGAATCAAGGCTTATATGGTTCTCCAGATCATTCTTCTCAACATTCTCATTGCGCTCTACAATTCGTCCTACAGCGACATTTATGAAAATGCCGATGACGAATATTTGGCCCTGTTTGCGCAGAAGACGATGCAATTTGTTCGGGCCCCCGATGAGAACGTCTACATTGCTCCCCTCAACCTTGTTGAAATGGTTGTTTCGGTTCTGACTGAGTGGTGGATGCCCAAGAAGACGTACGAGTTTCTCAATGACTGTGTCATGGCCGTTCTCTATTCGCCTTTGCTATTTGTCACCGCCTATTTTGAGACTCGCACTGCCCATGATATTCGCCGCAACAGGGCCCGTGGCGAGGAAGATGATGATCAGATTCATGAATGGGAACAGTTGGCCCATTCCATGGACTTTGAGGCAGAAGGCTGGGCAAAGACGTGCGCGACCGCCAAGCCTAACGTGGAGGAAGAACCAGCGGTGCTCGAAGTTCGCAAGCTTCGTGCTGAGGTTGAGGACCTGAAGTCCATGCTCTCTGGTATCACCAGAGCTATTACTATGCAGGCTGAGCAACAGCAAGAGAATTTGAGGCTCATGACCGAGACTACGAGGCTGACGGCAGAGATAACTCGGGCGAGGTCCAGAGAGGCCGCCCCGGATGCAGAGGCCTCAGAAGTACCCGAGACTCCAGTAACTATTGAAGGGACCGAGTCAGAGGCGCCGGAGACATCGGAGGCTGGCGACACGCACGATGCGCCAGAGGCATCAGAGACATCAGAGGCTCCAGGGGGGCCAGAGAGCAGCAAGGCTGGTGGGAAGAAGAAGAAGAACAAGAAGAAGAACAAGGGCGGCGCGGGAGGCTCCGGCGCATGAAGACTAAGTTGGTATTGAGGGGACCTGAGTGTATTTCTTTCTCATTAATTTGGCGATGATGTTTTCTTATCGGATTTCGGTTCCTGTTAGTAGTTTTCGGCCTGGAAGCGCGAGATGGGTATCGGTTTTCTATGCCATGATTGCATGTTTTACGGTTGTGTTATGCTGGGATTGTTCGAGTATGAAGTGAATAATTCGAGATTGAGAGTTGAATTATGAGTGAAAATTGCATTTTTCGAAATTGATTTCTACTGTGACCACTTGCACACCACTTACTTCCTATGACACAGCTCATTTGGACAAAACCGCTGTTACTGAAGTGAAGTCGTTACATGCATAAAATGGTGATATAATTAGAGGGCTATATTTCGACCTCCATTCTTGGCATTTAATGATTTCACCTCGTCTTCTGTCATGACATGGGTAGTTCGCTTCACTCATAGCTGGGTGATAGCCAACGGAAACAGTCTCATATGGATAAAGTTAAACAAGGCAGTTTTGACAAACAGATATTTTAAACTTGTCGGAACTTTTTTGTCCTTGATGTAGCTTTTGAGACTTGGCCTTCATTTTCTGAAAATCCGTGGTTGAAGCCATGTCAGAGTGCATCCGTAACCGCTAGCACTTGGGGACTGTCGTTTCATGATAGCGAAATTTATGCGTATATTTATGAAATGAAGGAGAGGATGGTTAAAATAATCGGATTAGATGTATTTTGGGTAATGGATCTGTGATTGTAACACCAAGACCTGGATATCACGTCCATTTCCGCGTCGCCATCGATGTCCTTTCGCCTCTTTCCTGAGAAGCGCAATAATGTATTGGCTTGACTTGCTCATCTGGTGATAGAAAACCACATGTTTGTTTTCTCCCCTTTTGATGGCCCTCTGACTAATATTGGTCGGATGGTATTCGCAGGCTTGTTTTTTTGCTATTTCCTGTATCCGTTGCCGTTGAGGCCTTGTGGCGAATGATGCAGAAACCTATTTGAGGTAATGATACGACTCAGCTGAAGGGCAATCAACAACGAACAGGGTAAATAGGCCAATAGCGTGTGCAGAAGACCTGGTCAGATTACGCGGGCAATCTGCGCTGTTGGTCGATTCTTGGCAAAGTCAGCGCCTGCATGGTCAGCACGCGCAAGCCAGGGGGCCGACAATCCGCACTGTCGTCGTCCGACAACCCGAGAGACGTCTCTGTACACTTTCCCAAATATGTTGCGCATTTTGGGACTTTGAACAGCGTTTTGAGGCAAATGAATCTGTACCAAATATATGTTAAAGAGACATTAGGCTCAACGACTAATGCAGCGACTTCCTTGCCAACTACCACTTGTGGATGTAATAATACCATCCGCATCCAATGGCGGCGCTCGATACTCCTACAACAAGTGCGCAAAATCTCTTAGCTGCCGTGGCCATCAAGTCTGAAAAGATTTCCTCTTCCTTCTTCTTCCATCCCACGGACCTGGTATTGACGTGCGGAAACGGCTCGTCGGGCACAGGCTTGCCCAAGAACTCACACAGCGGCTCCCAACCGTCCTCGACGCTCCACTCCAAAAGCCGCTCCTTGGGAACCATGCCGCGCACCATGTTGCAGTGCTCTGATGAAAAAAAAAGGGGGTTGTTAGAAGAATGCGCCCGGAAATGTCCACCGCGGAGGGAAAACTCACCCCTGTACACCCAAGCTCCTCGGGCCGCAGTGCATTCTGCAAACCCGCCCCGCGCGTCGAGACAGCGGAACATGGCTGGCCAGAGAAAGCGCTCGTACACGTTCCAGGCCCAGAAGGGCGCCGCGTCAAACCAGTGCAGGATGTAAAACGTCCAGTTGTTGTTGACGGCGATCAACGACCCGTGCATGCTGCCCATCCAGGCCTCCAAGTCCTTGCGCGTGTTGAGCACAACCTTTGCGTCGGGATACGCCTCAATCATCTCGGCGGCGAACACGCTGCCGGCCGCATCGGTGACCGCCGTGCAGTGCCCCATGAGGGCGTCAAAGTCTTCCGCCGTGATCCTCACGTCGCCCCGCGGCTGTTCCAGGCCGGGCTCGTTGCTGTCCCCAAGCCACTTGCGGCGCACCAGGCGAGCCCAGCCGGGGGCGCGAGTTGGCTTCTCGAAGATGACGTCCCAGCCATGGTGCGTATGGTCGTATCCCAGCTTCAGAAGGGCTGCCTGGAGCGATTCCGTAGCAGAGCGAGGGGGGCCCACGCAGATGACCTCCAACGGTTTGGTGCGCTGGCGAGGAGGAGGCTCGGGGAGGTTGTAGACATAACGCTCTAGGAAATGCCACCAGGCAGATGTCAAAACCATTTTCTCTTTTCAAGATATCAAGACAAGGGACTTGATGAACTATAAAGTTATAAAAAATAAAATAAAAAGCTGCTCGCTTCTCCTCTTCTTGTTCCTCCGTTCCTTTTATCAACAACTGAACTGTATTGCCCCGCTGTTTGGGACCCAGGCCGGACCAACAACGCAATGAGTGCGAGATGATGTCATGATGCGCATATAATGGAGAAATGGGCCGCTACATGATATATGTTGGTTGGTGTTTACCATGTTTGAATTTTATTTGCAGAAGCCCATGATCTCCAAGCCCTTCATTCGCAAGCCTCACCTGTTGTTGGTTGTGCTGCGCACAAGGAACGTATGTTTACGTGAGACGAAAACCAGGCGCATACTGGGCGCATCGCTAAAATGCACCTTTTTCTTCAGCTGAAGCGTTTACCAAGCAGACATATGCTGATTTGGATTCGGAGATTGCCAAAAATGGTTTCTCACTGGTGGATACCAACAGGGCTCCATGGTAGATTTCCACTTTATTCAGCACGATATCACTCTCTTGGCTCAGAAAATACGGAACCCCAAGAGTGATGTCGGCTTTCGGCTCGTCGGCCAGAGCCCTGATTGGCGGACACCAAGCTCCTGCTGATGCTCCTGCTGAAACAACACCAATCAAAGCCCTGGAATGTCGGCTCTTATTGGAAGGCAAGAGTTGAACCTTTTCGCCAGAGCGAATTGATGAGCTGGCCAATCTCTTTCTACCAATGAATAAATATGTCCCATCTAGTCTGAAGCTTGGTTGCAGCTGCTGGTGTTTTGGATAACACTGAGGCGAATTAACACGGACTTATTACTTGGATTGCAGCTACCCTTTTCCTCCGCATGCCGCAGGTAGTTTCTTGTGCTCAAAGCAAAGATGAATGCTCTTCGTTTCCAGGAACAACGGTCATGCCCTGCGCAAAGTCATTCCTGCGATGATTTTCGCCTCAAGACATGGGAAACTCAATAAAATACGGCAGTGCAATAATAGTAGTATGAGATGCAAATTTATATACACACACGCACACACATATATATATTCGAGTTAGAGATGACTGGGACACAATCAAGTCCCATGTCATTAAAAAGAATCCAGAACGAAGGAAGGGCCTCAATAACCCGCTTCAATATATTATCTGCACCGCCCCCCCTAAACCGGCTTGAACTCTGCCGTATCAACCCAGCCTGCGTTTCCAGATGTGCACTGAAAGCCTGCATACAGGTGTAGACTACCGTCGCTAATCATGGTTTGCGTAAACGTGACCTCGAGGCTGAACTGATCCCACAAAAGGCTTCTTGAGAGGTCATTTATTGACATCTGGAGCTGGTCCTCACTGCCCATGAACTCATGTGTCGCAACGAGGAAGGCGAAAGAACATCCCAGCTGGGTGGTTTCGGTAACGCTGAACCATGCCGAGAATTTATACGTGACCCCGGGTGTGAGTTTGGTGCTATCAAGGGTCTGTCGAACATAAAAGCTGGCGTCCGGGCCTGATTCAAAATAAAGTTTGGCGGAGCCGGCGCCGTCGCGCTTGTGAGTTGAATCGACGCTCAGCTGGATGTCCTCGGTGGCGGAAAGAATCCAGGGCGAGGGGTCGGTGGCGGAATCATCAAATCCAGGGTTTACAAGGTAATTGATGGTGGGCTCGGGTGTCGCGCTGGTCGTTGTGTCATCCGTGGTAGTAGGACTCTCAGTTGTGGTCAAAGCGGGCGAAGAAGTCAAGCTGGTGGTCGGTTCACCGGACGTCGTGCTGATTGATGTGGTGGAGGTTGCATCCGCTGTGGAAGCAGACGCGGAGTCGGAGGTGAGCTCCGAGCTGGCAGATGTGCTCGCAGAGTCTGCGTTCAATGTCGTGCTGGAAAAAATGCTCGACGTCGAATCTGTCGTCTGGGTAGCAGATGTGGTGATGGATGTGGAAATGTCAACAGTGGCAGTCGAGGAAACAAGATCGGTCGACAATGTCAAACTGGCGTCGGGACTTGGCTTCGGGCGGCACGTTCGCGCCTCCACGGCCGGAGCCAGCAAGCTGCAGACTCCCAGCAGAGAGGAAAGCTTTTGCAGACGCATCTTCAAGTGAGTGATGAAGAAGTTGAATTGCAGACATCAGAGCCAACTCCTTGACTGGGACATGTTTAGTTAAATGCGTTGGCTCGCTAGTCAGCCCGACACGCGGTACGCTCTGGTGGCTGTGATTAGCCTCGAAGGCATTTCTCAACTGTATTTACTAGTGCCAGCCATGCTGGATGGTGTGACAGGGGTTACCTTGAGTCGGATCTAAACTGATCGTCCCTGATCGATCAAGATTGGCCAGAGGCTACCAAATTTCCACTCTGTTTCTGCCTCCAGCATGTCATAAGTGAAGTTCCAAGATTGCAAAAAGCTGAGACATGAGGGCGAGACGAAAAAAAAACACAGCGCTGATAGCTTTTATTTGCAGCATCCACATGACCGCAACCCAGCTTCTGGGCCACTTCTTTATTCCATCTCAGAATCCGGTGGCTTTGAATTGGAGAGCTGATTTGATACAGAAAACCGACCTCTATGGACATTTCTATTTGTGGAGACAATATCGAAATTAACACACTTTAGCGTGCCTTGTTTGACGCCACGGCCAAAATTTAGCGAGTAGGGCTGCCCTACTGAAGCCTAACATTAAGCTAGAAGCAATAGTTAAAACACGATTGCTGGATCATGCACTTAGCGGCAATAGTTCGCAATCAGATAAACCCCAAATTCAGGGGCAGAAAAACAAGCTCTATATCTCCGTCTTCGTTCACTTCGCTGTTCATAGTTGTTGATGCCACTAAGACGCATCACCATTTACACTCACCATGATGCGTCCTTCTCGCACATGTGTGTACTGGATTGCCACCGAATTAGTCTTCTCAGTAGAGGAATACTCTGCGTTGCTCAAGTTGCGCTGTAAAGCTGTCGGCCGCATCGACAAGCCTGACACGAGTGCTGCAGCCACTGTCATCAAGTTCAGTGACACATACCATAATGCCTAGATTTCATTTTAGTACATGTGTCATATCAAGAGGTGTTACGGGATGAAAGATACTGCTACCTTTTTCTGCGACTTCAAGTTCGAGGTGGTGATTCAACAAAGGAAAGCGAGCTCCTGGAACTTGTTGTTGCTGTGCAAACAGAACGTTGCTCCACCTGAGTGGCTTGGCAGGCCGGCAACGCCACCAGCTCTCTCAAATCGCTAGTTTATGAATGTATAAAGAACGCCACTTCTGCATGCACTGACTAATATGGGAAGGGTTCAAAGTATGATCCTGATGAACATGGTCAAAGTCGGAAGCCCGTGGCGAAGCACTATGCAGTATAGGATGCATTGCAGGTCATCTGGACCTACAGCAAACATTCATGTGTCAAAGCTGGAAGTTGGAGTATTAATTAAACCACTCAGACCTCCCCATTGCTCGCACCTTCGGTAAGACGCACGGCCGAAGCCATTCGAATATGTCAAGTGAAGCTCGCAGCCAGCCACAGTTTGGGTCGCCAAGACAAATAGTTTGCATCTCAGCTCATGAAAAAAACGCCCTTTTGCATATTCGCTTTCGTGTGCCAATAGTCAACTCAGACTCTAGCTGGAGTACCGCTGTGTGTACCACGTGTGCGTTTCCTCAGCCCGCCACACTCGAGTAAGAGGTATGTATGGCTGAGAATGGACCCCAAAGTGGTCTGGACAATCGTGTTGAGTGTGATGAGTTGCGCAGACTATTGAATTTGAACTAGTCCCAAATACGTGTGCTGTATCTGGCGTGGTGTGCCTTGCCCAAGCTATATAAAGCGTCTCATTCCGCGCCTTGATGTTGTTATGAACACTGGCAGATTCAGCTTCAATCACCGTTCGCCTTTATCATTTCCACTCTCCATTCAAAAAACCTCCATCATGTCTCACGAACAGCCAGAATTCCTTTTCCAATGCAATATTCAATGTGAAAACGGTCTTTTCGTGGACCTAAACGGAGGAGGTGGCAAGGCCCCAGAAGTTGCTGGCGTGTGAGTTGAAAATCTTCAAAAAATGCTGCCATGATGTGCTATTACTCACCATTTCACTTATTGCAGCAAGAGCGACAACAATAAGATCAATGTGAATCAAATTTGGAAAATTTATCTTGTTCCCGGTTCCGGCATTAACCAAGCGGATCGAGTCGTAATCGAAAACATTGGAAACAGTCAAGTCCTCCGTGCCAAAGGTATGTAAATAAAAAATAAAATAAATAATTCAAAAAAACCTTGTTTGGTATTCGATTAACCATTGCATTTTCAGGCCACGAGAAGAATCTTTTTTGCTCGGTCCTCTCGCACGACTGGTTGGAAAATGAAGATGCCCAATGGGTTTTGGAGGGCAGCAACGTCCGAAGTGTGGTGGATGGTTCCATCGTCAGGTAACTAGTGAGGCTCCCTGGAGGCTTCTCTAACTAACATACGGATCCATATAGGTTCCGCAACGTCAAGTTTAACACATGTTTCATGGACATTTTTGGTAACCATACGGAGAATCTGACTCCGATCCAAACTTATGAAGAAAATGGAGGGCCTGCCCAGAACTTTAAAATTTGGAAGCGCTAGGAAAATCCGTTTGGATACAGGGTCAGCTCACGTGGTAGTATTTATTCTTCTCTCCTTGTGCGTTTGATTACGCAAATCAATCTCCGTTGGTATTGTGTTGGGGTCAGGAACAGTGGTTTCGCAAGGGTTAAGTGTAGGTAGGTCGGGTAACCTGTCGGGCCGGTCACAACACCGGAATTAGTAGGATAAAGGCCTCTGGCTGCAACACCAGATTGGCAAGATAGCTTCGTATCAATCAATGATTTTTGGCCCTATTTCAAAGATTCCCCTTCAAGGACCGTTCGATCTGGGGGACCTCATGATGTGTATGATATTTATTTCGGCTCAGCTGCTGTTGGTCATTATTTTCTTTTACTACGATTACTAGTACTTGTAGCAACAGCTGAATTCGGCTGCGTTCACTACCCGAAGTTACAGTCCGGTCGCGTCGTGTTGGGCCTAGTGTGTGGTTTTTCTACACTAATTCCCTATCCCCATTTTAGTGTGAAAGACATGAACATGTCGAACAATTTCTGACCACACAATCAAATGCACCAAGTGATACAAAGGAAATAATTGCTATTATATCAAGCCACCATTGACTATTGCTTGTCAAACCCATCTGGAGGGATGATGTACCAAAACCCTGGTTTGAATTAGGTACATATGGGAGCCTAGATGGACGAACCACTAGTCTGAGGCTACACGCTGACATAGATCATTAAAGGTTACAGCTTCCATATATAATTCATCTAATGATTATGCGATGTTGACAAAACTCATGAACGAGCCATCTCGCTTCCTGCCATGTATCATGATGGAACATGATCCTTGTTTCTGGGCCTCGACTTTCCAAACTCCCATTTGGGGATTTATGTGGAATTTATTCTCTAGCCTTGCAGAAACATACTGCCATTCGATCATCCCATCAACCCAGACAAGGATACGAGGTGTAGGTGGTTGATGCTGGGGTAGTTCGGTGGTAATAGTGGAGTCACTGACGCTTCCTTGTTCCAAGGATGGTCCTTTCTAAATTCTCGAAAACGCCCTAGCTGCAAAATCCCATGTCCCGGATAATAGGGTAAGTGAACCGGATTGTCTATCGGGGGAGGATTCGCAAGGCACGGTCCGATTGCGTGTGACACCAAAATCAACAAGGGTGGGGGTCATAGTGCTTACTCTGCTATGCTCCTCCAAATCCTGACTCGTTCATCTGCTTTGTTTTGATTTCGTAAATCTCATTCCCGCAAATCTCACCCAGATCGTACCTCGCGAGATAGCAGCTTAGAGAGTATGAGCCTCGCTCCAGCTACAGCACTGTCTGGGGCACTGCTTGCCTCTGCAGAATGGCTGCAGTCCCTGGGTCTGCTGCAGGATGGGACCCCTCGGTTATTGGCAGGGGTTGCATTAGCTCTCGTTGGTCTCTTCGGATTGAGGAAAGCCAGCGACATCTTCAGCCAGGCCAAACTCAACAACTACACTAAAGATGTGTACGACTGGCCACGCGAGGTGGTTGTCGTGACTGGGGGTTCTGGCGGTATTGGAGCTCCCCTCGTACGGAAATTTGCTGAAATTGGCGCTACGGTCATCAACCTCGACATTGTGCCACCAAGAACCACACTACGTGCGTCCTCCCTTCAACTTACAAGAGGCGGAACCTAGCTGCTAACTGTGCATGTTGAACAGCGGCGAATGCCCACTTTTACAAGACGGATCTCGCAAACATTGCGAGCCTCAAAGACGTTGCGGCTCAGGTTCGCCGCGACCACGGGGACCCGACGGTGCTCGTCAACAACGCTGGGGTTTCCAAGATGCTGTGCCTCCTCGAGGAGAGCGAGGACGATGTGCGCCAGACGTTTGACATCAACATTGTATCCCACTTCGTCCTGATCAAGGAATTCCTGCCAAAAATGGTGGAGCACAACCACGGCCACGTCGTGACGGTTGCCAGTATGCGAACCTTCGTAGCGGGGTCCAGAGGCGCCGACTATGCCTGCACCAAGGCGGCCGCGCTGGCCTTGCATGAAGCTGTGGGACAGGAAGTGCGGAACCAGTACAACGCCCCCAAAATCCGAACCAGGTCAGCGTGGACGCTCCCCCCGAGAAAGTTGTCATCGTTGGCTGACTGTCGCGCAACAGCATTGTGCACCCCTCCTTCGTCCGAACACCCATCATTGACAAGGTCATTGACTATGCCGAAGCTCGGTATACCATTCTTGACCCCGAGCATGTGTCGGGCAGCATATTTAAACATATTCTCTCTGGCAACAGCGGCCAGCTCTTCTTCCCCAAGAATTTGTCCGTGGCAGCCGGCATTAGAGGGTGGCCGGCGTGGCTTCAAATAATTGTCAGAGATAGCCAGTTCAAAGGCACAGTTCCCTATCATGTCCGGAATAAGAAGTAGCATGTTTCAAGGGAGTGAAACGCTGACGAGGGTTGCGAAACCGGCCTGTCAGCAGCACATTGTATCACAGCACAATACAGTAGTACATGGGGGTTGATAGGGGGTTAAAGCATGCCCAATTTTATTAATCCTACATTCGCATACGTAAAGAACCTGATGACCAAACCGTGGTTCCTTTCAAAGCCACCTTATTTTCTAATGGCGAATAATGGCCCTTCCTGATTTCGACCCCTGCTTATTTTGAAGGAGGGAAGTATTTTCTGTCTCGAAGTCAGCATGTATGAAACCAAGTCAGGTGGGGGGATGGAGGTCAACTCACGGAATAGCAGAGTTGTACGCATCCACGTCCTTTTGCTCAAATGTCACAAAGACAACCCGCAACAGCTTCTTGCCATGCTCGCCATCCAGAAAGTTGCGCACCGTCTCGCAAGCGACCCCAGCGGCGTCTGGAGAAGGGTAGCCGTAGATGCCCGTGCTGATGGCGCTGAAGGCGACGGATGAGAGGCCGTTGCTGACGGCGAGCTCGAGGCTCTTCTGGTAGCAGCTGCGCAGGAGGGCCTCCGGGTCGGTGTCGTAAAAGTACTTTGGGCCGACGGTGTGGATGACGTGCTTGGCGGGCAGCTCGTAGCCCGCCGTGATGCGGGCCTCGCCCGTCGGGCACCCGCCGAGCGTGGCGCACTCCTTGACGAGCTGTGTGCCGGCCGCGCGGTGGATGGCGCCGTCGACGCCGCCGCCGCCCAGGAGGCTCGAGTTGGCCGCGTTGACGATGGCGTCGAGCCGGAGCCGCGTGATGTCGCCGCGGATCAGGCCCACACGGCCGTTGACGTCGGCGCTGGCGGGGAAGAGGGCCGGAAGCGCCTCCTTGAGAGCCGCCTGTTCATAGAGCTCGGTGATGATAGGAATCTGCGCGAGTCCTCTGCCAGAAGCCATTTTGTTGCAACCGATACGGGGCACGAGGTATTTGTGTGTGTGTTGGTGGAAGAGTGGGAAAAAAATTTAACAAGGCTGTTGGGAGTCGGATCAGACTGGTTATAAGCACATGGGTCGCACCTCTCTCCCTTCTTCGCGGGAAGCCTATTCGTCCGTGTCGCAATGTGCAACAAACAAAGGTCGGTTGTGGACGTGTTTGTTTATTTTGCCCAGGAACGATGCAGAAGGGGAACAACGCGAAGAGAGGCCAGATCTTTAGGTTAACCTTCCTATAGAAGCAGGATGTCAACAGGCTGTGCAAACCGGCAGTCTGCTCAAGGTAATTTTCTTGTTTGATCAGCTACGGGTGTTTCTGATGCAGCCCCCAACTGCCCCGCGTTTCCTCCCACTTGCCCCGCCAACATGAACTGCCGCATCATCGTCTTATCTAATCAGCCCATGGCATTTCATTTACTTCCACCAAAAAGAAATAAGCGGTATGCTCAACCAGGTGATCCAGGAACCGGCTCAGAGAGGTAGATTACAAACTTTACCATGTCATTTCATATCCACAACCTTTTCGAGGCTACCGGGGACGTCATGAGTGCAAAAGGCCATTTGGAATTGTAATCTAGTTATCATGCTCCAGGTCATGATCCGAATACGACTACGACCTTTATAAGGCGCATGGAGGAATTCGGCTTGAGTGCCGGGATGCAGTTGGAGACGAGATGAGAAACTGCCTCATATTGTAGAAAAAAAACATTTCCATTTCCTCCTTTCTCTTAGCTGATTCCATGTTTTTCTCATGAAAAGTTGCTTCAATTCCCCATCATGATTCACCTCGCTTGGTCTTCAGCGGAATCAAGCCCAACCATCTTGCTAACCTTGGTTCCATCAGCACTCGACCACTCACATTACCCGAGAAGTCAAAGCCGCTGGACTGGATATTCAAAGGCAAAGCTTGTCCGCCCAGCTGACCACAGAATTGATGGCGACTAAAAAATAAAATAAAATTCTTCTCTCTCGGCACCAAACATTACTATGTTCTCCTCAAAAAGCTTCCAAGCTCTCTTTTTTCGCTTCGAACTTTGTCCAATTATTTTGCTGGTCCTATCGATGACCACGTCCCTTTGCTTCGACCCACGCCCCAGACATCCTTCGAGCCCTGTATTAACCTCAAGGCTTGCACCGATCCCGGACATACTCGTGCTGTTATGGTCTGAACTGGTGAACAGTCTGTCGCTATTCCTCGAACTTCTCGGCCTGCTCTCGCTACCCGCATCTAGTACCCTTGCTGCAAACATGCTACCCTATACTATCTATTGTAATTCGTCATCCCCAGCATCGCCCTGCGCCTTTTGATCTTCATACTTCGCCATCTCCTCTGACAGCTGCCATTCCCCCGCATAGTCAATGCCTTCGAGGTTAATTGCAGCTGAGCCATGGATTTGGTCCTGGAAAGGCAATTCCCCCGTATTGAACCTGTGTCTCAGTGGCTTTCGGGGCTCTAGGAGATGGATTCCTTGTCTGGACCATGGTAAATATACACTATTCTCGAGACGTCCTACAGTGCAGTGGTGAATGTGACTTTTTTGTCTCCATAAATCTTGTGGCGAGTCGAAGTTCCGGATGCATAGCTTCCCACAGCCTGTCATTTGTCCAGTGCCTTCATTAACTCCCGTTGACGTCTCAGTCAAATCTGAGAACCTACTTGAGTATAATATTCGTCTCATTCACCGTCATATACGCGAGGAGAGGTTTAATGCTATTAGTTCCATGTTGGCTTGTATCTATTCACCTGTCGCGGTGGAGCAATAATTCCTCTTGGCTTGAGTTACGGGCTTTAGCGTGAGAGGGTTATTGTAATGAGTGCAGTGACCCGTTGATATCAGACTGAGCATCTCCTATGGTGAAGTGATCTTCTGCATGCATCCAAACAAAGCATTAGATTAAGTAACCATTGAGCCAAAATGGCTTGCCTCGTCTATTGTCAAGCCTCCGAAAAGGGCACCTTGCTACAATTCTTCAATCTTCTTTTTTTTCTTTGTATTTTCTGAGCTATATCTCATCAATTGAATCCAATTTCTGCATATGGATTCTCCCCTCGGCCAAAAAGTCGTTCATATGGCGTCCCCGTGAAGCAGCCGACTTTGTCAATCGATCAAGAAAGCACCTTGCCCGTGCGGATGTCGCCGCCTGAGAAGAGCTGGCGACTCTCGGCCCTTGTGGATGAGGTAGTTGATCACCCATCTGCCCGGCCGCAAAAAATACCGAATCTCCCTGCGTATTTCGTCGGGTCCATGATTTTGTCCCGGGTCTATGGCCGACTTCATTCGAGTCGCAAGGCATTCGTTTACGGACCACTCTGTCTTTTCTCGTGTTGGCCCAGTGTCCTCCCAATCTGTGTCAGTCCAGGCAGAAACATACAAAGTATGCTTCCGGCTGCCGTCTATGGAACGTTTCGGCGGTATAAGATGTTCAATTAATACAATGTGGCGTACATCGTGATGGCATGGGCCGAGCCAAACATTGCCGTGAACATGACGGCTGCGATGCCGCACCGCTTGGGACTCGTCGGAAACTTGGGCATCTTAATTGGGAGAAATTTCACAGGAGCGATTTTTGGAAGGCTCTTGAAATCACATATAAGTGCCGATTACTACGATGAGTATCCAAAACAATAAGATTTCGGACATCTAAAAGAGGCACTGTTATATGGCGACTATGAAACACAAACGACAGAACAAAGACATGCACAAAAGGCAAGCTAACTGTAATATCCACATTGAATTATTATCACCCGATCGTCGCTCCATTTAGATTTCCGAGAGTTCATTCCAGTTAGAATAGCCAAGCAGAGTGGGATGATTAAAAATGTCAACAAAAAAAACTTCTTTGAAGCAGAAGCTCTAACTCATACATGTATTAAACGCGAAGCGAATTAAAACTTGAGTATCAGAAAACTTGGAATTTTCTAAGAGGGTGTGCCATGTGTCACAATCCCATGTGTAACGCAACAGATAGTGATTCACGTGCAAATCATACTGTTGGTCGACATTCTGACAGTGTTTGCAAACAAAGCCAAAAAGCCCGAATGGCTGTGAAGACACCAAATTTGGCCATGAGGCAGTAGTTAGGTCGATTCCGGCAGATATGGCGGTCATTGTCTTGGTCTCATATTCTAATGTCTCAATCAAACACGCAGACGTAATGCCGACCGCTTCTAGGCTTGCATGGTGGGACTCCAAATATACGGTGAGCATCCGGGGGTGGCTCTTTGAAGTCTGGGGCCCCGCGATATCGAAGACTCACGGTCCATGCCGTTAACGAAGAGAGAAGTGGCGCAGTCGCTTAGGCTCGAGGCCTGGGTGGTCAGCGTCTGTAACATTCCTATATCCCCGGCCATGCGCGTGTGCGTCAAGGCTGACGAGAGCTCAAGAATCGGCGTTAGAGGTCGCATCAAGCTGAGGAGAACTTTATCCCAGGATACTTTGATTCGTGTGCAGTGGGCAGCGCCATCCCACACTCAATGGCCACAGTAGGAACAAAGAAATGGCCGTCTCTGGTCCGGACCAAGCCTGCCAACGCGCCCAGACAAACACCATGGCCCGGCAGCTCCAGCACAGTACCTATCTGCTCCATCACTTGAGCTCAGCTTGGAGCTCTGGAGTTCGCCATGCAAAGCAGCCACTAAAATAAAAGTGCCGTGCCAACGTGGCACAGACGTTGATTGGGAATGGAAGAGTGCAGTGGATAAACCGTGCCCCACCAACCCCAAGCCAGGGCAATCGGGTTTCGGTGATTGGGAGGTGGCAGAGCAAGTCTGAGGCCCGAGGTCTGAGAAGTCGATACACGGTACGTACTGTGCTACAATGGTCTGCTCCAGTTCCGGAATGGTCGCTTCCCGCTTGTTTGTTTGTTGGGGGTTGAGGGCGAACGGGCCAGTGCCGGAGCCTTGCAGGGTGTGCGGTGCGTGCAAAAAGGCCTTCATCCCTCATGCGGAATCTCGACATCTTGCTGCCTCGGCCAGGTCGGTGCCATGATCAGATCGCCACGCCTGAGGCATCTTTGCTTTCTGCGAACCCCTCGGCCTGAATGGAAAATTTTTGGCAAGAACCTGCTTGGGTGGTGACCAGGGAGCCCGGCCTGTAGCCAGCCCTTTAGCCAACCAAGGCTGAGGGATATCTGAGATGCAATATCAGCAAGGCCGGCGCCATAATCGCACGGTACGGGATAAGAGTAATCGCATGGAATTTCAAGACATGGGCGGCCAGCCAGTAGCTCGCTCAAATAAGGGAGATTCAGAAACCCAAATTTGGATTGAGCGCCTAAATGTGATGAGCCGTGTCTGCAGCATCTGCAACAGACATGGGGTCTTTGTTACGAGTAATGCGGGTGGCGGTTTAGCAATAATTTGGTTGGCCTCAGAGCTCGTCTGTAGAGGACCGACCACCTACAAGGTTAACCAACAAGAAGCCTAACAGTGATGCGAGGTACCTCTCGGCGCCTGCACTCACGGGCACTGTGTACATGCCACGATTTGCGGCTGCATGTTTCTTGTCTCGATATCCATTTCCATCTCGCAGCTCTGGAAACCGCTAGAGCAATGAAGAGCTCCTGGGAGGTTGTCATGGGGACGAGTGGAAAGTGGGTAGCTCCAGTTTGGGCGAAGGCGAGATGGAGAAAGTCGACAAACTACTTCTTCATCACCAACAGCAAGCCCGATAATATCCGCACGTGCTTGTGTCAAGCTGACACTAGAAACGGTTGTGGGATATCAGGGACAAAAATGTGGCAATTCCTATTAGTACTTGCTATGCCAGGGGGAACGAGGCGAAGAAGTACATGAAAAAAAAAAAAACCAGCAGGTCGCGGATTCAAAGTCCCTGCCTTGTCTACTCCTGGTACTACCATAAGTGCTCAGTATAATTCGCCTCTCAGCTCCTAGAGATCGCAGGCATCAATAAACCCAGCAGCAATACATCATCTTGCCTCCTTACCCGGCATGAAATGCAGCGTTTGTGCATGGATCTAGCCGGACAAGGCGCCGTCGTGGTCGTCGTAGCCACCGAAGATGGCTTCACCGCCCTGCGCGCCGTACATCCACTGCCCTCTTTAGGCTTAGTTCGGCTGCTGATAAACTAGATAAGCCTGAGTCGTGGCTACTATGAGAGGCATCAATGGACAGTGCAGTACAGTGCAGGAGGGTTCGGTGCGGCGGCAAAGAGGGCATTTGGGCAGGGAATTGGGGGGCATCGACAGGGACATGAGGCACCGAAGGAGGGGTGGAGGGGTTGGAGGGGGTGGGCCTTGGAGGGGTAGATGGCAAG